>ML784018.1:1023699-1072010 GCA_009831015.1 Picea engelmannii
TTTAACCTGTTTGGAGGAGCAATAAGTTGGATGAGCAAAAGACAGGTTGTAGTGGCACTTTCAACTACAGAATCTGAATACATGGCAGCCACTCATGCAAGTAAGGAAGTAGTATGGTTACAAAGATTGTGTTCAGGTATTGGATTGGTATAAGAAGCTGTAAGGATAGAGTGTGACAGTCACAGTGCAATTTTCTTGGCAAAGAACCATGCTTATCATTCAAAGACAAAGCACATTGATGTTCAATATCACTTTGTTAGAGACATGATTGAAGAAAATAAAGTATCACTGATGAAGGTGGACACTTTGAAGAATGTTGCAGATTCATTAAAAAAATCTATGAGCACTGAGAAGTTCTCTTGGTATAGAGGATCCATGGGCATTGTTTCCCTGGATTGTTGACTATGTAACCCTGTAACCCCCTGTGTGCAAAGAAAACAACAAGTGGGAGAATGTTGGGTATGTGTTATATTCTTTGCACGAGTAGTAGTGTCTGAGCGTCTGCATCGGGCGTGCAGGGGGGTTAGAGGGGGGGGTGCAGGGGGGCGTAGCCCCCCGCGCAAGGGTTTGGGGGCGCTGCCCCCAAAAAAAATTTTGCACCGGGACGACATATTTCCGGGACCACATTTTATTTAGGTGGTTTTTTGGCACATGGTTTTTTTTCGATGGTTTTCTATTTCCGGTTAAGGAATTAGGGTTTTGGACTAATCCAGGTCATTGGGTTAGGGTTTTGGATGCCGTTGGCTCCTATATGTATATTGTATTGTAAACAATGTAACACAATGTATGAATATAATATATGTTGGTTTTCCCGGTTTGGGTTTCCAGGGGAAAAATCTCTGTGTAATGTTTGCATTTGCCATTGTATCTTTTCTATTCTTTTCTGAATATCTGTTTACAGTAGAAATTGTACAAGGTAAGAATTTACACTGACTACAGCAAGTAGTATCGAGAGCTTAAAATTTGTCTGTAAATCATAGGCAAAGGTGAGAAGGTGAAAAGAGATAATCTGATAACATCAAGTGGTATCAGAAGTGAAGTTTTCCTGTAGACAGCAAGCGAAGAGAGACAGAGTATTGATGCTCTGTAAAGATTGTTGCAAGGTGTACAGCAAATGGTAGATAGTCAGGAGGGATGAAGATAGAAAAGATGGCTACTGAAGGCCATAAGTGTGGTCGAGGAGCAGACCACAAGAAGAAAAGTAAAGCAAAAATTGACAAGCATCTCAATGAGATAAGAGCAGAGATGGAAGGGATAGCATTAAAGATGCATCAGGATACAAAGGTACACTGGAGGTACGAATGGACTCTGAACAGGAAGGTAAAATGGCATGTTCAAAAGTTGTTGGCCAAAAATAAACAACAAGAGTTGAGGAGGTGGCTGAGGGAAATAGATAACCTCAGTGACATAGAGGAGAAAGTGATTCGCATATGTGAACTAGAGATTGGGAAGAACCTCAGTGATGAGGAGGAGGTGAGATCAGTTAAAGGTCTCATAAAATGCCAGAAGGGAAAAGATGAATTTTCATATTTCCAAGGGGGGAAATAAGATGAGATCAATTGAGGATCTCATAGACTGCCAGGAGGGCAGAAGAAAAATCCCAGATTGTTAGGTGGGAAAGGAAGAAGAGAGGGTACTATCTGAAAGTCTCATGAACTCAGCTGAGAGTTCGTATCAATGAGGAGAATCAGAAATGATTTCTTATCATTGGGGAAATTCAAATATTCATGCCAAATAGTCCAGCAGAGGATAGTACAAGTGTTACACATGGGGAGGTGGTGCAACAAGAATCCAAGAAAGAGGTCGTGGGGCCAAAAAAAATTAAAGCTAATTGTTTATGTGATGCAGGTGCAGCAAAGGAAGGACATCCAACTGTGAATGTCATGATGAAGGAGCAGATATCATAATTTTTCCAAGGAGAAGAGGAAGAGGAGAATTTAGATGAATTGCTCACTCAATGGAAGCAAGAGCTGAAGATGTTAGAGGATTGGTTGAACAATATAGAACCAGGAAAGCACTGCCAGGATACAATCATGCAGATTGTAGGAGAAGAGCATTCAGCCGAATTGCTCAAAAATTGCATCCAGGGTACTGAACAGGAGATGACTACAGCACTAGAGCCCGCAACAGAAGAGGAATCATGCAGCATAGGTTTTTTTGAGTTGTGTGAGGAACTAGAAGCCCTGAAGAGAAGGGTGATAGTGAAAAACATGCACATCCAATAGGCTAAGTTGGAAACAGGTGGAGGATCATATCAGCCTGGGGAGCAGCTGGAGGAAGTTGGAGTTGAACCAACACAAGAGGAGATAACAGAAGTCAATCTGTCAGAGGAGGAAGTTGAGCAGCAATTCAGTGGTGAGATTGCAGAACTGAAATCTACAGCAGAATGGACAGCTAGTGCCACAAGAAATGAAGATAACATGAAGGAGAAAGAGAGAGAGATTGATCAGATTGGTAAGGAGGAGAAAGACCACACATTTCAATGTGCCCAAGAGATGGAGAAAGAAGACATTCGGTGGAATTTCTGAAAAATTCTAGCCAAGGACATGAACATAAGGCAACTATAGAATTGGGATCTACAACAGAAGGAGATGAGCATTCAGATGAATGGCTCAAAAATTTCAGCCATGAAGTTGAGAAAGAGATACTTGTAGAATGCGAACCTACAGTAGAGGAGGAAGAAATAGATAGCATGGACCTTGTTGATCTGTGTGAAGAGCTAGAGGCCCTGGAGGGAAGGGTAAATATGCAAAGGCATCTTATCCAACAAGTTAAGTTTGAAATTGATGGAGAGAAGATGCAACGGAGTAGACTGCAGGAGGAAATCCAGCCAATGGACCAGCTAGATAAAGAAATAGAGTAGATAAAGATATTGATGTTGGAAGCATCACAAGAAGTAGTCATTAGAGAAGTATGGGACAGAAGAAAAATTGCATAAGCAGCAAGGTAGAAGAAGCAGTAAGGAAAATAAGTATATGAACAGCTCCAATTTTAGGTATGGGACCCCGGAGGATCTCAATAGCATAGCAGAGGGATCCATGAGCAGGAGCTCATGATTTTCCCAGTAGTGGAGTATGATGCAGGAGCATCGTCAGCAAAGCCCACGTGGAGGTACAAATCAGTTCCATAGCACGCCTTTTTAATTATTTGGAATCTAAAAGATGGTGTTTTCCTGTAGATCCGTTTTGAACAGATGATTGAAGAAGAGTGAAACGCTCGAAAATTGAATGATCATGAGAGATATGAGAGTTTCACTCTCAGACTTTAATGTAACGGATCTCGATTAGTTGTTAGCTATTACTTCGATAGGAGAAGTAGTCGGAGGGAACCCTGGAATACCTCTTGTATATGTAGATGCATTGTATGCCCAAATGAGGCTGATGGAGGAGTATTGTTACTGAATAGGAGGTAGCCTCAAGTTAATTGGAAATCCTCAGAGGAGGAAATAGGAGATAGAATAGTTCTTTGAGAGAGCTTGAGAGAGTTGAGACTTTGTTACAGTCCAGCTTGCACATATTGTAATCAGACATTCATCTTAATAGAAAGAAAGAAGGTTTTCCTGCATATGAACTTTCTGTGTGTTTATGTGTATCAGACGAATGTTATCTATGTGTGTTTATGTATGTTGTGGATGCATGATAGGTTTCATCTGTAGTAGGAAGATATACTTATTTATCTTTGTTGAGTTCGAAATATCTTTCTGGGTTCTTTAGGCAGTGCAAGAAGTGCACAACAGAACATCGGAGGTTTTGTAGTGAGAGCAAGGAGTGTGCATTTGAACTCTGTGGAGTCAGAAAAGAACGTGCTAGGAGGGCGCACTAGAGTGATAACAACTCAACAGAAAACTCAAGGTTGTTGAATACCTTAGAGGAGAAACTATGCAGAGAAAGCACAGAGAGACAGAGTCACTAGGGGCATCAAGTAGGTGCAAGCGTGCACAAAGGGAACTCTCTATCGATTTCAAAGATAAGAGTATCAGAGGAGGGTACTCACAGAATTGTTGAACACTCTATAAAACTCTGCAAGTGTGCATTGAGAAAAAGTTGTCGAGAAGGCCCAATAATCCCTTTGAGGAGTAAAGGGATTGAAACAATAGAACTTGAGTAATCAAAGCTCAAGAGAGACAACGCAAGGAGTGAGTACAGAAGTGAAATTATTCCAAGATTCACAAGCTCGGGAGGAACAATGCAAGTTTGCATGCATAGCACAAGTGTACGCCCGAGTCGAAGACAAACTTCATTGTCAAAGCTCGGGAGGAAAAGCAGATGAGACTCTTTCAACTGGTTTTGCAAGTGAAGGTTCAAATAACAAAACCTTTGAACGCTTAGAAATTTGCCAATTCTGGGGAACAAAGAAGCTCAGGAGGAGGAGCGAAAACAACCGTCAAATCGGCTGCAAGGAGAAATCTGGACCGTTAGATCAGTGTCTAGGAAATCAAAAGGAGAGCACGAGGAGGAATAGATCCCAACCGTCGGATCTAAGCATAGAGGATCGACAGTTGTCCAATCCAGGCAAAGTACACGGGTCTTAACCTTGTGTGCACGGAAGGATTGACTTGCCTAAGTCCTAAAGTCCTGAAGTGATTAGGGATCGTTCATCGTCAAGAGGGACAGGTGGTGCAATATATACAACTCTAGAGGGGAAGCACTTCAGAATTTTCTAGATGAGGAGAGAGCGGAATCGTCAAAGACCTAAAATAGATCCTGGTCATTGGTCGCTAGGGGGGTACATGTCAACAGATCTGGGTCTTCGGGTGAAAGCACTCTGGGAGGAACGAGTGTGCAGGAGTTTGAAACTCCTGAATCCCGAAGAGCCGAAGAGAATCTGGACCGTCAAATCCAGAGGGTACGTGTCGACAGATCGTGAGCTCCAAGAGAAAGAAAAGGTGGAGTTTTGAAATCACCAAGGCCCGAATAGACGAAGCAATTGGGAGTCGTCGATCTGCGGGAGGACACGCGTCGTTAAATCGTGGACTCCAGGTAAAACACTCCAAGAGAAACAGAGCGTGGAGAAGTTGAGATTTGAGATTTTTGAAGGCTGAAGTCCCGAAGAGGATGAGAGTCGTCGATTTGAAGGTGGACACACAACACCAGATCTATAACTCTGGAGGAAAGTGGAGGGGAAAAATGTCGAAACCCCGAAGGAGATCTCGATCGTTGATCGAGAAGGAGGCGGAAGGACCATTGATCTGGTTGAAAGGGCCAAAGTCCCGAGGTGGAATCCAAGTCATTGATTAAGGAGGATACGTGGAAGACGATCTGCCATTTCGGAGAAATCACTCCGGAAGAAGCAAATAGTTGAGAGTTGAAACTCCCGAAGGCCGAAGGGAGAAATCAATCATGACCATTGATTGAAAGGGACAGGTGTCATCAGATATTCCACTTCAGAATATTTTCATGCAGAGGAAGCAAATATTTGAGAGTTGAGACTCTCGAAGCCCGAAAGGCGAAATCAACCATAACCGTTGATTTTAAAGGGGGGTACGTGTCGACAGATCGTGGAGATCTAGGAAGGCACGTGAAAGGAGGAGAGAAGGTAGACAAAGAGGAAAGATCTCATGTGTTGATCAAGAAACACTGTTGAGGTCATAAGATCGATAGTCGAGTTGGATTGCGGGGCTAGAACATGCTCGAACTTTAAAATTCTTAGAGTGGACCGCAATTGAAACCACGGTATCGCCAAAGGGATACATGGAACTTTGTAGCGAATTGCAAGGAGAAAAGCGGGTTGGTCTCAAACCACTCTTGGTTGTACCTACAATCACATACTTACATGCGGTCATATCCCAAGGCCATATGCAGGAAGGGGCTAATGAAAAAGGAGCTAGCGCCTGAAACTCAACATTTCATAAGCGTGCCGGAAAGAGTCCATGATTTTGACAGATCCTGCACAAGAGAAGGAAAGGGGACCTGTGTAAACAGATTTGGGGTCTAGAAAAGGCCCGAAGATTCGATATGACTCCTTGGTTTGAACGATCCTAGACCGAGAGGTCGCGCATCCCCGAGGAGAGAAGGGGGGTTTGCATCACATATATACTGGAAGCATCATCCATGCCTATACTGCACATTATCCTGATCGGAAGCTACCATCTCTTCATCGAACTGATTCATCATTTCTTCTCCCCACTTATCCATCTCTTCATCGAACTGATTCATCATTTCTTCTCCCCTCTTATCACCTATAGACAATCATTTTTCCTTCTTCTGAGTTAATATTACAAACGGTTCCCGGGTACATGAATTTAGAACCAAAGTGAGAAGAACACTGCAATCTACCTCTACCACAGTTAATTGCTTTCTCAAATCCAACATTGAACCCATTATCTCAACCATCTAAGTTGTAATCCTCTACTCCAATTCTTGAATCTTTGAAACCAAATTATAAATAATGGAATGATTACAATGTACTTACTCTTCATGGCTTCTTAACACCCAGAAAATAGCTTGCAAATCCCAAGAATCCATTGAACAACCAAAGAAACATGTATGAACAGCAAATAGACAAGATACCAATATGACATGAAACAACCACCCATTGGTAATCTTGTGCACCTGTAAGAGGTCAAACCCATATTTCATGTCGCATTATCCCACTGAACCAAACAAGAAGCACCCACGACTCTGCAAATAGCACCAAGCAGGAAGTTCCCTTGGAAAATATATTTCCTCTAGTAGGTTATAAGACATGGTACATATCACTTGTGAATTGTGAGTTGAACTATAAAGCAATGAGAGGGACCAAACACAGTTATCTCCCATTATCCCACAATGATTCTAAAGAGAAATCGTCGAGGATTGAAAATCTTGCAGAAGTAAAGGTTGGAGCATGTAACAACTAAATGTTCATCCCTTCAAAACACAATTCATATGCGAGGTTAATGCGGGCAGATGTGCCTTCTACCAAACTAAATCGACCACATGCCTGGCCATGGGTTATGGTATAGGTTGGTATTCTAATGCTCCATTAACAAATAAATCCCCCATTTTTAACTATGTTGCATGATTATCCTGGTGATCTGCCTCACCAATGAGCTCACACAACACATGGAAATAGTAAATGGAGGTGAGAGACCTTGCCTCTAATTTTATTCTTTCAAGGATGGATGCCAGAGAGTCACTTTTCTTGGAGTTATAAACCATATGTCTGATAATTATTTTTTAGTCACCGAAGATAGAAAGTGAGTTCATTCCCATTCCTTGAGATATTTTAAGTCCTTGCCACAAGGTGTAGGTGTAGGATTCTACCGTGTTGTTGGTTTGATTTCCTTGTCCCCAAGTAATGTATGTTCTCAATGTTCCTTTGGGATTCATGATGATCCCCCCTGCACATGTCACCCTAGGATTTCATTTCTATGCTCCATCAAAAAGCAATAAATAAGAATGTTGAGTTGCTTTCAAGTTCTCAAATTTAGAAATAGTCAACTAAAGTTGTCAACATGGTCTCATAGGATATTTGGGCCACATTTTAGATGGTATGTTAACAAACTAGGACTATTTGAACCATTCATCTTTTGTAATATCCTAATTTTGGAATGTATGGATTCCTTTTCCTTTTGAAGAGAGACTTTATGCTAATAGTATTTTGGCTTTTAGAGAAACTATAGTTGGATTTCCCAACTCTTACAAGAAAATAGCTCAATTCTTGGCCAGCCATATTTTCTAGCAAAGAAACGTGGGAAAGGTTAACCGCACTCTTTTAAAAAGAGGCTTACCTTGCAATCCTTTGTATAGTTTGTTCCAATTTAGAAACATTGTGCTCCAAGAATCAAGGCATGGTGTTCTATCTATGATACCCTCATATGCCACATTCCACGCTCTGGTTGTGAAGTCACATTCAAAAAATATATGAAAAAATATTTCATGATGTGTAAAACATAGCTATACTAACCTTGATGACCCCTAAATAGCTCATTTCTAGAGATTCTCTGCCACGAATGTTTTCCCATGGGTGAGGGTCCAGCAAAATATGTTGAACTTTAGCAAACCATTTGAATTCCAATTTTTTTAACATATCGATGTTTGAGGAGGTAGAATGGTTATTTTGAGATGATAAATATATCCTAACTTGACATTGTATTCCACATATCCCCAATCCTTCCTATCAGAAACATGATCTTCCTAGGGGCACATCTGTTTAATAAATAAACAAAGAGAGAAAGTAAGGATTTAAGATGAGGGTGGAGCGACCCCAAGCACCAACATGTCCATTGTCAAGAATCTTCATTCCAAGAAGAGATATCAGCCAAAGTCTTTAAGTTTAGACTATCCATCCATTCTCTCAGAGGTGACATCTCTCTATGGGTTTCCAAAGCCTCCTTTTCCATGACCATGTCAGTCGAAATTATGATGCTTTGACCATTGTCGAGGACCCAAGATAAATTTGAGTGCAACAATGGTATTGCAACTTTTAGAAGACACCAAATAGGCAATCCTTTATTTTTTTCCACCTACAATTCTAATCATATTTTATGAGTGCCAATAATATTTTTCTTATGAAGATCCTCTTCCACCATGAATTTTGTCTAGAAATAATCCTCCATAATAATTTTGCACCAAGACCTAGGTTAACTAGAGTAGGATCCTTTATACCTAGACCACCATTTTCTTTAGGCTCTCTTATAATTTTCTAACTGATCAGGTGGAATTTCTTGGTATTGACTTTGCCACCTTGCCATAAGAACTTTTGAATCTCTTGGGATATTTGTTTCATAATTCCTACCAGTGCTAGAAGAGTTGAGCATTGAAAAATGGGTAACATTGAGAGTACATACTTCACTAAAACAACTCTTCCTACTGGATTCAACCAATGTGCCCCCCAAAGTTAAAAATTTGAATTGAGTTTGTCGAGAACATTTTTCCAAGCTTGAGCAGAAGGATTGGCAAGGATAATATGCATCCCAAGATACCTTAAGGAGGTCCAAGAATCCTTAGAAGAAAACATCATAATTATTAATATTGTTTGCATGCGTCCCTGACTCATATTCCAGCCATATATTTGGCTTTTGTTGTGATTTATTTTCCCCCTTGAATATGATATAAATACATCTAAAACTTTTTTAAATAAGGATACAATGATAGTTGAATATCCCCTCATTAGGAGTGTTTCATCAACAAATTGAGAATGATTTACACTTTTGACACATTTTACCACTTTGATTCCTTGCAAATTACTAGATAATATTCCCACCTCCAACTTCATGCTTAATGATTCTACCGTAATGATATAAAGCAAGGAAGATAAAGGGAAACCTTGATGAATCCCTCTACTTCCCTTAAAGAAAGAGGTGGGTATTTGTTTTACTAATGGAGATATCCAAGGATTACAAATGCAAGCAGAGATCCATCTAATAAAAGAAGGGAAGAAACCAAATTTAAAATTAACATCAAAGAGAAATATATGTTGAACATGATCAAAGGCATTATCCATGTCAATCTTAATGATCATACCTTTGTCTTTATTTTCTTAGTTGGAGTTCACTGCTTGTTGGACTAAGATGATGTTATCTATAATTTGTCTCCTCTATATGAATCCACCCTGATTTTCAGAGATAATACAGGGAAGGAAGGGATTCAATCTATTGGATATGATCTTCCATATAACTTGTTATGAGGTGTTACAAAGCAAGACAACCTGAAACCTTGAAAAAGTAGAGGGATTGACCCCCTTTGGAATAAGAGCCAAGAAGGAGGAGTTTGTGCTGCCTCCAATCCGATGGGACTTATGTACATATTGCAACATTATTTTGAGATCTAGTTGTATGATATCCCAACAACTTCTTAAAAAATGGATTGAAAATCCTTCAGGGACCAATGCTTATCACGTTCAAGACTCCAAAATACCATTTTGATTTCATATTATGCTATCTCCCTCATTAATTCTAGGTTCCCATTGTGAGAAATGACCTTGAAATTTTTTTCTAGCATAGTTTGTTATGTGTTCTAGATCAACTCCCTCAAATTAGTATATAGTGCCTCAAAATGATCATGGGAAATCTTTTTTATCTCTTTAGAATTGCTAAGAGTCTAACCATATTCCAACGATATCTATTTGACTAAGTTATGATGAACTCTAGATTTAGCTTTGTGGTGAAAGAATTTTGTATTCATTCCACCAGTGTTAAGCCAAATACTTCTAGATTTGAGTCTCCACCATTCTTCTTCTCTTCACAATGCTACTGTGTATTTTTGAAAGGCTATATTTTATTCATTTGGCATATATATTGTTATCTCTTCCTTCTTTGGCCTAGAGTGAGTGCTAACCAAATTGTTTTTGCAGAATTATTTCTCCTTCTCTATAGGAATATACCTTGATTTATCTCATTCCTTCACAACTTCCTTTACCAACTTGTATTTATGTTCCTAAATATACATTGGGAAACTTGCAATCCATTACTACCACTCTCTTTGTATTATTTCCATTGTCACTTCATCTTGAATCCATTGGGGGTTGAATATGAAAGGTATTGGCCCAAATGTATAAGCATCTTGAATCACAAGAATTATTGGCTTGTGATTTGAAGCCACCCACGGAGGATTCTAGAGAAAAACGATCTATTAGACAAAAGAAAATCATTGTGTATTAAATATCAATCTAGACATGCTACTATATGATGTGATCCCACTATGTTGTTTGACCAAGTGTATCTACCTCTGATGGGTTTTACATCTACCACCTCCCAATCCGAAATCAAATATTCCTTGTACTCTCTAAAAGGGTCTCTTACCATGCTACCACCTCTCTTTTCCTTATGATTGAGACTCATGTTGAAATATTCTCCTATTATGTTGTTAGGAAGGTGACCTAAATATTTCATAGCTAACAAAGAGTTCCAAAAGTCCAATTTTCCCTTGTATAAGACCGAGACCTACACATTAAATACATTTATTGTCATACCCAATATCATATGAAATAAAGACATCAACAACAAATGTTGAGTTTGAGTTGTTGAATCTAATTTCAAAGTCTTATTGTTCCATAGTGTGTAGATATCTCCAGAGTCTTCCCTAAAGGATAATACCATACCTTCACAGAATCTTCATTGTTGCCTACAAATTTTCACTGCTTCTTCAACCTCTAATTTGGTCTATTGGATTAGGAGAATAGAGGATTTTTTCAATCTTACTAGATCTTTGACTAATTCAACCTTAATCATGTTAGGATATTTAGACACTTAGGAATTAGTTAAGATCAACTTGGTCTAATGTGTCATTCGGTTAAAGTGTGTTTCTTTAGTATGCATTTGTCATAAACTAACGATCACAATATGTTCCTGACATAGAGTGATCTGACGACTCATATTCTCCATGATCTTAATGGCTACATTGATTCGTGTCTTAACACCCAATTGGTCTATGATCGACTTGGTCTAATGTGTCATTCGGTTAAAGTGTGTTTCTTTAGTATGCATTTGTCATAGACTAACGATCACAATATGTTCCCGACATAGAGTTATCTGACAACTCATATTCTCCATGATCTTAATGGCTACATTGATTCGTGGATTAACACCCAATTGGTCTATGATCTCTATTTAAAGAGCATGGAGGGTCATTTGTTAATGATTGATTGTGAGAAAATCTCTGTAACACATTTTCTTTTGCATTAATAAATTGCTCCAAGTGGTCATGTTGGTAGGGGTCGTGGATGTTCCCCACAAGGGTTTTACCACATAAAAACATCGGTGTGTTGATCATTGATCTGGTTGTGTGAGTGGTTACTAAAGGTGGTCATCCTCTATTGGAATACATGTGATGTCAGACATGGTATTAGAGCGAATTTGAAGACCTACTCCTCTTGTAGATCGAGATCTTGAAGTTGTGTTTCCGCATATCTAGTTTCTACTAGTTTTGTACATTTCTGGGCCAAGAGGACTATTCCAATGTGTTCGCAATGCTTCATTCAGCTAGAAATGTTTTGTCATTTCACAAAAAGGTTTATGTTTTCCCAAGATACGGTCATTTTAGTCAAATCTAGAGGTATAAAGCCTAGATATTCCCTTTTAAATTTTCACAGAGATAATATTTCAGTTTTATTTTGGTTTTATGTCTTTTATATTTTGAGGTTGCTACTCCTTTCGATATGTGTATGCTCTTTTCACTGCACTCTGTGCAATCTCAGCAAATCAGAAATAGAGCAGAAAGAGTTTTATTGTCTATGTATGATCTTTTTCATGCACTCTGTGTGATCTCGGTAAATCAAAAACAGAGGGAAAACTTGCATTTTTTGGGTAAGCTAATCGAGATTTGACCCTTTTGTCATCGAAGTGAAAATTTGTTTGTATGTGAATGCATGAAAATAAGTTTTTATGGGCACGCACTCTAAGGATGTCTTCAACAACAACCTCAATCCTCCTTCTTGAGATTATAATGTGTGTTGTACTAGCTCACTTGGTTAAAAGTTGTTCTATTTAGTAAGAAGTATTGAGTTCAAGTCTCTTTTTTGTTACCTTTGAAAAAGTTCATGCATTCATTGTAAAGTGTATTTCACTTAGATTATAAAAGTAAATCACTATAAAGTAGCTTTAATATTTTTTTTTAGTTACTTTTTGCATGCAACTTTAATTTACAAAGTAACTTCATTGTAAAATGATTATCACTTATTCTATAAAAGTGGGTCACTTCATAAGCAAATTATTTGTAAAAGTGAAGTTATTAGAAGGAGGGGTATCACCACATGGACCAACTTATACTTTCCACATGACTCTTTGGTTATTGTTTATGTTTTTTTTCAAAAAGGCATAACTTTCATATCCGAAGTCTATTTTCAGTGCCAAATGCTTTTAAACGGCATATTTTTTCGATATCTTTCCATCAAGACCATTAGTTTCCACCTTTAAACCCATATTCTCTACATATTTTAATATGGCTTATCCCAATGATCTTTTGCTTACCAGTACCAACTAATTCTCATGGAAATCCCATATGGATGATGTATTAAGAAGTAAAGGATTGTATCAGATTGCCTTAGGAAAAGAAAAAGAACCCATTCATGATGAAAAGTATGCCAAATGGGATAATAGGAATGACGAAGCACATGGAATAATCTGAAAGTCCATCTCTATGATTTAAGATTTCACCTTCAAGGAATTGAGGGCCTAGATAAAGCTTGGGAAAATCTTGAAGTTGTGTTTGGTAAACACAATATTATTTGAGCCCGCTAGTTGGAAAATCAATTAATGACTTTAAGTTCAAATGGTTTTCATTGCATTGAAGATTACTTATCTAAGTTCAAAACACTTAGAATTTTGTGTATAGACTTCCAACTAGATCTGAAGGAAGATTGATGCATAAATGTTATTCTTTCTAAGCTTGGTAGTGCATTTTATGTTTTTGTATCTACCTTTTATGCCACCATAGAAGCTCTAGGGAGTGCTTATAAAGAACCCTCTCTTGAGTCCTTTTGTTATGGTCTGACTCGAGAGAAAGATAAGTTTGTGCAACTTGGATTGATCATCACTACAAGTACATCCAACAAAGCCTTTAGTGTCCCAACAGAAAGATAAATCCAAGAATCCCAAGAAGCAACATCCTCACCACAAAAAAAAGCAAAACAAGGATCCCAAACCCTCTCAACCAGCTTCCACTCCTAATGGTGACAAATGAGCAAAATTGAAAAGTAAGAAGACCAGCAAACATTGCAACATTTGTGGGAAAGATAGTCGTGTGGAGTCCAAATGTTTTAAAAAGATGGAAGTTTTAGAAGAAGCGATGAAGAAGCACAACATTAATATTGATTCTTCTTCTTATAACTCTTATTCTCATGGACATGCACTTTATGCTTCTAGTTTCTCCTTCAATGAAACTTCTACTTCTTCTTCTAATGAGTGGCTTATTGGTTCTAAAGCATCTTATCATATGGCTAAGGATAAATCCATATTTTTTTATCTAAATAAATGTAACACTAAGAAAATATGTGTTGATGATGATAGATCTCTTAGTATTGTAGGCTCTAGAACAATTCAGGTAGATAATGGTCATTTCAATGATGTATTATGTGTTTCAAGTCTCTCCTGCAACCTTCTATTAGTATATCATATCATTCATTCAGGTGAAGGTAAAATCGTAGAGTTTTCACCTCACCTAGTTGTAATCAAGGATTTAAAATATCCTAAGCATGCCCTCACAACTGGAATTGATGATGATATTACCAAGTTGTACAAGTTTGAAAACTTCGGTTCATCATCTTTTCTATCAGTTTTTTTTTCTCATAGCGATGACTTGAGGAAACTTTGGCATCAGTGGTTTGGTCATCTAAATTATCGCTCATTGCAACAATTATGTAATCAACACATGGTCATTGGTCTTCCTCTTGTTTCTTACAGAGATGAAATTTGTGCATGGTGTTTGTACATACTTAGGCTATTTGCACTATTTCCTTGGCCTCCAAGTATTGCAAATCAAGGAAGGATTTTTTTCTTTCCCAGTCTAAGTGTGCTTGTGACCTTCTTTGATGCTTTCACATGGAAGATTCTTAACCAACCCCTTCTCCCTTTCTATCTAGAGTCAAACTTGTTCCCACCTGTACTACTCTCGAAGTTGATGTCGCTTTGTACCATCAGCTAGTTGGTAGCCTCTTATATTTGACTCATACATGTCTTGATATTTCCTTTATCGTTGGTCTTGTTACCTAGTATATGCAAACACCCCATGAAATCCATTCGAAAGCAGAAAAAAGGATACTTTGGTATGTTTGTGGTACAGTTCAGTTTAGGATACATTACAATTCATGGGGGACTCCTTTGTTGGTTGGTTTCACTGATTCATATTGGGATAGCAACCCTAATGATCGTAAGTTTATTGCAGGTTATATTTTTAGCCTTGGTTCTGGACCTGTCACTTGGGCTTGTAAGAAATAACAAGAAATTTCTCTTTCTTCGGCAGAAGCAAAGTATCAAGCAGCAATTAATGCAAGTCAAGAAGCGTAGTGGCTTTGACAGATCCTTTCCGAGTTTGGATCCCAGTAGTAGTATCTGACCATCCTCTGGTGTGACAATCAGAGTGCCATCAAGATCACCAAATATCCATTTCAACATATGAATCATAGAAAACACATCGATCTACACATGCACTTCATTAGAAAGTTCATTCATGATCGAGTTATTGAAGTGCTCTTTTTCCCTACAGAAGATCAAGTTGCAGACATTTTCACAAAGTCTCTTATAGAAGCGAAGTTTTCCAAACTTCAATCTATGTTATGAGTTCAGGAAGTTGTCATTAAGGGGGGGTAGGCTTTAACGTCTCCTTGCTTATCCTATTATGTCACCTTTGTAAATAATTCAATCCCATCCCAAGTTTTTCTTAAGGGGGGATGTTTGGATATATAAACACTTAGGAGTTATTTAAGATCAACTTGGTCAAATGTGTCTTTAGTTAAAAGTGTATTCCTTTAGTAAGCATTGGTATGCATTTCTAGTTATTTAATCTGACGGTCACGATATGATCTAGACATAGAGTGATCTAACAGATCATATTCTCTTCAATATCAACGACTACATTGACCTGTGTATTAGCACCCAATTGATCCATGATCTCTATTTAAATATCATGGAGGGTCATTTGTTGATGATCGATTGTGAGAAACTCTCTTGTAAAATATTTTTATTTTGCATTAATATATTGCCTCAAGTGGCCACATTGGCTGGGGTCATGGATTGTTTCTGTCTTTGATGGTTTTGACCACGTAAAAACATCGATGTGGTGATATTTGATCTGGTTGTGTGAGTGGTTACTGAAGGTGTTCATCATGTGTTGGAATACCCTATTTTGTCGAACATCCATTCATTGTCGAGAAGGCACTAGTGTTGGCATTTCCTGTGGTTGGGGATCACTTTCCCTAGAAGGTAGGGAATGGTGAGAAAGTTAAAGTAGGAACTAACTCTATTTTGGAATGTGGTGCAAGGGTCAAAATTCCAACAGAAATGATTACTTCTATTCAAGGAAGGAGTATTTTTACCTCAAACTGATTAGGGTATCAAAATTAAAGAAACATTTGGCACCATGTTTGGAGGAATGCACAAGTTTTGGGATTAGATGGTGTACAAGAAAATGTATGGAAATCATAAATAGAAGAGGTTGCTCAAAAGAGGTCGCGTTAGACTTAAAGATGAAAATGATACTCGGTTATGGTCTACACAATGCACTTGGGTTATGAATCTATGTTTGTGTTTAGAACAACAAGATTCAATCCTATGGTGGAAGAATGTATGGAAACGGAAAGCTTCCAAGAAGATAACATTAAATAATAAAGCATTGACCTAAGAAATAATGTAGAAAATGAATAGACATGGTCCAGGTATCTGCAAGTTGTGTAGAAGGAAAAAATAAACTATATCTCATCATGGTAATAAAATGTTCTTATGCATAACAACATTCGAAGGAAATTGAGTAGATTGTTGGTATTCCAAATGTATGGAGTGGAGAGTTTGTGGAAGAATGCTCAAGTAAATGGTTTGGTAAATATGAACTTAAAGAATTTGGAGAATTGACAAGCATAATATTGTGGGGAATCTCGTTGGCCAAATACTCCCAAATATTTGGAGATAAGCATATTCCTACATTTCAAGTTTTCTCACAAGTAGCATCACTATTGGCTTATTATAAAATGCTTGTTCAATAAGATACTGCTCGACAAGTTGGGTATTTGATTATTGATAGATCTCATGCTTGAAGTTTCTTTCATGGAGCAAGGAAAGGGCATGATGATTACAGCAATGTAAAAGGTCTCATTTTCATCTCTTCATCACACAACATCAAGTTTAACATTGAGCTAGGCAAGGGTACTAATAATTGTGCAAAATTTATGGCCCTGAGACTTTTGATCAAATGTGCCTTAGAGAGGGAATTCAAACATATTCATATTTATGGGGACTCTTCTTTTGTGATTAATTGGATGAAAGGATCTTCTTAGATATTCAATGCATGGCTCTAGCCCCTTGCAAATCAATTAAAACAAGTGACAAAAGTTTTTGATCGAATCGCTTACACCCCTATTCATAGGGTGCATAATGTAGAAGCTAACACTCTTTCCAAAGAAGGTCAAGCTCTAGTTGAGGGATTTATGACGTTACAAGAAACTAGGGAGGGAGAAATAGTATCTTCCATGCACTATCTTTGAGTGATTTGTTTTACTTGATGGTTGGGAGGTTACTACAACTTTTTCTTTATGATACTTTAGAGTCAACGTCTGTTAGTTTCTACTAAATTATTTTAAGATCATCTATATATCAAGTTTATTAGACTATTAATTTTTTAAGACCATGGGAAATTATTGTTGAATAGTGAGAGGATGGTCTCTTATGGATGCCTTATGTCTATTTTAGATATTTTGGTTTTTGTTGGATAATAGAGGAGGTAGACAATGCACACTTTCAAAGTGTGGTCATGTACTCCTTTTTTGTATCGTGTTGTATACACATGAGAAATGTGATTTCCATTCTCAATTTTGAATAAAAATTGTGATTCCCTTGGAAAAAAATTATAATAAGATTAAATTATTAATTAATAATAATAATCATAATAATAAAGATGCATAATCGATGTAATATAAACACATTAACAACACACTTGGCATGTAAATGAGACAAAAGTGGCACGCATACCACACCAAAAATACGTCAACGACCAAGAAGGTCACAAATACAACAATATAATGTTGACAATGTCTATTCGCATCAAACTATGCGACATTATTATCGACACAAATGATGCAACATAGATGCAAGATAAAACAAAGTGTGTCCATATCTATGTTAGTACAATGCCCAAGGGATGCAAGAAAGAACTCTAACAATGCAAGAACAAAACCCATATAGAGTCACACAACACAAGAAACATGCATCTGACACAAATGTGACACTAGAGGCATTTCATGGCAACACTCAGGTTGTTATGGCAACACAAATATGAATGTAGTGACATAGATATCAATGCTCACAGGATGCTAACTAGGGTGCATGTTGAAATGAATGACTATATCGGCATGGTGTGACGTAAATGTGACACAAATCACAACACCCCCAAGTTTAACGTCATGTGATGTGTTGTAAAAACTTTTTAAAAATTAGACCATGGGGTGGCACTTCTGTAATGTATTTTAGTAGTGTTGAAGGTTAAACAATAGAGGAAATAGCAAAAAATCTCATAGTTTTGGTACTATTTAGTTAACTGTATAGATATTATAAAGTTATCAGCATATGCTTCTAGTGCTCAGTATTGACCATTATTAGACTCCTATCATATATGAGATCCTTGTTGATATATGAAATTTTTGACAATTATTTGTATTACAGATTGTATAGACATGGATTTATTGAATAGCAATTATATGTGTCTTTCAACAAAATAAAAATATGTCTTTATAGGTTTGTACTTGCTGATTTTTTCCAATCCGAGTCAAACTTTTGACTCTTCTATGTCAGTGAGTTTTTCTCGATTCCGAGTCTAGTAACTTTGAAGAATCCATCCAAATATATATATTGGCAAGCCTATTGCATATTATAATTACATTTTAGATTTGATGTGATAAAGCAATTGGACCTTTAAACATAACTGTTATTGATGAATTCAAATGATTTCCCAAGATACTACGTGCCCAAGTGATAGGGAGGATTAAGAAGTCAACCTCGTCAACCTCCAAAGGTCCTTTGATAGGGATTTCCTTGTGATATTTCTTTGCATGATGTCAGATGCTTCGAGATACTCATTAGAAAAGAATAAGATAGAGGGTTGAGGTATTTCATTATTAAATAGGGACATAATCTCCAATTTCCATTATGTTGTTGATTTTTCCATTAAAATTTAATGGGAAGAAAAGGAATGGATTTTGTAAATATTTAATGCATGTCTTTTACATAGATGATCAATGAGAACAAGACTAAAAATAAACTAATCATGAGATAGAGGTGTGAAAATCTCACATTACTAACAATTGTGAAATAAGATAGTTTATTAAGTAGTGAACTCATCAAAATCCTTACAAGTCTAAAATCTGCCTTTGGAGTGTAAGCCACATGATTGACTTAATTTCACCTTCTAGCTTCTAGTTTCCATTGTGTGGTTGATTTTATCATTAAAATTTAATGAGAAAAAATAATGAAATTTGCAAATATTTAATATACATTTTACAACACTGATCAATAAAAACAAGACTAACAATAAACTAATCATAAGACAAAGGTGTAATAATTTCATATTAGTAACAATTGTGAAACAAAATAATGCATGCATTTTACAACAATCAATAAGAACAAAACTAACAATAAACTAATCATAAGACAAAGGTGTAATAATTTCATATTAGTAACAATTGTGAAACAAAATAATTTATTAAGTATTACACTCACCAAAATCCCTACATGACCCGTAACAATTGTGAAACAAAATAATTTATTAAGTATTACACTCACCAAAATCCCTACATGACCAAAATCTGCCTTTTGAATGTAAGCTACACAAATGTCTAAATTAATCTGCCTTTTGAATGTAAGCCACACAAGTGTCTAAATTTCATCTTCCATAACTCCTGTACTAACATTGCTTAAAGGAGCCTGAGCCTGCTTATACTTCAAGCAGTAAGACAGGTGTCAGGTGTCAATAGCCATAGACATAAATGGATAATAACGAGTCTTGGAGTAGGCAAAACTGCAAGCAAATCCATATTGCTTAAAGGAGCTTGAGCCTGCTTTGTAGTTAGACTTCAAGTAGTAAGACAAGTATCAATAGCCATGGACATAAATGGATAATAACGAGCCTTGGAGTAGACAGAACTACAAGCAAATTTGGGATGTAAGAATGAAAGGATTAATGACATCGTGCTAGTGATAGAACATTTTAGAATTAAATGTTATTAAATACAATGAATTTGTATTTATCTCTCGCGCTTGATTTCGATTTTTGATTAATCAAAGTCCATAAGTTTATTACTGTTGTGCTACCAGAGGTAAGCCACATGCTATGATGGGAAGAGAATGAACAAGGAAAGGGGGCATTTTAGCATAGATGGTTCGGAACCCTGCCTCCTAAGAGTGGTTTATTTAGGAAAATCTCCTATATTAAACCAGAACTGAGTTTGCTGCATTCGAAAAGCTACTTGTACCAGCAAAGTTGAATGGCATTATTAACATAGACAAGAACTGCCAGGCTTGTAGTGTAGAGCAGAAAACAAATCTCAGTTTCTTGGAATGAACGAAAGCCAAAACCATTTGGAAGAGACTTCAAGATCACTTTGAGTGAGTGTTTGACAGGCCAAACACTTTTGAGCATGTGCTCTCTTAAGGGTAAAAATGGTGCAGGTTTCTGTAAGTTGGTAGTTTCGGAGAATGAAAAATCAGGGTTTGAGATGGTATTTGAAGGTCCACATAGCCCACCACTGTAAACAAGGTGGCCATCTCACTGCAGATACAAAACCTATAAAGGAATCAGGTTGCGTCTTAAACAAGCCAGTAAAATATGTCGTTTGTTTTGTTTAACTGGTCTTGTAAGTAAACCAAGAAATTGACGAGGGAAGAGCTTGAAAGGTGAAGGAGTCGGACCTCGATAGTATGAAGGAGCCAAATGAGTAGAATTCAACCCAAAAACAGAACGGGAAACGAAAAGTGGAATATTTTATCAACTTTGTTTTGTTCGAGTCAATAAATAGTGGATTAGAATGTGTAGACTTGCAATTGAGAAGTAGGCATAGTAACAAGTCGGTGGGTTTCAGGCATACTCACAAACCGCTATGCGGGTTAGCAAATTCTACAAGAGGATTACGGATTTCATAAAATGTTAGTGGTCTACTAAGGGCATAGGGACCCTGTTGTGAGCTGGCAGCGTGGCAGCACACATGGTTTCACAAAAGCCTTGAAGACTCTAAATCTAACCCATGTGTCTGTGGGATGAAGAGCTTGCAGTGGGTTGAAGACAAGATGCAAGCCTGCAGGAGTTCTAACAATGAGCAAACCCTCAAACTAGAGCAGACCTTTAGCAGGAAAGTGGCACCCTAGGGAATTTGCAGTGGACTATAAACCCTGCCTGCAGTTCAATTGATTCTGCAAAAGGAACACAAGGGAAAGGTACACTTTATTTTAAATATTTAATTAGATATTAGGGGTCATACATGTCAATATAAACAATCCTAATATGAACCATTTGGTTTAAAATCTATAATAGACAAATCAGGTGTTTGTACCATATGAACTTCTCTTTTTATTTTATCCATTGCAAGAAATTTTTAAAAAATAATGTAATTTGTTGTTTCAAAAAAATACAAACATGTACCAATAGTGTATGCATTACCACTAGTGTCCATACACTTTTATAGGCAATATATGAGACAATTATGAACCACAGTCATGGACACTTTTATTTGCAATATATGAGACAATTATGAACCATACTCAAAATAAAGCAGACCAAACACTTTTTATTTGCAATATATGAGACAATTATGAACCATACTCAAAATAAAGCAGACCCAAAATCACATTGTTTAGTAATCAAGATAGAATCTTTTATATGATTAATTATAACAGGTTGAGGAAAGAGCCAATGGTTCCAAGAGGCTGGAATTTTGACCATCGCCCCCTGCCTGTCTCGCTAAAATTTGGTCATTATTTCTAATTTTACATTGTCTTTGTTAACATTTGACAAAATAAAACCTTCACTTAGCAACTGGCAAAATAGTCAATATAAATGGGCATGAAATCCTTCAACATGTTGAAGTGTACAATGGCACCAGTTATCGTGCTCTGGCTTATGTGTTCCCCTATTTCTGAAATGTTATCAGTTATTTTCATTATCTTAAACTAACAACTTAACAGTACAAAAATGAACTCTTAATTTATCTTTTCAATTTCAACAAAATAAGAATGCAACCCTTTTTTTACATTCACACAGGCAAATCAAAAACCTGACTTT
Source organism: Picea engelmannii (assembly GCA_009831015.1). Classification (NCBI taxonomy): domain Eukaryota; kingdom Viridiplantae; phylum Streptophyta; class Pinopsida; order Pinales; family Pinaceae; genus Picea; species Picea engelmannii. The sequence goes on from ML784018.1 coordinate 1,045,593, forward strand.
TTAATCATATTTTGTTGATTTAAAAATCTAGCATGCTTATCAAATTTGTATATACTTCTAATTACAGTCATCTCTTTTACTGCTCTGTTGAGTTCAAACTTGTAACATGTAAAATGTCCTCCAACCACACGTTGAATCCCAAGTCCAAGTCCAGCATTATAAACATCGACAGCAGCAGCATGAAACAAAAAGATTTTACCTATACTTGTATAGGTAAGAAGACTGAGCTTTTCTATGCTGAAACGACCCGTAAAATCCTTCAACAGATGGTTTATTTTCTAGGTTTCAATCAAACCTTATAGTAAATAGAAGTCCAATAATTTAAATAACAATAAAAAACTGTAATTTGATCCAAAAACATCAAGTTTTTTCTTTGCCAAAAAATTGTTTTTTTTAATCTGTTGAAGTTAGTGTGAAATAATTTGATGTTTGGGAAAAGAAATGAAGAGTGCTTTTTCCAAAAATTTAAAAAAAAAAAAAAATGTTTTTTTTAATATGTTGAAGCAAGTGTGAAATAATTTGATATTTGGAAATAGAAATGAAGAGTGCAACAGATAAGGCATTTTTTTTAATATGTTGAAGCTAGTGTGAAATAATTTGATATTTGGGAATAGAAATGAAGAGTGCAACAGAGAAGCCACTATATAACAGTGGTGTAAAGAAACCAGACTACTTAAATTCAGTTTGTTGTTTAGAAACCACCTTTTTCCTTTTTCCGATCCATTGAGTTAGAAAGATTAGTTATACTTTAATGGATCATGGATCATGGTAAAGGCAAAGGTTTTTTTCACCAAAAAAAAATTTAAAAATAATAATAAAAAATTAAGTAAGAAGAAAATATCTATTATCCATTTCTTTTTTATTTGAATTAGAAAGGTTGGCTATACTTATACCTTATAAAAAAACATAAACAACATTTAGTTTATCTGTAAAAAAAACATAAACAACAGTTAGTTTATTTGTATAGATGCCAAAGTTCCAACAATATTTATATGAAGTTTAAATATGGACAATAATAAGTAGAAATATATTCCCAGTTGAAGAGGTAACGGGTTCAAATCTCTTGTTCTTGTTCTCTTTAGGGTTAGGCTTGCCATAAACATCAAAAGTCTAAGTCTGTGGTTTACCGATTTACCATCCACAAAATAGGAAAGTATAGAAATATATCATGGAACCTATATACACTTTAAGGAAAGGAAATGTTCATTGAAGCAGGATGGACTAAATACATATCTCTTAATATATAAGAACAGACTTTCTAAAAACAAGACTATGGTTTTCCCTGTAATCAATTTCTGTCCACACCCCCAGATAATTTTTAAATATGTACAGTGGCAGAGGTTTTAACGGTCGACTAATTCAGGAAGATAATAGACGGATCGCAGCAGCACTCATCCAGAAGACAGCAGCAACAAAGAGCAGCCAAGCTGCACAATAACAACTCATATCAAAACCCTCACAATTCCTAACAATAATTCGTATTAAACCCCAATTCATATCTAAACCCTTACGATTCATATCAAAACCTTGGAACAATTCCTATCAAAGCCTTAAATAATACCCAGACGTCAACAAAAACAACAGCCAATAACTCAGAAAAACACAACATACCATCCCTCTAGAAACCCTGCCTGCCTCCTCGGAGGACCCTGAGCGTAGTAGGGCGGTGCAACGACGGGCGGGGCATGCTGGTAATAACCCTGAGGGTAACCTGGAACAACATATTGAACTTGGTCTCCTCATCGAATCCCATAAAAGTCAATTCCAACTTCAATATACTGTGAATTTCAAAGAATTTTGAGTTCTGTAAACGCCAAACGTACCTTGGGCTGGGTATGGATAAGCGTACTTGGGTTCCGACATGATTGGTCGATTGAACTCGATATGAATTAATTCAAGAGATCACTGCTATGTCAAAAAGCTCTGAAGGCCAACCTGCAGCTTTAATGGCGGAACTGTAAGTAATGGACCGAAATTTGCGGTGGTATTACCCAAAATTTTCGGCAAATCAGTAACTGGGTGTCGCTGAAAACTGTTGCAGCCAAAAACCCAAATGTTAATATCGCGATGGTGCACTGTAAAGACCAATATATCGAGCGGATTACAGAATGAATCCGTGTCCACGAAGGCAACAGAGGATTGAATGGTGATCATGCTGACATCAGCAGTGAGCACGATTTTTTGAACCTGCTCGGACTTGGGCTTTACGCGTCAATTTTCTCTGGAATCAAATCCATCTAGATGCCTGCGCGGTTTTCCATGTCCACATCAGGTTTGATGTTTGCTTCAAACCAAATCTGTTCGTTTTCTATAACATGGTCGGTGGTTTTACCTTCAAGTCTATGTGCATTGTTTTTCTTCTGGGTTTGTTATCTATATGATGTCACAGATTATGTCACTGGAATTTGGGTGCTTATCTATATTATGTCACTGTAAATTTGTAATTTTCAGTATGGCTGGTGGTTTTGGTGGGTGCAGCGTCATTTCTGTACTTTTCAATAGCAGTAGTTAAAAAGTTCTATTTTTTTGGTTGTTTTTTGATAATTTTTTCTATTAGATTTTATCAGTCATGAATGGTTGGATTTGTAAATTTGAGTAGTTAAGTTTGTATAATCAGAGTGTTCCAGAGGTTTTTTAGCACACTAAATCTATTTATGCATTCAGAAATGCAATTTAAACAATAGAAAATAGTTATTTTATCCAAATTTACATGACCAATTATAATAAAAAAAACTCAAAAGGTAGAACATTTAACCAACCCCTTTCAATATGATTAATAGTTTGAGTTTCATGTTTTGTATATTGTTTTTAGTTTGTGGATATGTTATTTATATAATTTTATAAATTATTTAATTAGATTGAAAGTTTAATTTGATATTAAATAAATTTATTTATTTTTTTAATTTAATGTAGTTGAAATTTTTAATATGTAAATCTTTCTTATTTATATGGTTATTAATACAAACAAAATTTATTTATTTATTATTTGAAACCGTTTTAAATGTGTTTCAAAAAGTTATATATATTGACATAATTTTAATCAGCAAAATCATTTTCACTAATACTATCTTACAATATTTTATGTTCTTTGAAATAGTAACAAATAATATCAAGAATCATTTTCACTAATACTATCTTACAATATTTTATTTTCTTTGAAATAGTAACAAATAATATCAAGAATCATTTTCACTAATACTATCTTACAATATTTTATTTTCTTCGAAGTAGTCACAAATAATATCAAGAAGTAGTGCTCTCAAAAGAAGTTAAGTGAACGCTTGTCAAAACTTTTTGGTTTAAATTGCTGCATTCAATTTTTAGCACAGTTGGAACCAAAAAGCTATAAAAATAGGCTGAATTACAAAAGCCTCCACTCTATTAAGTCAATCTTTGTCATTCTAAAATGTCATGATTGGTATATTATTTATTGGTTCAGTGATAAGTTTGGGGTGTTTATGATGAGAACAGAATATAATAAAATTGTTTTTAATGTACACAAGGTTAATTGATTTATGGGACAAAAATTGTACATCTCATTTTAACATCTTATTTAAAACTAAAGCATAGAGTATCTTAACTTGATTCTAGTATTTGGGTTATAGAGATCTAGGGATCAAACCATAGAATATCAAATCTTTAGAGGAGAATATTATAAATTACTCATAACAAAAAAATGTGGTAAAATATATGTGATGATAATAGACTTTCATTTTTACATACAAAAAACACTTCCTCCCCTCCCTTTTTTTTTTTTTTTAATTATTTCTTGACAAAGAAATTGTTTATGAACCTAAGATTGTGGTAGTTAACAATAGTGGAGAATTATCAATGCAAGTCTCAAGTTTCATCCATGTTGGCAACTCTTGAATTGTTTCAATAACATTCACAATGGTACATATTGTTTTTAAACTTTTTTTTTCATTGCATGAAGTACTTTTAAGTAAAACATTTCACTTATCATCAAGGTTAACAATAAAGAGTAGAGAACAATAATGCAAATGACAAAACAAGCTTGAACGTATAATAGGGTGATGAAAGGAAGAAACAAAGCTAACCCTTACTTGTGTTTATAGCAGGTTGAAGGATTTCTCTCTCTTTCTTGGGTTTCTCTTGTATGTGTATTGGATGTCACCTCTAATATCTTTTTTTCCATCTTATAGCCTTATTATGTTATTCAAATTTGTGTCATTATTTGCAACAATGTGATAAGTTAAGTGTTTCACTCGGAGACATTAGCTTAAAAACACTTCAAACAATGAAAATTAAAATCTAATGACAAATCATAAAGTGCACCAAAAAGTGATAGTTTGGATCTCATTCCTAAGTACAGTGGTAATTACTCTTAACTACCTACCATTGAAATTCTCACATTCAAACATTCACTATCTACCTAACTATTCAATCCTTCTTCCCCTAGATGGGGTGCCACATTGCAGAGCCGAGACACGCGGGCAAACGTCGGGCTGCACCATTAATACAACCCATCAGCGACCATCCCTTCAGCATTTAAATGGGAACAAGCCCGTGCAGGATTAACTAGGAGACGAGGCCCTTCGCGCAAGTGAACAGGACAGCGCACAAGAGCACTAGGAGGCCAGCCTTAATGGCCAAGGCAGTCACCGTCATCCTCATCCTTATCAACCACCTCGACAGCAATGAGAGGTATTTGAATTTCACAGAGCCGAACGCAGAGCCACCGGAGTTCTAGAGCAGGGTTATTCATCTGCTGGGAACTTTGGACATCTCCAGGTTCTTCAACATGCCCAGGGCACGAGGAAAGCCACGCAGGGGCACAGCTTGGTACTCATTTGAATCACACAGGCAGAGGCAGAAGAAGTTCGAGAAGGCATTGGCCTTGGCGTCCTTGCAAAGAAACAGGAAGTCCGGGAGACCTCGAACGCCTCCCATGGCGTACGTGGAAGAGATCACCCTGGACGAGGCCATGCAAAGCTATCCCGAGCACCCTCTTTTCACAGTCCCGGACAATTGGAATCCTCCCACTGATTTTGGCACTGAAGACAAGATTTCACCTCCGGGAATACCGCGTGGTTATAGAGAAACTCACCCGGCAGAGGAATTCACCACCTGCTATGTTGAGGAAGAGGTATTGTGTTGTGAAAAAGCAAAGAACGACCCACCCACTGGTGCATCTTCGGAGGAAGTGACTCAGCCGAACAAGCGGCAAGCACATCAAGCCAGTGAAGCAAATGAAGGCGAAGGAGCACAGGGGCCATTTCCCTTGGCCTCTGTTGAAGGAAATTGGCAGGACCAACATCCTTTCACCAACCCGGGGTACCTAGCACTAATCTTTGAAATGTGGAGCATGCTGGACGATCAGATCTTTTGTATCATTCAAATCGACCATCGACTCGACATGATGTATGTTGCACACTCCAGGACTCTCCCGAAAAGGCAGTGCCCTACATGCGCGCAAGCTTATGCGTTTTCTGCAGGATGGCGAAGGCACGGGGAAGAGGACGAGCCAGCTGGTTAAAAGGTCTTGTGATGTTCATAGTTAGCAATCTCTTTTTGTTTCAGAACAAGGTTTTAGCCCAGTTAGATCATAGTCATGTTGTAATTAGGTTGTTAGAATACAGACTGAACCTAATGGATATGCGTCCTGGTTTCCTTCGGGCAGGACAACACTCTGATAATTTTGTTTGTTTGAACACAAGTGGCATAGAATGTCCAGTTGTCTCGGTTTCCTGTTCAGGCGGGACAACTGGCATCACAAATAGACTCTGTAACTCTGCAACTCTAATATAAACAGGATCCTCCCCTTTTTTACTTTAAAAAAAAAAACTATTCTATCCTTCTTGTAATGACATCTATTATTGTTATGATTGCACACTCAATTGTGCTTAGCAAAATAATTAAGTTCATATTGTGATCACACCTAATGGTGTTGAACAAAATAATGAAGTGCCTATTGTGATCACACATAATGGTGCCTAGAAAAATAACGAAGTGCCTATTGTGATCATATCCAATGGTATTTAGCAAAATAATAAATTTATATCCACAATATTTGTAAGATCAATCCATTCGATGACCTTGAAATGCAAACTGCATATATGAAATGTAACTTTCTTTTTTCTTAATGAAAATTATAATTGTTATTCTGAGAAAATTATAATTAAAAAAAAAAAATGAAAATTGTTACAATATTTAGAGTATAGTCATGTGCTTGCAAATTTTCTAATAAAAAATATAACTACTCTACTCAAATGGAGCATAATGCTCCTTGCTTGTCAAAACTAAATTTAACAAGGATTATACTAAGCCAGCGATACATCTTATTGCTATTTTTTACAAGCCAACCAATCCATACCTACCAAGGTAATTGGAAGCTAAAATCTAAAGGATTTTGAAGAAAAAAATCTTCTATGTAGAAAATGACAAAAAAGGAGTACATCATAATCAAAATTCAAGTTGTGCCAAATAGTGTCATGGACTTACGACATCTGATATGCATATTCAACAAATTAATTTCAAAATCTTTAGTGAATTCTTGAAAGGGTTTTTACCCTAAAGGTACATATGTAATATAAAAAATAATAAATCATGGTCATAGATAATGCTAACAAAACCAGCATGTTTCAGATTGTTTTACATGTAAAACTTTAAAACCTATTGTGAAATTGCAAAGCTTCATAGATTGCTAAAAAAATGAACAGAGAAACTAAGTTCACTTGCAACTTTTGAAAAACACTCATTTCAAATATCGAAAAAACTCTACTCCTCAAAATAAAAATTTCCAGTGAATATTAAATTCTCTCATTTCATCTATAAATTGGCTCATAACATAATATCTAATTGAATTTATAATAAATATGTTTTGTACTTATGTTTTTGTAAAGTGGGAAGATCGAAAGAAGAAGAAGAAAAAATAACACTACATATAAAATGGACTTCAACCTAGGAGAGCAATAAATTTATGATTCAACATTCATGGCCAATTCAGACTGAAAAGGGGTGTAGATAATTCTTAATATGTATTTTACAGCCATAAAACAAACTTTCATAAAAAGACAAAACACATGCATTTTCAACACATAATTATTAGTGGTCTATTCATTTGGATAGACTGCAATTGATCTTAAATGGTTGACATTTCAAACCTTAATGCCATAGTCCATTTTTGGGATAAGCAAAGAAGAATAAACCATAGATTATCTAAACTAAGAAAGCTTCAAGTAATTAACCACCTAATCACTTTTATCCACACCAATTCTGTTTTCAGAAATGAATAAAAAAAAAAAAAAATTGCTCTGAAATATCTTGGACAACATCAAAAGAGATCAAGTCAAACATCCAATGCATGTGAGGTGCCACTTTGAAGTTTATAAATAAAAGGATGTATTATAAATGAGGTTTATAAAGATATCAATTCAAATTTAAGGCTAGAAATATTGCAATTTAAAGATAAAAAGACATCAATCAATATACACCCTTTTAGATTAGAAATATTGAAACTTAAAGATAAAAGGAGATTAGAAATATTGAAACTTAAAGATAAAAGGACATTAGTCAATATATATTTATTTAAAGGTTAGAAATCTTCCATATCATGTTTCGTTATTATAAAAGGTTATTCGTTAGTAAGATTATTTATACCATACCAATTTGCATAGATTAGTGTTAAACTTGATTTATTGAACACCAAGAAGGATCAAAAGAATATCAAGCTCAAACCTCTTAACACTTAAAAAAATTCATTGTTAAAATGATAATTTAATTAAAATAAATAGAATGTTGGTCATGGTGATGTTTCTTTTTTTCTTTTTTTTTCTTTTTGATGTTTAAATTTATTTTTTAAGTTTAGTCTTGCATCTTCAACATGTTGAAATTTTGAATATGTAAATCTCTATTATGTGTAGGGTCATTGATGCAAAGAGAGTTAATGAAGTCTTATCATTCATCTTTCATTTGGAGCAGCTTTAAATGATCCTTTAAGGAGGGTGATTCAAAAAGTTACTCACACCATGATTTTAACAAGCAAAATTATTCTAAATAAAACTATCTTACAATGTCTTATCTTTACTTGAGTAGTAAAGAATGATGTCGAGAAGTTCCTCTTCTAAAGGGTTGAAGTGAATACTTGAAAAAGCTCTTTGGTTTGAAGCACTGCATTCAATTTTTAATACAGTTGGGAACCAAAAAGTTATGAAAATATGTTGAATTGCAAAAGTATGCACTCTATTAAGGGAATCATTGTAAATGTTATGATTGATGTATTACTCGTTGGTTCATTGATCGGTTTGCGTGTGGCTGACAATAATAGAATAGATTAGAATTTTTTAAAACACCCCTGAGGCTAATTGGTTTATGGGACAAAAAGCATACATCTCATTGTAGCATCCCTAAACAAAAGCAAGAAAATTTGAATGCAAAAAATAAGAGAAGGGGAAGAGAAATGATATCTCATATGTCGTATCAGTTGAGGTGCTACTTTACCTATCTGGTTATGCCCCTCGAGGAGGGTCAGTTATTCTAATTGGTTTGAATAAGTGATTTTCATTGTTTCTTCTATTTGTGAATCCTGAAATATTGTATCCAAACTAGTGCCTTCTAACATGGAGCCCTCTCTAAGGTGGATGTACATGTCATGGTGAAGTAGAAAGTGTTGCTTCATCTCTGCCTATTTTTTCCTACACACTTGGTACACTTTGCATTCCAACTCCATTGGTTCCTTTCATCTCCTTGGGTCACATCTTAGCATATGTGAGTTTGTTCTTAATTGAGGGGACACTTTTGAATCTTGTGGACTCCTCTTGCTTCCAATCTAAACATTGAGATTGAAGAAGAGGTAGTCAATATCAATGCATAACCAATCACTCTTCCAACATGAAGCCCCATGTTATCCTTTTTATAAATGCCTAATGATACCAAGTTATTAATTGCCAAATTACTTAAAAGAAAAAAGTATGACTTGGCCTTGTTCATTGTCCACAATCATTCATCCCATCGATCTATGTATTGCATAGGTAAAAAAAATTGAACTATGATGAGAAGTATTAACCATTTGCACCTCAATTGTTCCATTGGAAGGGCGAAGTGGAGACATTGGGTGGCCAATACAACCCAAGAAAGGGAATCGATCCCTTTGACTAAACTAAAAAATGCATTTCAATTAATGTTATCAAAAAAATCAATAGTATCCAACTAGTGTGCAGGTTGAATAGAGATTCATAAGAAAAAAAGAAAACAAGTGTAATGCATCAATGTGCATAATCCTTAGTGAGGGAACTGGGCGATAGGTGGCCCCTTAATGAATTATGTAAAGTCGTGAGTCAATATGTAACCTTTCGTGAGCAAAATTTGTAGTTGGTCCTTTAGAATCAAATGAATAGTCAAACATAGAGTATTTAAACTTGATTCTAGTATTTGGGTTACAAGGGTCTAGGGATCAAATCATAGAATATCAAATCCTGGTGAGCGAGGAAAAGATTGTAAATTACTCATAACGAAAAATGTCATAAAATACTTGGGATGATAATAGATTTTCATTTCTACATACAAAAAACACCATATGCACCTTTTCCCCTCCCTTTTTTCTCTCCACAAAGAAATTGTTTATGAACCTAAGCTTGTGGCCTTGTTAGCAACTCTTTAATTGTTTAAGTAACTTTCACAATGGTACATATTGTCTTAGATTTTTTATTTTTACCGCATGAAGTATTTTTAAGTGAAATATTTCACTCATCATCAAGGATAACAATAAAGAATAGAGAACAATATTGCAAATGATAAAACAAGTTTGAACATATAATAGGGAGATGAAAGGAAGAAACAAAGTTAGCCCTTACTTGTAATGAGTTAAATGTTTCACTCGGGAGGAAAAGATTGTAAATTACTCATAACGAAAAATGTCATAAAATACTTGGGATGATAATAGATTTTCATTTCTACATACAAAAAACACCATATGCACCTTTTCCCCTCCCTTTTTTCTCTCCACAAAGAAATTGTTTATGAACCTAAGCTTGTGGCCTTGTTAGCAACTCTTTAATTGTTTAAGTAACTTTCACAATGGTACATATTGTCTTAGATTTTTTATTTTTACCGCATGAAGTATTTTTAAGTGAAATATTTCACTCATCATCAAGGATAACAATAAAGAATAGAGAACAATATTGCAAATGATAAAACAAGTTTGAACATATAATAGGGAGATGAAAGGAAGAAACAAAGTTAGCCCTTACTTGTAATGAGTTAAATGTTTCACTCGGGAGGCATTAGTTTAAAAAGACTTCAAACATTGAAAATTATAAATCTAATGACAAATCATTCAGTGCACCAAATAGTGATCGTTGGGATCTTATTATTGAAGTACAATGGTCATTACTTTAACTACCTACCATTGAAATTCTCACATTCAAACATTTACTATCTACCTAACTATTCAATCCTTCTTTTAACTATTATCATTATGATTGCAACCCAACGGTGCTTACCAAAACAATGAAGTGCCTATTGTGATCACACCCAATTGTGCTTAGCAAAATAATGAAGTGCATATTGTGATCACACCCAATGGTGTTTATCAAAAAACAAAAAATATATATGTAACATTCAAAAAATAATGTTGCAATGTTTTAAGATCAATACATTGGATGATCTTGAAATGCAGACTACATATACACAATGTAACTTTTTTTTTTTCATGAAAAATACGATTTTTATTCAGAGAAAAATATAATTTAAAAAAAAAACAGTTGCTTTATTTAGGCTATAGTCGTGTGATTGCAAATTTTCTAATAAAAATTATAACTACTCTATTGAAATGGAGCATAATGCTCCTTGCTTGTCAAAAACTAAAGTCAACAATAATTATACAAAGCCAAGAGAAATAACATACCTATATATAACATTCATAAAAAAGAATCATGCAATATTTAGGCTATAGTCGTGTTTGCAAATTTTCTACTCTACTCAAATGGGGCATGACACTCATTGCTTGTCAAAACTAAAGTTAACAAAGATTATACTAAGTCAACAATGCATCTTATTGATATTTTTTTCACAGATATTGTTTATGTTAAACCAAAAAGCATAGATCATTATCCTTTGTTAAAGATATCTTCTACTTGCCTTCATCTTATTCGACTTACATTCTTAATCCAAGCCAACCAATTTATACCTACCATGGTGACTGGAAGCTAAAATCTAAACAATTTTGAATATAAATGCTTATGTACAGAAAATGACAAAACATGAATACAACATAAAAAATTGATACTAAAAAGTCGGCATCAAACATTTCATGTCTATGACGAAAAGTCAAATTGTGCCAAATAGTGCCATGGACATTTGATATGCCTATTCCACAAATTAATTTCAAAATCTTTAGTGAAATCTTGAAAGCGTTTTTACCCTAGTGAAATCTTGAAAGGGTTTTTACCCTAGAGGTGCACATGTAACATTTAAAATTATAAATCATGGTCATAGATAATGCTAACTGAACCAGCATACTTCATATTGTCTGTTTCAAATGTAAAAATTTAAATATTACGGAGAAATTGCGGCACTTCATGGATTGATAAAGAAAATTAAATTGGAAGGAGATACCAAGTTCACTTGCAACTTTTGAAAAACACTCATTTCAAATATCGAAAAGACTTTATTCCTCAAAATCACATTGACTATTTAATTCTCTCACTTCATCTATAAATTTGCTCATAACATAATATCTAATTGAATTGCTGAGAAATGTGTTTTGTATGTATGTTTTTGCAAAGTGAGAAGATTAAAAACACACTGCATATGGACTTCAGCCTAGGACAGCAATCAATTTGTGATTCAATATTCATGGGACAATTCACCCTGCAAAAGTAGGGGTGCAAATAATTTTGCATGTGTATTTCACAACCATAAAGAAAAATTTCAAAAATAAAGACAAAACATGTGCCTTTTCAACACCTAATTATTAGTGGTCTGTTCTACCTAATTATTAGTGGTATGTGTTATCACACAGTTTGTAGCAAGGATAAAGGCTAAAGGTTGGAGAGTCGAATTGGCGTAACAGGAACCAATCCCACCCAATGTCACCACAATGGGATGGTTCTTTCTCTTTAGGGTGGTAAGGCCCAGGGGAGACGTCCCCGGTGACTTGGGGTTTTAAAAAGGCAAAAGATTATAAGACAAGGATAAATTACCCCCTCACAAGTCACCACCGAGCAGATAGTCTAGCTAAAAAGCCAATAATAAAGTAAAACCCTCAAAGAAAGAGATGTACCTGCCTGGGACAAAGAAACAATGAAACTGATATATGCAAGATGTTGAATTGGTTAGTACTTCATGTAAATCAACGACTATCTGATACACTTATAAGCAATTTGATAATGAATGTTGACGAAGTCAATATTTATAAAATAGCAATGGTAATTAAGTCACTTCTTCAACAAATGCTAAAACGATGTGGCATTCAATATGACAAATCAATACTTCATTCACTTAATGCCTTTAACACCATTCAATTGTTCACAAAGAAGACACTAGTTGCACCAATGATGTTATAGCTAAAGATGATGGCAACATATAGGGTTGGAAGGTTAGTTTTTGGGCTAGGGTTAGTGAAGTTAGGGTTTGAATCAAGATTTTGAAAGTTGTTTGTGATCAAGTTCACTTTAACGCATGAGGTCTTTAGATCGGTGTCTTAGGGTTAATGGAGTCAAATAGAGAGGGACGCAAGAGCTAAAGGAGGCAAAGGTAAAAACGGCTAAGGACTAGAGGGAGAAGCTTTGAGGTCTTGCTAAGGCAAGGCCTCAAAGTCAAAACCCTAGGGGAGAGAGACTCACCTTGGTGTAGGAGAACTAGGCATCGGTGCTCTCTCCTCCTTCCTTAACTCAATGGCAATCATGGCTAGTTGAAGATGAAGCATAAAACCAAGACAAGAAGGTTTGATGAAGCAAAGTGCTGCTATAGCAAGGCTTTACCAGCAAACCCTAGAAAAATCGGCCCAAAGTGTAGAAAAACTAGGCTTTAGGGTGTCTCCCTCTTCTTAGCTTATAATAGGTATGGCTAGCAAAAATGAAGGGAGAATGAGAGTGTAGCAACGGCTAGGCTCTCTCCTTCTTCAATCAATGGCTGAAAATTCTCTCAATGGGGACATGAGACAAGGACCTACTTGTGTGCTTGTCACCTAGGGTTTATTCAGTAAAATTATAAATATATGCAAGAAATAAGTAATGCAACCATTCAATCAAGAAGTTTTGCAGAAAAATACTTACATATCACTAAGAAAAAACATTGCAAACCCTAGGTGTAACACCTTCCATTAAGAGAAATGCCAAATTATGCCAAGAAAATCCTCCTTCAACAAGTGTGCATCACCAAATCAGCCAATAACCCAAGAGAGGGCGCAAATTTCAGACCTCCTTATGGAGTGAATAAGTTGTGATGAAAAAAATGAAGATGAAAATCCTTCATTTATACCATACCATGACCTAATTTTACATTTTAGGTCATGAAAAAGGTCGACAAGGCCAAAATACTAAAATCATATTGTTTTACATTAAAATGTCAAATTTAAAACCCTAATCAAGCTGAAAAAAGACATGAAGCCCCTCCAAAGGAGACGTTAGCCCCTTTTAGGGCAAATGGGGCATCCTGGAGCAAAACGTTAGCCCTCCTTGGGCTCCTCCATCATGCCACACGTGTCAATACTGCCCAGTCTGCCTCCCAAGACATCCAATAGGCTGGATGACGTCATGATCATCAAGGGTGACATCCCAGACCTTCCAAGGCCAACGTTCCACTGAAAGAGGGTCAATCCCCCTAGTTCAAGCTCCGCCAAAGTGCCTCTAGTGGAACGTCCTCTCCTTCTCTGTTGCAAAGACCCTGATCCATCTATGTCCTGTCTTTGCCCCCTGATGGGGTCTCAGCATCCACCTGATGGGCTCTTCAGCCCCATGGAGGTCCGAACTGATCATCTCCCCATGTGTACCGGTCCAAAATGGTACATGTCCGTCGGGCATGGTCCTGCACATAAAAAGATACGCCCTCCATGGGTTCATCAGTCACAAGGATCATAGCAATGTCAATCACATCTCATCATCAATATTATTAAACATGTGCATAAAACCCCTAATACATCAGTTAACAGCTCAAAGACGTTACACAGGCCTACAATACAAATCTAGAGAAAAGGACAAGGCATCATATTGGGCTAGTGTCCACTGGAAAAGAAAAGTTCCCGGAAGAGACCTCATCCAAGCCATGTAAGTGGGTGATGTGGTCAGGGGAATTCCAAGCATCTGAGTGCAATGAGGGTCAAGGATGCAAGAAATGTTCCTTGTGGGTGCCTTTGTTAGAAGGCGAGTTGTACCTGTCCTAGATGCATTCTTTCCAAGCCCATTCTTGCCTTTTATTCTTATTCTTTTCATTCTTTTATTGTTTATTGCTTTTCCTTTTTTTTGTTCAAGAGCTAATCAGGGGACACTTCCCTAGTGTGGTGACCAGTGGTGGCAGCGTTACCCACAAGTACTTTCACATAAATGAGAAGGTTGGCTCGTGATGAGACCCCCTTTCCCTTGGCCATGCAACCAAGAGTCATTGCCCTGGCGTGGTATCCAGTTGGTGGCAATGTCATACTGTTAGGTACCCATGGATCTAATAGGTTGGCTCGTGATGAGACCCCCTATCCTCTGGTTAGGTCTTGTTTTATTATTTTTCCGGGTCCCTCTTGTTTCTTGTTGAAAAGCCTTTTATTTCTTTCTCGGGGATCCCTGGGCGAAGCATCTCGAGGTTTCATTTTTTTAGGTTTTTATCTTTTACCAGCTTGCTTTCACCTTCTAGGCTTTTAGCCCCTTCTTCCCACGAGATAAGGTGTAGTCCTGAAAATAGGTCAACCCAGTGCCTGGACAAGTGGAATGGGATAAGTGAGCAGGAAACAAGATGAAATAGTGGTGCTATGATGGGAGCGGACGATGGCTTTTTAGAAATCCCCCCAGTGGCAAACCAAAACCTACAGACACAGGCTTGCTAGGGCACCCTGTCAATCCCCCCAAACATGGTCAAGTGGGCAAGTGTAAGATCCAAGCAATTGTTAGAAACAAAAGGAATCATATGCATACATTCAATGGTTTTGATGATCAAAGTGACACATACCATGATACCCAGACGAATTACCTCATGGAGCAAGAACCTTCTCTGACACAGGACCAAGCCGATGGTGATGGATGTTGTTGACAAGATAAAGATGTTGGAAGAAAGAAAAGGTCGACCCTCCAGGGCCATGCTAAATTCAATCCTGCTCTCGGTACTCCATGTCTAGGACCTGTGGGTCTCGAGACATTATCTCCTAGTTATCCCTAAAAGTGGGGGATAACCTCTGGCTCCAACTCGGGGACATGTGCTCACCGTAGAGCGCATGAGAACCTCAGCGTCTCTAGCATAACCTGCTGACCTACTCAATTTCAATAGAAGCATCAGTAACAAGATTGGGGTGGCAATGCCACCCTAGCATAGATATATATATAGACTGAAATAAAACAATCATAAATGTAAAGCAAAACACTTACATGTTGCTTGGATGTTGGATGTAGTCAAACGACCAGTGTAACCAATCCAACAACGTCCCACAATACCTACCTTTGTGCTTAATCATAGACCAAAATAGTGATAAGTTAAGCACAATAATAACATGAGTTAGAAAATGTATCATATCAATGGAAACTGTAAGGTCTAGCTCATGGAGGCGGGTGGGAGGGAAAAAGTGATGCCAAGACACGCCCTCGGGAGAGTGCTCAATCCATCTCAGAAATGGATCGTGAAAATTCAAAGGTTCAAAAGACCGACTCGAGGAATATGAATGTTGGCTACCTTGGACATCTTCACAACTTGAGGCCTAAGAAGGGATTAGCAAAAACTGAAACGATGATTGACCATTCCTTGAGGGGAGGCTGGAAAACTATTATAATAAGCTTCTTCTTGAGGTACTCAACTTTCCCCTAAAATCCAGAATGAGGTTTTGTCTTACATGAGACTTGGGATAAGGGACATATTTCCAAACCATACCTTCAGTGACATAGCGAGGTAAAGTGATCAAAGGGAGGTGGAAAATCTTATCACAAGTATCCTGCTTCAGGGGAGTAATTTCCTCATTTTTATCAAGGTCTGAGCATAATGATGGTTGATAATTTTCTTCATAAAATAAATCCAAGTGCTCAGAAGAACAATCATCAAAGTCCTCAAGGTATGACCAAAAAGTATCAAGAGAGCATAGTATCAAGTCATCCTTGGGTGTCTAAATAATCATGTCATGTTCTTGTTGCCAAATGCTAAACTTCTTATCAACTTCAGGTAAATGCAACTTTTGAAAATGACCCTCAATGTCGTAAATGGGATCCCCATCATATCCAATCACATCCCATTTACGTTTCCCGACATGTATGAACTCATTAATATTATCAACAAAGCCATCATTTTCATCATAACATGAAGGGTTTAGAAAATCCAAAACTTCTTCACTTTCCACATCATAAGATAGAGAATCATTAAAAAAATGGAAAGGGAAATAACTCACTTTGTTCATTTCTTCCTGTGTAGGAGCTTCAAGTACTCGGATGTCTTCATCAAATGGAAGACTTGCCTCTACATCTTCTAGTTTGTCCTAAGGCTCCATTTCTTCTTTATTGTTTGAGTCATAGAATAAGGTATCATCAAAAATTTCGAAAGGAAAATAAATTACCTCGTTCTCTTCATTTTTTGCAGGAGGAATAGGATCTTGGAGAGCTTCGTCGGATGGAGGAGCAGTTATTGGTGCTTCATCCTCATAATTCACATCTTTAGTTATATCTTCACTGCATTCTATTGAATTATGGGAGAGGTCTTGCTCATCTTCAAGGGGTTGACAATGTTCTTCATAAACCTCGTCTTTTATATTAGAGGATTCTCGGTATTGCTCATGATACACTTTCCTGAGATCTTCTACAATCTCAGTGGTGAATCCTTTGTGATCTAAGGCTACCATGACATTTTGAAGGACATCTTCATACGTTTGGCAATGTGGCTTGGTAAAGTCTATAAACCTATTGATGAGGTGTATGAAAGATGATATACCCTTGTCTTTGCAACAACCCTTCAACAATCTTGTAAGTAGGAGGGCAGAGTGAGTATGAATAATTTAGAAGAACATCCTCTCCTCCCAACTCTATCTCGCTCAAATACTCCAAAACAATTACGGTTGGGAGGCCCAAAAATATTGGAGAGTTGCTTAGCCATTTTGTATCAAAGTGATTTGGGTATCCTTGAAAACTTATGAAATCAATACTCGGATACATTTGTTCCCAGTGTGCCATGATCCCATAACTTGGAAATATCACAAATTTGAGAGTAAGGTGGCACTCTAGAAAAGGTCAGTGGAGTTGCCAGATAATTTGCCTGAAACTATTAAAGGATAAGCGAAAACACCCTAAGTGGAGTCGTCAGGTAAGCTTGTAAGATAAGGCTTCTGAGGCAAGGCTTACCAAAAGTGTCGTCTTGAGGAGAATTGACTCAGTGTTCCCCGACAATGGCCGCCAAAATGTTATCACACAATTTGTAGCAAGGATAAAGGCTAAAGGTTGGAGAGTCAAACTGGTGTAACAGGAACCAATCCCACCCAATGTCACCTCAATGGGATGGTTCTTTCTCTTTAGGGTGGTAAGGCCCAAGGGAGACATCCCCGGTGACCTGGGGTTTTAAGAAGGCAAAAGATTATAAGACAAGGATAAATGCCCCCCTCACAAGTCACCACCGAGCAGATAGTCCAGCTAGACAACCAATAATAAAGTAAAACGCTCAAAGAAAAAGATGCACCTACCTGAGACAAAGCAACAATGAAACTGATATATGCAAGATGTTCAATTGGTTAGTACTTCATGTAAATCAACGACTATCCGATACACTTATAAGCAATTTGATAATGAATGTTGACGAAGTCAATATTTATAAAATAGCAATGGTAATTAAGTCACTTCTTCAACAAATGCTAAAACGATGTGGCATTCAATATGACAAATCAATACTTCATTCACTTAATGTCTTTAACACCATTCAATTGCTCACAAAGAAGACACTAGTTGCACCAATGATGTTATAGCTAAAGATGATGGCAGCATATAGGGTTAGAAGGTTAGTTTTTGGGCTAGGGTTAGTGAAGTTAGGGTTTGATTCAAGATTTTGAAAGTTGTTTGTGATCAAGTTCACTTCAACGCATGAGGTCTTTAGTTTAGTGCCTTAGGGTTAATGGAGTCAAATAGTGAGGGACGCAAGAGCTAAAGGAGGCAAAGGTAAAAATGGCTAAGGACTAGAGGGAGAAGCTTTGAGGTGTTGCTAAGGCAAGGCCTCAAAGTCAAAACCCTAGAGGAGAGAGGCTCACCTTGGTGTAGGAGAACTAGGCCTCGGTGCTCTCTCCTCCTTCCTTAACTCAATGGCAATCACGACTAGTTGAAGATGAAGCATAAAACCAAGACAAGAAGGTTTGATGAAGCAAAGTGTTGCTACAGCAAGGCTCTACCAGCAAACCCTAGAAAAATCGACCCAAAGTGTAGAAAACCTAGGCTTTAAGGCAGCTCCCTCTTCTTAGCTTATAATAGGTACGGCTAGCAAAAATGAAGAGAGAATGAGAGTGTAACAACGGCTAAGCTCTCTCCTTCTTCAATCAATGGCTGAAAATTCTCTCAATGGGGACATGAGACAAGGACCTACTTGTGTGCTTGTCACCTAGGGTTTATTCAGCAAAATTATAAATATATGCAAGAAATAAGTAATGCAACCATTCAATCAAGAAGTTTTGCAGAAAAATACTTACATATCACCAAGAAAAAACATTGCAAACCCTAGTTGTAACACCTTCCATTAAGAGAAATGTGAAATTATGCCAAGAAAATCCTCCTTCAACAAGTGCGCATCACTAAATCAGCCAATAACCGAAGAGAGGCCGCAAATTTCAGACCTCCTTATGGAGTGAGTAAGTTGTGATGAAAAAAATGAAGGTGAAAATCCTTCATTTATACCATACCATGACCTAATTTTACATTTTAGGTCATGAAAAAGGTGACAAGGCCAAAATACTAAAATAATATTGTTTTACATTAAAATGTCAAATTTAAAACCCTAATCAAGCTGAAAAAAGACATGAAGCCCCTCCAAAGGAGACGTTAGCCCCTTTTAGGGCAAATGGGGCATCCTGGAGCAAAACATTAGCCCTCCTTGGGCTCCTCCATGCCACACGTGCCAATACTACCCAGTCTGCCTCCCAAGACGTCCAATAGGCTGGATGACGTCATGGTCATCAAGGGTGACGTCTCAGGCCTTCCAAAACCAACGTTCCACTGAAAGAGGGTCAATCCCCCTAGGTCAAGCTCTACGAAAGTGCCTATGGTGGAACATCCTCTCCTTCTCTAGTGCAAAGCCCCTAATCCATCTTTGTCCTATCTCTGCCCCCTGATGGGGTCTCAGCATCCACCTGATGGGCTCTTCAGCCCCATGGAGGTCCAAACTGATCATCTCCCCATGTGTACCAGTCCAAAATGGTACTTGTCTATTGGGCATGGTCCTACACATCAAAAGTTACGCCCTCCATGGGCTCATCAGTCACAGGGATCATAGCAATGTCAATCACATCTCACCATCAATATTATTAAACATGTGCATAAAATCCCTAATACATGAATTAACAGCTCAAAGACATTACACAAGCCTACAATACAAATCTCGAGAAAAGGACAAGGCATCCTATTGGGCTAGTGTCCACTGGAAAAGGAAAGTTCCTGAAAGAGACCTCATCCAAGCCATGTAAGTGGGTGATGTGGTCAGGGGAAGTCCAAGCATCTGAGTGCAATGAGGGCCAAGGATGCAAGAAATGTTACTTGTGGGTGTCTTTGTTAGAAGGCGAGTTGTACATGTCCTGGATGCATTCTTTCCAAGCCCATTCTTGTCTTTTATTCTTATTCTTTTCATTATTTTATTGTTTATTGCTTTTCCTTTTTTTTGTTCAGGAGTTAATCAGGGGACACTGCCCTGGTGTGGTGACCAGTGGTGGTAGCGTTACCCACAAGTACTTTCACAGAAATGAGAAGGTTGGTTCGTGATGAGACCCCCTTTCCCTTCGCCATGCAACCAAGAGTCTCTACCCTGGCGTGGTAACCAACTGATGGCAATGTCATACTGCTAGTTACCCATGGACCTAACAGGCTAGCTCGTAATGAGACCCCCTATCCTCTAGTTAGGTCTTGTTTTATTATTTTTCCAGGTCCCTCTTGTTTCTTGCTGAGAAGTCTTTTATTGCTTTCTCGGGGATCCCTGGGCGAAGCATCTCAAGATTTCTTTTTTTTAGGCTTTTATCTTTTACTGGCTTGTTTTTACCTTCTGGGCCTTTAGTCCCTTCTTCCCACGAGATAAGGTGCAGTCCTAAAAATAGGTCAACCCAATGCCTGGACAAGTGGAATGGGATAAGTGAGCAGGAAACAAGATGAAACAATGGTACTATGATGGGAGTGAATGATGGCTTTTCACAAGTCCCCCCAGTGGTAAACCAAAACCTACAGACATAGGTTTGCTAGGGCACCCTGTCAATCCCCCCAAACATGGCAAGTGGGCAAGTGTAAGATCCAAGCAGTTGTTAGAAACAAAAGGAATCAGATGCATACATTCAATGGTTTTGATGATCAAAGTGACACATACCATGATACCCGAACTAATTACCTGATGGAGCAAGAACCTTCTCTGACATAGGACCAAGTCGATGGTGATGGATGTTGTTGTTGCTAACAAGATAAAGATGTTGGAAGAAAGAAAAGGTGGGCCCTCTAGGACCATGCTAAAGTCAATCCTGCTCTCGGTACTCCATTTCTAGGTACTGTGGGCCTCGAGACATGATCTCTTAGTTATCCCTAAAAGTGGGGGATTACAATATGTTCTTCAGGATAGACTGCATTTGATCTTAAATGGTTGACATTTCAGACCTTAATGTCATAATCCATCTTCAGGATAAGCAAAGAAGAACAAACCACAGATGATCTGAACTGCGAAAGCTTCAAGCAAAATTAACCACCTAATCACTTATCCTCACCAAATCTGTTTTCAGAGACGTATAAAGAAATTTCTTTTTGCCCTGAAATATCTCAACATGGAGGGCAACATTAAAAGAGATCATGTCAAGCATCCAATGCATGTAAGGTGCCACTTTGAGGTTTATAAATAAAAGGACGTATGGAGGTTTATAAAGAGATCAAGTCAAACATCCAATGCATGTAAGGCTAGAAATATTGAAATTTAAATATAAAAGGACATCAATCAACATACACATGTTGTAAAGGCGAGAAATATTGAAATTTAAAGATAAAAGGACATCAATCAACATACGCTTGTTGTAAAGGTTAGAAATCTTCCATATCATGGTTCACTATTATAAAATGTCATTTGCTAATAAGATTATTTCTGCCATACCAATTCACATAGATCCATCTTAACCCAGATCTCCTGAACACCAAGAAGAATCAAAAGGATATCAAATGAAAACCTCTTAACACTTAAAAGATCCATTGTTAAAATTGTAATTTAATTGAAAGAAATAAAATGTCAGTCATAGTCAGTGTTTCTTTTTTTCTTTTTTTGACATACTTCATAGGCCAACTTCTTTTTCATTTTAGTTTGTTGGTATATGATACATCTCTTCCATGGTAAGCTGTGAGAGCACCTTGCTTCTTTTCATGCTACTATTTAGCATACAATTAATTTTTTTTAAGTTGCTTAGAGAAACACGCCCCAGGATCAAGTGTTGCACCACATAACACAGACTTTATTCAGCTTAAGTTCCAGGTCTGAAGGTATCTATTCCACCAAATTCACCTAGAACTTGTGGTCGATCTCACTCCTTTTTTACATTCCATTAAGGTGGAGCAGACCACAACAAAGATGGAACCCTGGTGAACAGCTTAATACTTCAACAACCTCACCAGTAAATCAAAGCCCCATTGGCATTCACACCATCATCTTTTAAGTATTCTATAATTCATCAATCTTTTGCTCAATACAAAATATATATGCTGAAATAATAAAGGAGTCTCCCAAAACGGACCTGATACTGGCAACACTACTAACATATTACTGAAATAGTTTAATACAATCAGCAGTGAGAATTGACTGAGTCCTACTTGCTGATCCAAATATAGTGTATCAAGCACGGGAGATGTTGCCAGCAAAGCAAGAATCATCTGCAGTGTGCACACCCCAATCTACAATGCATTCCATTTCATTTTATACTAGCTGCCGACAATTTTTTATAAAGCTGCTGAATACTTCTCTAGGACTGTCATGGACTCCCATCATCTGAGTCTGGACTCATAATCTAAATTGCTGCAGCAATGTTGTTATGTAACGTGCACATGTTGAAGGGATTGAGCAGGGGGTACCGCCACTTAAAGTTCTTTCCATTAAACTTGAGAAAAAAAAACTGTACGATACAAAACTGACTAGACCATCAATTTGGAAGATCTAAATTATTATCAAAGGGTACCACAAAGTTGACGAGTAGAGCAAATGATTTAACAGGACTGGGATGCCTATGTATAAACAAATTTGCAGATTCAAAACCATTTAATTATGCACTCACACGTCTGCAACTGCTTCCAAATCTGGGTCAACTTTCCACTGGCTGATATAGACTAGTAAACCATAACTCAGCTTAAATGACGCTACTTCCTCTCAACTTACTGTTTAAAGCAAGAGTTTGTAAACTACAATGCAGAATCCAGTTATTTTTTAAACAATTAATAGAAAATTAAATTCTAGCCTGCTTCATGCTTTCTTGTTTGGAGAGTTCGATCTAACAAAATGCTTGACCAGATCCAAACTCTAAAAGAAGAAAATTTAACAGGGTCTGTGATCATGAACGATGTTTTCTTTTCAATCATGAAATTGGATTCTTTAAAAAGACGTCAAATACACATTCAAGTTTGAAATGGCAATGAAGTATAATTTAGACTTCATGAAATCTTGACAAGCGGGCATCTATAGATACTTGCGATTTCCAAAGCTTATTACCCACAGCATAGCTTGCCAGGCAATATTTTTATTAAATTTTGCATAAAATCAGATAAGCCAAAAAAAGGGCAGATGTTCATATTTGATGCTTAGCTACACTTTGAATTAAGAAAATATGAAGCAAGCGTTTACAGGTTCAAAAAATTTCAATTAATTGCAATTACAACTGTCGTTAGTTTTATCCACTAATATGTACAGGATTGGATGGTGCCTGGTATCCACCTGGGCCTTTCGTATAGAAATTGAATAACTTCGGTCTTTGAAAACTTGTTGGCCTTCAAAATGTGAAATCAAGCTTGCTTGATTTTCTGTTTTGCAGCCAAAATATAGCTCCTGAGTCCGACCATCACAACCCAAGTGCTGCGAGAAGTTTTCTCTTTGATCATCAATAATAAAGCTGCACTCAAGACTGTCTTCAAAATTTGAGCATGTACCCCCTTGTAGAAACCTAAAGCACCCTCGTTTTTCCAAATGATTCTCAAAGCATCTATTATGTGTCTAGGTGGTTTATCACGATTCTCGCCATTCATTATCAATCTGTCATCTTTATCTGGTTCAGCAGCTTGAATCATAACCTTACATCTGCATAAAGAAATTGCTCAGATTGATCCATAAAGTTTGTTATAAAATAAGAACCTTACTGATTTAATGGTAAAAACATCAAACTGACTCAAGCATCGGACACTAGAAAAAGGATATCATGCTGAGCTAATCATTACATCTCTATGCTAACCACTGAAAATCCACTACATAGACATAAAGTGTTTCTACTCCGTTCTCTCATGTAGTGATATGAAAAGACCTTATTGCAGGATATGTCAGGACTGTTGCCATTGTCTTTGACAGTGCACCCAATAAGAATGCAGCAAATGCTGAGATGACAATTGGTGAAGACTCTTCTGTAACCGAGTCATTTCTACTTCTCTTTTGTCGCATCAACAACCTCTGTTTCAACTGCTCAAATACTGTATACTGAAATAAAACATTACATATGCCAGATTAGGGCAAGAGAATATCAACACCATCATGCACGATCCAATAACTGCATTAAAAAAGAAAAAAATAGAGCCTACAGAAGCATTGTTTCTAAATATGTTACGAGATCATTAAACGAATTTGTTGAATTTTCTTGTTTAAAAATTTACAGATTCTTATTACCATGTCAATCCTAGATTAAAACAATTTTCCAACCAAGAACTTATAGAGGACACTACTCATTCGTAATAGGTTAGGTAGTGTGCTAGGAACATATAAACTAGAAAAGAATATTGAACAAACCAATCATTAAGCTGTTTATTATAGGTTTTTCTTGGATATTGTACCAAGATCAGATAAGATCATTTTGTTAATGTCCAGCAAAGGACCAAAAGGAAGGTAGATGGGACTAGAAAAAATAATCAGTGAAACCAATCTGTCTACCCCAAAAACAAAAAGAAAAATATAACATGATCAACAAGAAAACATGAGCTAAATATTAAATATTACATGAAGTTGACAGGTTTAGCCTCTAGCCAGCATCAAATACTCAACTGAAAATGACTTTCAAAACAACAAATAAAGAAAAATAAATTTCCTACAACTGTGATTAAAAGAGAAGTTTGGGCTGTAATTGGAGAAGCCTCTGACAAAAATGAAGATAAACCTCTTTGATCTAAAAATTCCACAAGTGTCTTGATTAACTGCGAATTCTATCATATTTCCCAAATTCCATATTCATGACTAGCAACTTTATATAGAATTTTCCAAAGTAGCCAGGTGCCAGAAGCATGTGTACAGTTCCAGAAGCAGGTGTAGTTGAAAGTAAGAACAGCACACAGCCAAAGTTTAAGAATTGCAGATTTGACTCTCTCTCTCTCTCTCTCTCTCTCTCTCTCTCTCTATATATATATATATATATATATATATATCAATGTTACCAGACTTGGAATAAGCAAAAAAGATAAGAGTTTGAATCAAATCAGGAAAAAATCAGCAAATACAAAAAAGTAAAGACACATTTTGAATTTTTTTTTAAAACATTTTGATGCCCTAGATGTCCAGCAGTGTCAGTGGATCACCTTAGATGGATTATTTTGTCCTCTTGTAGCACTGTTGATCAATTGGCAGAGGAGAAACAAGCTCAAACAGACAGGAAAAAATGGCTGAAAAGCCACAAAAATTGCTTTTTAAAGACAACCTGGGGCCTGATCCAATTCAAATCGCAAGTCAAAGTTGCCGAGCAGAGTTGAAATTGCGAGTTGGACTTGGTTGACCAAGTCAAACTTGGTCAATGCGAGTTTGACTTGGGAAGGTTTGAATTGGCTTGTTTGAGGGCCGATCCGAGTCAAACTCATGGTTTTAAGGTTTAAATTGCAATCCCTGTTTCACTGTTATATATATATATATATATATATATAACCCTAGTGGGGTAACTCGAGTGCTTTGAGCTTCATGCAAGAGGCCTTGGGGTCAATTCCCCAAGGTTGTTGCCTCTGTTGCATGCCTCACTCAATGTCCCTGCCAGATCAGGCACCATAATCAGTGCCAATAGGTTCGCACATCCACAAATGCGGGAAGTACCAAGGAATTTCCCTACTAGGTTTTCCTTGGGGAGAAAAACTATATATATTGTGTATGCATAGTTATATATATTGTGTATGCATAGTTATATATATTGTGTATATATATTAGTGTTCAAGAATCAGTTATGCATACAGAAATTGCAAAATAGTCATGCTCAGACATACAATTCCTGACTATAAAAGTGATTGAATAATGTTGCTTAAACTTTTTGGAAGCAAACTGTGTAATATTTTGAAACATCCAACGTTTCAAGTGGACACTCCACCCACACACAGTTTACTTCCAGAAAGTTTAAGCAACATGATGACTAACTATGTAAGCCTACACACTCTGATTGAATAATGCTAAGATTCAATATTATAGAGTTTAGAGTCTAGACAAAATGTCAAATGACAATAAAAGAAAAATTGAGAAGAAGAAACGATCCGGTCACTTGTCATCATACTCTGCACCTTCTATCATTGAAATCCACATCCTCTATATTAGTGCCAACTTGTTGATAAGAATCAAAATTGAAAGAAGGCATACAACCAGAGGTCAAACCACTGCCATCTTAAAAAGAATCCCATAACTGATACCTCGGAGTGTTGACATCCTAAAACTTGTAAGGCCCCTCTTTGATCTTTGTGCACAGCGCATACTCGAACAAAAGAGCCAAGGGCCTGTGTGCATATACCATATATATGTTGAAATAATGTAACTGCGAAGAGCATTCTTATTATTTTGTTATTGGATTAAATCCCCATTGTGGATTAATCATGTCATTATTATTATTTTTATTATTAGATTAATCCCCATTGAGGATTAATCAAGTCGGTAATT
>ML784018.1:1077475-1095921 GCA_009831015.1 Picea engelmannii
GTGACTCTTCACACGTGCCAGATTAGTATAAATAAGAGGCTAGCACCTCACTTCTAACACACACTTCACTTGCTCATTCTCTTATGAGGCAAGTTGCATTTTCAAGTTGGAGAGAGGAGAAGAAGGGTGGCGCATCTCTTGGAAGAGGATTTTCTGTATTGGTTGAAGTTATCTCTTGAACTTTTGATAAGCTATTTATGATAAGGAAGTTTTTGCTGGGTTTTCTTCCCCTAGAGGGTTTCCCAGGATAAATGTTGTGTCTATTGTGGATGTGTATTTCTCAGTGATCTTGTGCTTATTATGCTCTTATCTTTATGAAATGNAAAGAACTATAATAATAGCATAAACATTAACAATATATACCTTCAAAGACCCTAACGTGTTTCTCAATCAATGAATGGAATTCAAACCCATATGTACTCCAAATCCTTTGTCACTTGGAAAAGAACCCAAGCAACAATGAACTAGAGCTTGGGTGCCTCAAAACCATAATAGGGCAAACACATTATTGAATCCATCTCTCCCCATCTAAAAGTGACTACACGATGTTGATGTTTTGGTAGTTGCTGCAGGTATTAACCTCCATGGATAAACCTTTGACTAGAATAGAATATTCCGAAAGAGTAGTGCACCTTCTCCATAGGTAGTGCACAAGATAGAGTACCAAAAGACTGAACAGGGAATTACTACACACCTGCAGCTGCTGCAACTCCTCCTCAACACTTGTGCCTTGCTCCTGGATGACTGAGTGTGTGTACAAATGAGTTGGGGCACCTTCTATTTATACTAATCTGGCCAGGTGAACAAGTGTCTCTTCAAGCAAGAGAAAACCTACACAGATGTGTGAAAACCCTGGAAGACAAGTCGACTCAGCAGAATAAGTAATATTGAAGTAATATATGTAGAAAATGACAGGTCGACCATGCTTGAAGAGACACTTGTTCACCTGGCCAAATTAGTATAAATAGAAGGTGCCCCGGCTCATTTGTACACACACTCAATCATCCAGAAGCAAGGCGCAAGTGTTGAGAAGGAGTTGCAGCAGCTGCAGGTGTGCAGTAATTCCCTATTCAGTATTTTGGTACTTTATCTTGTGCGCTACCTATGGAGAAGGTGTGCTACCCTTGTTTATCTGTTGGTTCTAGTGAGACTTCCCGGAATCATTCTCTCTGTCAAAGGTTAAGGTGCTCGGGGGTGGCTTTGTGCCTATGGTTGGGTAGCAATGGTGTAGCATTACTTATGGTTAAACGAGCAAAACATTCTAACAAGTTATGGGCCCACACCACATTCAAAACAATCTAACCACTGGAAGGTAGATCCATAGCTCTCTGTCAAGCTCGTTGTAGCACAATTGCAGTTGCAACTAGGGTTTCTAATCTTACAGAAGCAACAAACCCTAACTTGATTGTTCAGGCACTTTAAGTGAAGCTTTTGGCATAATTCTTGGATATCCTAGTGCACCCTAACTCAGCGCATCTCCTGGTGCCCTCAGCCATCAAAAACGTCAAAGTTGAATTTTTTGGTCAAAGTCAAAAAACTGGTCAAGGTCAAAGTCAAAGACAATCATGACTTCCTCCATAAAATTAGAGTGGCGCAACAAAAGTATGGTCTCTTGGTAGAGCATGGAAGACAAGGATTGACATCATCCTTGCATAGAACAAAGGGCAAAATTATGGAACCACAAACTGAAGAGCAGGCAAGAGATGAAGAGTTTGATTTTTGGAGCTTCCAAGCACATGAACATGGAGTAGGAGAAACAATAAAAAGCAACTACTGCAGATCTGAATCTCTGGAAAGAGAATGGATCTTTGTCCAAGAAGCAATCATAGATCCCGAAAAATCTCAGATCTAATACATTCAGAGGAACAACACACTCTCCAGGTTGGAAAGAATACTTGTCTCGGAAGAAAAGAAACTCAAGCGGAACAATAGCCAAACTCCAGGTTTGCATATCAGGTTTGATATTTTTATTGTTGCTTAAGTATTGCAATCCTTTAGATTTTGTTAATGCTAGGAACAAATGAATACTTAGTAGCATGTACTATTAATATAAATGCTTATTGTACTTAATTGCAATATGAACTAACATTTCCTCTAGGAGATATTTCTTGTTCTTATTCTCAGGCAGGACACCTTGGTAATGCTATAATGAATTACCATGAAATTGATATGTTCTTATATAAAATACTATTATATTGAAAATACTTTTTCTCTTGTTGTTCCTGTTTCGAGCAGGTTATCCTATGTATACTAGGAAGGTTACCACAGAAAAGCAAGACTTGAAAGGACTCAGAGGGAGTCAAACTTCAGAGGAAGTCAGTGATCAGGAAGAAGCAAGGTTTCGTGACACTTTGCAGGATGCATAGGGGCATGCAGCAGATGGAAGCCTGGTTCGAGGATTCTCTCAGTTAGAGGGAGTTGATGGCAGAATTCGAAAAGAAGGATCTTGTAGGCTTTATGTAGAATTGTAGGAATCATGCCAAGTTGTAGGCCTTGTGCCGAGTTGTAGGCTTTATGCAGAGTTGTAGGCTTTGTGCCGAGTTGTAGGCCTGGTGCCGAGTTGTAGGCTTCGTGCCGAGTTGTAGGCCTTGTGCGGAGTTGTAGGCTTCATGCCGAGTTATAGGCCTTGTGCCGAGTTGTAGGCCTTGTGCCAAGTTGTAGGCTTCATGTCGAGTTATAGGATTTATGCCAAGTTGTAGGCTACTCCAGTGAGATGGTCTAGTATGCCGAGTTGTTGCTACACCAGTGAGACAGTCTGGTACGCCAATGGCGTAGTCGAGAACCTGTATGGTTGTGATGGTGTTGCTCGTAATATGATCTGGGTGATCATGAGATAGTCTGTGTAGCTCCTGTGATGCTACTGGTCTACAAGACCATGTAGGTCTTTCCCATGCCATGTGAAATGGATGGATAATGATGATAGTAATGATGATACTCACGACATGGGTGTAGCCATGGGTGAGCACGTCATGCAGGTGTATCCCATGACGATGATGGTGACACATTACAAGGTGTAGTTCTAGTGTTATCTAGCGGGTTGTGGCCCCTAGACGAGATTGACAGGTCCACATGGGTGTAGCCATGTGTGACGTAATGATGCTACCAGTAGCATGGTCTATGTAACCATGACGAGAGGATCATGGCGTAGTGAGCAAGGCTATGAAGACAAGAAGGGAACATCATGGTTTAATACCTCCCTAGCTAAGAGGGAGTGTTGATGTTTTGGTAGCTGTGAGTGGTATTAACCTCCATGGATAAACCTTTGACTAGAATAGAATATTCCAGAAGCAAGAGAAAACCTAAACAAATGTGTGAAAACCCTAGAAGACAAGTTGACTCAGTAGAATAAGTAATATTGAAGTATTATATGCAGAAAAGGACAGGTCGGCCCTGCTTGAAGAGACACATGTTCACCTGACCAGATTAGTATAAATAGAAGGCGCCCCGGCTCATTTGTACACACACTCAGTCATCCAGAAGCAAGGCGCAAGTGTTGAGGAGGAGTTGCAGTAGTTGCAAGTGTGCAATAATTCCCTGTTCAATCTTTTGGTACTCTATCTTGTGCGCTACCTATGGAGAAGGTGCGCTACCCTGGTTTATTTGTTGGTTCTAGTGAGTCTTCCCAGAATCATTCTCTCCATCAAAGGTTAAGGTGCTCGGGGATAGATTTGTGCCTATGGTTGGGTAGCAATGGTGTAGCATTGCTTATGGTTAAACGAGCACAACATTCTAACACACGACACTAAAGCATATAGATAAGAGAAGGCAATTGTATTAATATCCAACAAATGACCACTAAAGTAGATCAATGAGACTACTAGGTACAATAATGTCAATACAAAGCGGGAGCACTAAGATGGCTCCTGTAAAAAGAAAGATGCAAAAAGTGAAGCATGAAGTTAATCTAAATCATTGAAATCCAACTCCAAAGTAGGGAAAATTTTAGGGGCTAAATTTCACCCATGGGCTAATTTTCCATGTTTTTTCCCAAAAAAAGATTTGCCAATTTCCATTTTTTTCTAAAAGCAATTCGCCCAAATTCTACAGAATAATATTATTTTATTTTAAAAATCGCCAAAATTTTATACAAACTATATAAAATCCTTAGAAATTTGAATATTTTTACAAAAATATCGCCAAACATTTTACAGTTGATATTTAAAGAATTATTAAGATTCGCCACGATTTCCACACTTTAAAATTAGTATGGATCCTTAAAATTTTCCCTACTCTTAAGATGAGACAGTCCACAAGAGAGATGTATAAGGCGAGGCTTGATTGAGATCAAGACACATTTTGGCAAAAGTCGATTTGTATGTTGTAGCTACCCCTTTATGTTTGTTTGGAGCTTTCTTATTGTTGTTGAGATTCATGAGAGAGAGAGAGAATGGAACCAACCAGAAAAACCATAATGCTACAACAAAGAGAATAAACCAAACCTACGATAAAACAATCCTATAGAGGGAAAATAAATCCAAGGATAAGTCATCGAAGAGAAATAATCCAAGAATAAGTGCAATAGAGAGAGAAATAAGCCAAGCACAATAAAGAGCCACATTTTGATAGTGCCCTTAGGCATAATACTTTATTAATAATGGAAAAGAACACCCTTGAATGAATATTACAATATGAGTTGGTGTATATATACACAACTCAAGTGGTAGGGTGTTTTTCCCAAGAGTGGTTATGAACCTACGTTGACTAGGTTAGCCTTAACCAAACATAAATATAATAGATGATACAATATAGAGTCTAGCATGACCGAAAGTGAAACTCACACCATTCTCAACATCCACCCTTAAGTTGAACAAGGGACCTCGACGCAGAATGATGAATACAAATGAGAGTGGGTGTATAAATAACTAACTCAATAGAAGGTCGACTTTAGCCAAAAATAAGAGTGGATGTATAAATACCCAACTCAATATAAGGTCAATGGTAGTTGCAAATAAGAGTGGATGTATATATACCCAACTCAATATAAGGTTAGACATCGCTAAAAAAGAGAGAGCATTTATAAGGACTCAGTTACAATATAAGGTCGACAATCGTTGAAATACAAATGAGTGGGTTTATCAATACTCCACTCGGCATAAGGTCAGTCATGGCCAAAATACAAATGAGAGTTGGTTTATGAATACCTAACTCAATACAAAGTAGATTGTAGCCAAAAATGAAGATTGCAACCCTGTATTCAACATCCACCCCTTAATTTAAATAGGAGGCCAAAGAGAGATGACACTACATCACAAAATTCACATCCCCTCCTTAAAGTTGAACAAGGACCAAATAGAGAAGTTATTACATATAATCCCCTCTGAACACTATATCTCTCACACCAAAACAATTACCGACGTTGGTGAAGGTGGCCTTTGGTAGAGGCTTTGTGAAGATGTTGTCAAGTTGGTCTGTTGAGGGTACATAAATGGGGATAAGTAGTCCCTAAGAATGAAGCTATCAAATGTAGTGGAGCAAGCCCAAATAGACTTCTGCGAGATGGGATTTAAGCAAGTCGTATATAAGGCCTTTGTGATCAACATCTCTCTGCCCAATCACCATAGAAGTAACAATGTAGAAAAGAAAGAAACATGTTTCCCTGAAAAGATTGGCAAAAACTATCCTTGAGAATGGAGCTACCAAATGTAGTGCATCCACAATGGACCAACATCATATAGAGAGAGAACCACTAAAATATGTTGAGAATTATCTATAAGAAGCAATGGGAAAGATCCTAAACTATGAGCACGAACTTCAACAATATCACCAATGATTACTTTCCCTCCATTATGTTGTTGATAATTAGAAAGGAAGGGTCGATATGTAGAGTGCGCAACCAGATGTGCACTACAAGATAAGTTCATCATCTTCAATAACAGCACAAAGATGAAACCTATGTAAAGTCTTTAAAAGTTCACTTTGATAGGCCCAAGAGAAAGAGATGAACCAACTTCTTCCAAGAAATAAAAAAAAAAATTGCCACCACTAATCGCGGAACAAAGGAAGAAAGAGAGTGTTAGCCTTGAAAGAGAGTTAAAACCCTATAAAAAATGCACGAGCCTTGAAGACGAGTTCAAACAATAGGAAACCCTAAGAAAAATACGCTACCCTTAGACAAGGAGTTTAAACCCTAGGAAACCCTAGAAAAAATGTGTTAACCTTGAAGGAGGAGGATTTGAACTCTAGGAAACCCTAAAAGGGGACGATCCAAAAACCATAGTTCCATGGCCCTTTGGTGAGGCCACTAGCCAAAAAAAATTAGATAAATAGCTAAATTGAGTAAGTGAGGTTCACTCTCACTCTTGTACCATGTGAGATTCATAAGAAAGAGAGTGGATCGAATGGAACCAACTAGCAAAACCCTAATTTTGCAATAAAAAGAATAAACCAAAACTATGGAAAAATAATCGTAGAGAGAGAAAATAAACCCAAGCAGAAGTGCATTATAAAGAGAGAAATAATTCGCACATACATGTGCTAGAGAGAGAAATAAACCATCCACAAGGGACTGCAACACTTTAATGGTGCCCTTAGGCATAACACTTTATTAATGATGGAAAAGAATCCACTTGAATGAATATTACAAGATCAGAGTTCGTGTATATATACACAACTCAAGGGGTAGGGTGCTTTCCCCAATAAGGGTTTTGAGCTTACATTGACTATATCACCCTTAACCAAACCTAAGTGTAATAAATGATACAATGTATGATCGATTGTGACTGAAAGTGAAGCATACACAATTCTCAACAATTTCCTTTAAACTCATAACATATTTGTTTTCTGAAACCTAGTTGTGCCCTTGTTGTCCTTTCCTGCTCTCCAAGCCCTCGACCATGGATCCAACCTCAAGAGGGGGATGTCCCCCCTTCCTAACCCAAACTAGTTGCCTTCTAGGGCCTCATCGCATCTCTAGGAAAATCTACTCAAAAATCACAACCTCAACAATCTAAATTCGTTAAGAAGATGGACGTAATCCTTGATGTCAATCTTCCTAAAGGTACCTCCCCGCAAATGGCCTTGGCTTTGGCTAATAGAGGTCTAATTGATCAATTCATAGGAATCTGACCCTCTCCAAGATCAATGGACATTTGGGTGAATAAAAATTGGATAGCCCTGATCAAAGGAAAGCTTACATACTACTTCTGTGGAAGGGGGTTTTATAAATTCCTATTCAAGCTCGAGGAGGATCGTAATCTCATATTCAAAAACAAGCCATATTTTTTCAAAACAAGGGGAATGTATCTCAACCGCTAAACTCCGGATTTTGAACTTAACATCCCTTTTGTGGTTCCTATTTGGGTTCATTTGTCGCACCTTCCCCTGCATCGCTAGAATGAAGATTGCTTGAGGAGTATTGGAAATTCCTTGGGAAATACATTGAAAAATCAACACCAAAAGTAGGGATGTTTGCATGCACAAGAATATGTGTGGAAGTTGATTTGGAAAAGGGCCTCTTTGAAGCTATTCAATTGAATTTGGCAAACTAGAAACACATGTAAAATCTTGACTATGAACAATTGTCGTTCAGGTGTAAATCTTGCCACAAATACAACCAATTTTCCAAGGACTGTGAAAAAACAGCTCTAGCACAAGTATTCGCTAAAGAGGAAGACCAACGAGAGACTATAAAGAAGATGGGCTCTAACTATGGTCATCCTACGAATCGAATCTAGGTTGCGACACAAGGACATGCAACATCTTATGGAGAAAATACCCAAAAAAAGAATTTGATGTCTACTTCCAACAGATATGATATTCTCTCCCAAGAAGAGGTGGAGCCTTCATCGGAAGTAATGATCCAGCCTCCAAAAGTAACCATAATCCAAACACCCATCATTACCCAACTCTACTCAATATTGCAAATGGAGTCTCTTCTTACTTGTAATGTCCCCATTTTTGGATTCCCCTGCTTTACAGTTGGAGGCAACCTTATGGATTTATGTCAGCCTAGCCAGATGGGTAAATGGAGGTTAACAAGGGGCTCGGGGGAACTAGAGGAGTTATATGAGGCCCATCCTAGTCCATTCACCTTATTTCATCATCGAGATCACTTTCACACGGTTCGTTCTTGGTTCCATGGCATTCCAACGATTCTCGTAAATTAAGGGTATTGTTGAGTATAAATTAATTAAATGCACTAAAGGTGTTATTTGGATCATATTGTTGGAGGGAACACCTTCTTATAATAGCTCATTGGAATCGAGACAAAAAGATCTGAAGGTTGGGATGATGAGAAAGGCACTTTCGGTGTCCAGGAATGACTTACAAGCCAAGTAATCACTTTTCAGCATTAAAAAGGTAAATTATTAATTACTTAAACATTAAAAACTATTTTTTAATGTTTAAGTGAAAATTAAAGGGAAAATAAGGACTAGGTTTGATTTGGTTAAAAAGGGGAAAGATCTAGAATACTCGGAAGAAGAATAAAAGGAAGGGTGGTGCTTCACTTTCGATTATGTTTTGGATTGATCTCTTTGGAGTGCTCTTGGAGCCAAGGTTTACGTTAGGGTTTTGGCAAAACCCTTCCATAAAAAGATGAAAGATGATGAGACTAAAGAGGAACATCTTCCCAAGAAGGTTGGTCGAAAATTGGCAAGGGAAAGTGTTGACCACCTATTTCGACTAGGGGTCAACGTCGTGTACCATGAAGCTATGTACCTTGTGGTACTACAAGTTGAATACTTTTGGCTCAGCAGGGCAAATTTTGCCCCCGACACGTCTTTCTATGTAATCGGAATGCTCGCTCCCCTGTGTGGGATAATAATGTAATAAGTCAACATTAGTCAATTTTTAGTTAGTTTGCTAGGACTTTATCATTAGGGAAGTCCTTTCATCGAGTGTTTTTTTAATCAGGTAATTAATCTTGCCTATCAGGCAATTTTAATTATCCTTGAGTTTTTCACTCACAAAATCCTCCAAAGTGGTGAAAGGCGTTCTAATGATCGAGCCCAAGGGGTGACTAAGGTTTAGGAATGTTGTAAATGACCATGCTAGACATCTCCTAGAATCTTGTAGAATTCCGTTAAGTTTTGATAGGTTTTTTTTAATTATTAAAATTTTCTATTTATTGGAAATTTTAATTATTTTTGATTAAAAAAAAAAAAGTAAAAATTTGGTCCTTGGGGATTTTGTATAGGGGTGTGAATACTCAAAGCAAATGGCAGACAACCCCCTACACCCTTAGACCAAGTTTCAGCTCAATTGGACAAGTTTTGTTAGGTCTTTGTCCATGAGGAGTCCGAGTCACTCAAAAATCAGAAATAATTGGTTAAATTAGAAAAACCAAAAATTGTAAAAAGTGACCAAAGTCATGAGAGAGAGTGGGAAAGGTTTCCTAACCTTTTTCCTAAGTTGGAAATGTAATTTTCCACTTAAAATCCCCCACTTGCTAAGCCAGCAACTTAAAGTGAGTCTCCCTAGTGAAAAGTGCACCCCCCTTCCTCGTGAACTTRGGGAAAAGTAAAAAATTAAAGTGAAAAAATGCCTAAAACCCTAATTTCGCCCCCCTTGAACCTAACCTCATGTTTGACAAGTCAAAAGGTGTTTTCCCCCTTCACATGTCACCCCTCAAACCCTAACTCACTACCAAAACCCTAAAAGTGTCTCTTCCTTGACTTTGTCCATCTATTTTGGATGTGTGACACTTGGAGCTCATCCAAGAGGGGTCTTTCTGTTAGAATATAATGGATGTGTTCATTTAACCATAGACAATATCACTATTGTCACCCAACCATAGGCCGAAGCCACCCCCGAGCACCTTAACCTTGACAAAGAATCATTATGGAAGCAAACCCTAGGTTAGATAGCCTAAACAAGATAGCGCACCTCTCTCCAAGGATAGCGCACCAAACAGGAGTAACACGAACTGACCAGAGAGTCCAAACCATAACCAAGAGAGAGTCTAGGCCAAAACCGAAATCTGCTAGCTGCAACGGCAGCGCTCCTCCAAACTTGCGCACAAACTGGCCAACTGCAGTGTGCACAAGTGTTGCTTCTGCAATTATGAGAATGTCTGCCAGAATGAAGACTGGCCTCCTGTATTTATACTAAAACTGGCAAACTGCCTGGGCCGACTTCTCATTCTGGGTGCCTATTTACTTAGTATATAATATTTCTTTTAGCCGACTTCTTCTCTTGGAGGCTAATAACCTAATACAAATTATCCTCTTGAGCCAACTTGTCTTCTAGGGTTATTAGCCAACTAATTTGGGTTTCTTCTTGCTTCCCGGAATATTCTATTCTCGTCAGGTTTACACGTGGAGGTAAATACCTCCCACAACTACCATAATATCAACACTTTCATGTCTCCCAAGTATAAAAGAATGCCTACCCCTCCTCATTTCTCCATCTATTCTAAGAGCAAGTTTATGCTGTCCAAATCTCTCCCACTCCTCTCTCTCTCTCTCTCTCATCTTTTCATTGTAAATCTTGCTACAAGTATTTGCAGTAACATTTTTCTTGGAATAAAGGAAACTTTGGAGAATATCTTATGTGCATTGGGAGTCTTCTTGATGTTGTGCATAATTCTTTTATGAGGTGATATTATTGCTTTGTTCTTGTGTATTTCTTGCTTACATTGTCTTGACTAGGAGATCCAAGCAAAGTACTTTGCTTGGGAAAATTAATAGTAGTATTACTATTTGTTTTGTGGGTTATTTTTATAGAATTTGGAAAGTATTTTGCAAGTTCTCTTAGATATACTCACCTCCTTGATTGGTTTTGTAGCAAGTTTTCACTCATTTGCAAGTCACCAAAGTGTTTGAAGAAGTAAATTTCAGATCTGGAAATTTACTTGTTCAATCAACCAAAGCCTCCAAAAAAAATTTGTTATCATTTCTATATTTCCCATTTGATTTGAAGCAATTTTTTGTTCTGAAATAGTCATCTAAAATCAAATTTTCTGTTCAGATTTTTATTCTAAAAATTTTTGTTTTATACAGTAACAGAAATTAATGAGTTTTCGAGTGTTTTGTAGCATTTTCCAGCAAGCATTTGTTTGTTGTTTTTTGCAGATTCTCGTTAGATCAAGGGGGGGTGCTGCCCATTTTGGACCATAAAATACTCCAAGAAAGCCTCATAAATCTTGGGTATCAAACCCCCTTCTTTCTATCTTCTTCTAAGCATTGTAAGCAGCTCAAGAGAGTCTCATGGGCTTGCATTCTTTTTCATAAAGTTAAAAATCTGATATTGTAAATTAGTTTAGTTCGCCCACACATTGCAAAATGATTTGGCCATGCCAAACCGTGCAATTTTGTGAAGGCTATATCAGTTTTAAATTTTTTGTTTTGCATTTTATTGTTTGTCCCACTTCTCCCATAAAGAGAAGGTTGTGTGGCTAGTTTAGTTATTTCCTTTCAAGTTATTCTTTTACATTTCACCCACCTTGGCACAAAATCGACAGGCTTGTCCTCCTCCTTGTGCCATTGTTGTGAGGTTGCAAAGCTATTTAATTTATTTCTTTTGCCCACCTTTGTCCTTAAGGCAAAGTTGTGTGGCTAGGAAATTGTTATATTTCTTTTCAAGTTATTTAATTTGTAAATTTTCACCCACACCTTGCATTGTGTTTGGCTCTGCCAACCTTGCAATATCTTGAGGCTAGGATAGTTTATTTGCTTTGGAAAGTAATTTAACTTGTGCCCCGCCTGCTGCCCCGTATTCCCTCCCCTTGCCACTTCGGTGGACCTTGGGTAACTAAGAAAGGGCAAAAGGACCGTGTGGGTAGTCTAATTAGGCACTCGGTGCTTTCATTCTTTCAATCACCAAAATAGGGTGACTTGGGAGGCTACTTGAGGTTGAAGTCGGGGACGTCTTCACGGGACTACGTGTCCCTCTTGTTGAGTGCCCAAGCATTCTGGATCTGACCTGAGGAGCTAGAGAAGGACCTTGTGTGTCCTCCTTTTTGAGCACCCAGCATTTCCTTTTGGTTGAAGGGGTAGGGACTTGGGGTAGTCACATAGTTTAGGCTTGCATCTCTCACACCTTAACTCCCCCTAATTCAAAAGAGACTTAAAATTGATTAAAATCAACCTACACACTACATTCACTACATTTGCTCTTTCAATTTCAGCAATTTACTTTTCAAGTTGTGCATCTTTACTTTTAAAGCAATTTACTTTTCAAGTTGTGCATCTTTACTTTTAAAGCAATTTACTTTTCAAGTTGTGCATCTTTACTTTCAAAGCAATTTACTTTTCAAGTTGTTAATTTTCCAAGCATTCTCAAATTCATGCTATCTCTTTCATTGTGAATATCTTTATGGATTGATGTATCATTGTTTATGGTGTTGAATGTATTCTTTCATTTTGGAATAGTTGTTTAAAGCTAAGTTATTGCATTGTTTAATTCATCGTGTAAATAGTTTATGTTTTGTGGATTGTCTTGTAATTTTGTAATTGAACTTTGGGTATATTTTAGGCACTGGTCTGTTTATTGTATCTTAAAAAAGGGTTTGCTTGTCATTTGAAAAGTTGCATTTTGCATTTGCTTGTCATTGGGTTGGGCATCCTTAAAAAAACCAAATTAACTCCTAGATCACTAATTCAACCTTAACATAGTTAAGTAGGGTCTACCCCCCTTGGCTTCCCTAGGAGTGAGCCTAGACGGAAAAAGTCCATATCGAGGTGACAGTGGGTTTGGACTTGGGCTTGTGCCTCCAAGGACACACCAAGTGGGTTGGAGACTTCTCCACGCTTGTAGGTGTGTATAAGGACGGTAACAAAAAGGAAAGATGATGAAGCTATCAAGGATAAAGGTCTACGTATCCAAATAACCATTGAAAACTTGCTAGTTGAAGGAGGAAAATATCATTCTGTAAAAACTCTTGGAAAACATGGACCTTGGAAAGAACAGATAGGCAGTAGT
This sequence comes from Picea engelmannii, assembly GCA_009831015.1. NCBI lineage: Eukaryota > Viridiplantae > Streptophyta > Pinopsida > Pinales > Pinaceae > Picea > Picea engelmannii. The sequence continues at coordinate 1,090,337 of ML784018.1, forward strand.
TCCAAGCCCCCACTAGTTAAATAATGAATGTAGTTTCCTGGAACTCTAGGAGTTTGGGCAGCAAGTTCAAAAAAGAAGCACTTAGGGATCTAATCAAAGCAGATAAACCAACTATCATCCTCATCCAGGAGACTAAGCTCGGTAAAAACAGAGATGTTAGAAGTTGGAAAGAAAGAATGGAAAAGTAGCGCAAGAGCGACCGTCGGCACTAGAGACGCCTCAGGAAGCTTATGCGCATTATGGGACAACACAGTATTTGAAATGGTCCACTCACAAAGCACACAACACTGGATTTTGTCAAGAATTACTCATCAACAAACATGTGAAAAAATCCATTTTTTCAATGTGTACATGCCGGTTCATTATAGATAGAAAGAAGAATGCTAGCACTCGCTGATAACATTAAGGGAAACAGAATATCCAAAAAATAGCATTGTAGCTGGGGACTTCAACGTAGTACTATCTAATAAAGAAAAAAGAGGAAGCATTGTTAGAGATCCATTTAGAGAGATCATGGAGGATCTGAATGCAGACTAGCACTCAACAGATGTCAAGCATATCGTAGCCAAATTGGATCGTTTCCTTGTTCACAGTGATCTTTTGCTTGATAATCAGACCATAACATCTGATATCATTCCTTCTAGTATATCAAACCATAAGTCAATCCTTCTCACCTTCCATCTTCCTCAAAAACTCGGGCCCATCCTCTTTCAATTCAATTCATTATGGTTGCACAATCCAAGAGCCACAGAAAATTGGAAATCATCTTTGAGACCTAGCAGCAACTCGTGAGAGGATTTCCCTCTTAAGTCTGAGAGGAAAAGCTAAGATCGATCAAGTGGGCATTCAAAGCATGGACTAAAAGCTCGTATACTCCACCAACTCAAGAAAAAATTGATCTACAAAATCAACTTCAGGAGCTGCAAACAAGAATGGAGACCAAGGAAGTGACAAATCAATGTCTAGTGAAAGAAAGAGAACTAAGTGGGCAAATCCATAAAGCATGCAGGAAAGAGGAAGAAGAATGGCATCTAAAATCAATAAATCTGTGGCTTCGATCAAGAGATAAAAATACAATGTTTTTCCACGAGTACCTAAGCCCAGACTTCAAAAAAATACAATGCAGAAGATAAGGTCGGAAAATGAAGACTGGCTAAGTGAGTTTGATGATATTTAGGAGGCGGCTAGAAAACATTTTGAGAATTTGTACACCATGGAAGAGAAGCAGATCCAAATGCTCTCATGGAAATGCTTCAAGGCATCCTAGGTCTGGTTTCCATCGATGAGAACACGATGTTAACAAAAGAGATTTCAGAAGAGGAGATAATTGAGGCAATTTAGAATCTTTAACTCGACAAAGCTCCAGGGCTAGAAGGGTTCTCAATCTACTTTTTCCAAGCATCCTAGTATATTACCAAGTCAAATCTGAAACAAATGCTCACCTAGTCTCAAAAGAAATGCAAGCTTGGGGGAAGTACAAATTCCTCATTTCTAGCCTTGATTCCTAAAGAAAGCAACCCTACTTCTTTCTCAAGATTTAGACCAATTTCTTTATGTAACTCATTGTATAAAATCTTGAATAAAATTCTAGCAGATAGATTAAAAAAGATAATGCATAACCCAATCTCTGACAACCAAGGTGGCTTTGTGCAAAAAAGACAAATCATAGATAACATAATAATGGTTCAGGAGGTTATTCACTCCAACAGAAAGAAAAAAGGAAAGGGGATGGTAATAAAAATGAATATGGAAAATGCATTTGACCTAGTTCGCCATTCCTTTATATTTGAGGTCCTCCGTAAATTTGGCTTCGCAAACTCCTTTATCGCTTGGGTAAAATCTTGCATTGGATCCCCATGGATCGCTCCTCTAATGAATGGTAGGCCCACTACCTTCTTTATGAGCAAAAGAAGTCTTAGGCAGGGCTTCCCCCTTTCCCCTCTCCTGTATATAATCATGGCAAATTCTATAGGTAGAAGATTGAAACAGGAAAGAGTAACAAGTGACCTTCAAGGACTATGCATTGTAAGAGGTGTAAAGGGGATCAATCACTCCTAGTTTGTTGATGATACCCTACTTATGGGGGGACCTCAACTATCAGTGCAAACAGATTCAGAACAATATTGGATCAGTACCTAAATGCTTCAGGTGGTCAAGTAAACAAAGGAAAAGGTCAAATATTTCGATGGAACACAAGTGCCCATCAACTGCAAGTTATCTCTAGAATTTTGCAATTCCCATGCTTGCCAACTTGGTCTACATTTAAGTATTTGGGAATGCCAATCACTTTGGGGAACCCAACTTCAGCAGTTTAGAAAACATTGTTAGTAAAATAAAGAATAAGATGTTTATCCAGGGGTCTCAATGGTTAAACTTGACAGGGAGAGTGGTCCTCGTTAAATCAATGCTTTCAACTCTCCCAATTTATCAAAGTTCAATGGAATAATGTAGCAGATTGGGAAGGAGATCAAAATATTTTTGTGGCAAGGAGGAAAGACAAACACAAAAAAATTCCATCTCCTAAATTGGACCAAAGGGCAATGGAGGCTTGGAAATCAAAGACCCAACACTCATGAACTTGGCTCTAGGAGCCAAGATCCTATGGCCATTAATAACTGGGAAAATGGAATTGTGAAAGGAAGTCATGGTTAAAAATATCTTCATTCCAGCAGAAAAAGATCCTATGGCCAATAATAACTAGGAAAATGAAATGGTGGCAGGAAGTCATGGTTAAAAATATTTTCATTCCAGCAGAAAAATATGTTTAGATAAACCCCTCAGAGAAGATCAAGGCTCTTCAATTTGGAAGTTCTGTAATCCACCTATAATCCACTCCAAGTTAACATGGATGCCAGGAAATGGTAAGCTTACCAAAATCTAGGAGGATGGCATCATGGGGAAACCTCCTCTAAAACAAATCCCAGAATTACTAGAGTTGAGAAAGTAGATGAATTCACAAGGGTATAGAACTCTATTCGACCTCTCCCACTAGGATGAAACAAATGAAGGTCGTTGGCAAGAATGGAAATTGTTGTCCCCTCTTGGATATTTTGGTCCACAGATAGTTGCCTTCTCTTTGTTGTGCATCTTAACTCCGATGGATAAGTGTTCTCTAGACAACCGAGGTTGGGGTCCTTTGTGTAATGAATGTTTAGTGAAATCGAGCTACATAGCCAAATTGTGTGAAATAGCCTTGAATCCTTGCTCAAGAATCTGGAAGAGGGGATGGCATCCCAAAGGTCAATGTCTTCAACTAGATTATGGTTCATGGGCGTCTCTTAATAGCAGAAAACCTTTAGAAGCAAGGAATCTTTGGCCCCTCAAGGTGTGCATTGTGCAAGAAGGAGGAAAATCAAAAGCATTTATTCTTTGAATGCTCATTCACCCAACAAGTCTGGAAGTTTTCCTTCGAGGAGCTTGAGAAAAGAGTATATCTTCCAAAGACTTGGACAAAGATGTTCACATCTTAGAGTAAAAATATATCAAAATCCTAGTGAACAATTTGAACCTTAAAAAGGCTTGGATGGCGTTACCTAAATTCATTAGCTAGGAGGTATGGTTGGCTCAAAATAAAGCCATATTCCATCAAGAACCCTCTCAACCACGATCAACAACAGCCAAAGCCAGAGGTCTCTATATGGTAACAATTCAAGTGAAAGGGGTGAAGGGGCACAACATGTTGATGCTCAAACAGGAAGAAAAAAATTGGTTGAAGGATCTTTAATGTTAAATTTGGCAGCATCAATAGTCATTCTCCAATGAGAGGCCATATGGGCCACCTTGAAGCTAGCCAGGGAGATTTGGAGAATCAACCAGTCTTGTGAGGTATTGACAAAAGCCAGGGGGAACGTACAACCTCTGTGAGTCCAACCAAAAGTCAAGACGAATGAGATGCTATGTAAGTCTAATGCAAAAGTCAGGGGGAACATACAACCTCTGTGAGCATAGACAGTCTAGTGCAAAAGTCAGGGGGAACGTACAACCTCTATGAGCCTAGTCAAGCCTTGTGAGCCATGAGCAAAAGTCAAGGCATCTAGCAAAAGTTAGGTTGAACGTAAAATTCCTATGAGCTAGAAACAAACGATCTTCTTGATATTGCAAATGATGTAATGTATTGATCTAGGGCATTGGCACATGTAACACCTTCCACCATGAAGAAATTTGAATTGCTTTGTAAAGAGTCAAGTTGTAAAAAGTCAAAGTTGCATGTCTAGGTCAAAGTCAAGGTTGTCAAGTTTGTTGCATGTTGCATGTCACATGTTGCATGCATGCATGTTGCATGTTGCATGCATGTCTAGTTGCATGTTGCATGCATGTCATGTGCATGCTAAGGAGTTCACATGTATTTCATGTCAAGGGCGAGTTCCTAACTGAAGTGGTAAGTTCAGTTCTAATTTTGACTGCTGAGTTAATGGTCAGTTCTAATTCTGATGGCTGAGTTAACTTCAGCATGCATTCACTTAGGCTATTTCGAGCCATCTCCTCTCTACCTCTCCACTCCTATTTAAGCAAGAGATCGACCCTCTCTTCTACACAACTTTTATGCAGCGTATGAGTGAGGAAGAAGAGTGATATATCAGTCCATAACAGAGTCGTAACAGATGTGTATCAGTCCAGCAATAAAGGCAGCCATATCAGTCCAATAACAGGCTGCTATAACAGTCAATAAAGGCAGCATATCAGTCCAATAACAGCCTGCTATAACAGTCAATAAAGGCAGCCATATCAGTCCAATAACAGGCAGCTATAACAATCAAATAAAGGGCAGCATATCAAAACAAGAAAGTAGTGAGGTACACCTTCAAGTCTGGTCTATAACAGAGTTTATAACAGCGAGGTTTCCCAGTAGTCTACAATCAGGTTAGAGTCATTGGCAAGCTCTTTAAGAGAAGAGTATTCATGGTGGATATTTTGTAAGTGATCATACTTTATTAATGCAATAAAAGGAGATTGTTTGTTGGGGTTTTTCTCCCTGTATAGGGTTTCCCCAAGGTAGATGTGTTGAGATCTTGCATGCTAGTAAATTCTTATGATTATTGTTGTTCTGGTTTATGAATGATGTTAAACTAAGTTCAAAGTGCAGTCAGAATTTAAAGAATTTCTTACAGTTTACTATCAAGCTCCAATTTTAACATTTAGAAGGGGAAGCGACACAACAGAGAAACAATAGCAAAAAGCCAAGATTTGGGAAGCAATAACAGATCCATTTAGAAGCAAACGAATTCCAAAGATAGCAGTTCGCACAGAAGAAATTCATACTCTTCTTCCACGGAGCCTCGAAGGGCAACCCAGGGTTAGCAGGGGCGAAGAGGATAGACATTGATCTTGAGGGGAAAACAAAAGATAGTTTTGAATGGGGCCTTGGAATTGCTTCTAAAAACCAAGTGAAGGCTTTGGCTCTATACCAAAGGCTCGAGATCATCGATACTAGATGAATCCAACACTTGGTAGTTGTAGGCAACTCCTCCCTCATCATACGACATATGAACAATTCTACAACCCCTGTGGATGGCAATCTGGCTTGGCTCATCTCAAGAATAAGATTGGAGGCTCAAAGACTCACCTCGATTGAATATTATCATGTG
>ML784018.1:1107077-1189984 GCA_009831015.1 Picea engelmannii
CTTCCATGCCCCAGGCATGGGTACCCTGGTTACAAACCAGGGGCCCTGGTTACAAACCTAGGGTCTTTAACTGCTTGGTTACAAACCAAGACTTCCATGCCCTAGGCATGGGTACCCTGGTTACAAACCAGGGGCCCTGGTTACAAACCTAGGGTCTTTGTCAATATTGGTCCCAGACCACATACCCCAGGAGTGCACTGGGGGCCCTAGATCTTGCCTAGGGTCTTAGCCATCCTTCAGGAGAATGGCTCTCGCTGCTGCATGTAAATTTAACACACCTAGCATAGGGCACATTTTCCCAAAACTTGAGCATATAATAAATTAATTAATTGAGATAAAGGAGTCGCATAACTAGGCCTAAATTTAGTCGTATATTCCTCTGTATAATCACCCCTCCACTTGCCATGCATCAGTTCCTTAAAATTCGCCTCCAGTTGAGTTTAAACCGTATTTTCCTAAAAATTAGGAAATTCCCTAAAAAATAGGGCGAATTTCCCCTTAGCCATAACTCACTCACGCTTTTGTCAAATTTAGCAAAAGGACATGCATTAGAAAGCTAAATTTGGCCTCCATGTGTTTCTTTCACTCCATAAAGCCAATTCACATTCATTATCATTCATTACTCCTCCCTCTCTTCCTCAAGTGCGCCTTCCTAAGTTTTAGGGTGCATTCTCCTCTCTTGTGCGCATGTAACCTTCATGCAAACTCTCACATACACCCACTCATCTCACACTCCTCACATATCTCTCTCCCTCGTGAGCTTAGCCTCCATTTTTAGCCACCCTTGTGTCCTCTTCCTATCCCTTTGGATATGAGCCCTCATTGTGCTATATATCAGATGCTTGACATTGATTATTGGTCGGTTCATTGCAGCAGCAGCATAGTGTCTCTCTCATTCTTCTCTCTCTCTTTCTCTAGTCTAGTGGCTCTTCTTTGAGCAAATTAGTCATTGTACCGGTTGTAGACTTGACAAGTGTGGCGCAATCAACTCTCTTGTAAGCTTGATCAATAAAGAAGTGTATGTTTGTCATCAAAGTTCAAACCACTTTTCTTGGCAGTACTATGGTAAATTTGTGATCTGATTTGTCATTTTATGATCTGTTCATTGTGGTTATTACCGATCTTTTGAATAGTTTTCTGCCTCTTTTCTAGTCTATTATCATTGTGCTAACCCTACAGGTTCCCTCCAAGCGAACAAGTAATTTTTCTCAAGTGTTTTGGATAGATTTAGCACGCTGTCCAAGACATATCAGAGGCTGTTATTAAGGTTTTATACGCTGAAATCAGACTTAAAGACAGCAGCAAGGCACTTCATTGTGCCTAGGTACTCCCCCTGAGGCTAGCAAGCACTAGCCCAAACGGAAAGGGGTTCGGTCAGTGAAAATTTGGGGTCCTACTCCTTTAATTAGCTAAGTTTTTACCGTTGTTTTAACACATATATCAGCTCAGATTGGAGGGTAAAAAATTGTGCTAACATGTGGTAAATCTTGTTTTCCACTGTTCATAATTTTGCAATTTTAAAACTTGCTAAACGATAGTCTGTGCGTGGTGGTAATAAGTTACAAGCATTTCAATTTCTTTGACCATGTTCAATTATGTCATTAATTTATGAAATGTCAATGTATATATATTTTAAAGTAAGATTTAGAATAAGTACAATTTATGGAGACCAAATATGTCCTTGTACCTTATTTTTATATACACATACATAACATACATTTGTACACATGCATTAATCAACCTCATAGTTTTATATACTGGCACATTGTGGTCATGACTTGCACTCCATTTGAAGGTCCAACCTACTCAATTGCTTCCTATAATCACATGTACAATTCTTGGATGTTCATCTTGCAGTGGTCAAAGTCAACAACTCTAAAAAGATGTGCACCTAATGGTAACATTGCAATAAAGCTCACCAGCAACCCATTTGTTGCATTTGTCTAACCATCTTGCATGACAGACTCCCCTATTTACCAGAAATGTGATGTTGAGGGAGTATTTCTGGGTGAAACCCATCAAAAACAATGTTTCTAGCACTCATTTACGATTTCTTGACAAGTAACTAGTGTCACAAGAGACCACCTGTATTTCTCTAGAAGCGTGGTCATTTCATCAAGAAATGGTCTGTACTTATCGAAAAACACACACACAAATGACAATTTTTTAAATAAAAGGCAATAAAAAAATACTACAAACTATATAAACTAAAATCCCTAACCATAAATACACTATATAAAGCCACTAAGACATCAATTCTCTCACGCAATTTGCATCACTACAGAAGTTTGAGAGCCACTAAGAGAGAGTGTGCAATTTGCCATTGTGTGACTGTGACTCTGTCACTGTATCACTTGTGACTTTTATTAGTGAGAAACAGCATTGAACTCTTGGAGAGCCAGACATCGGGAAGTTAGAAATGGACTCTCGGAGGAGAGCTTGAATACTCAAGCTTGAGCTGAACATCAAACAAGATTTTGGGCTTCTCACTACAAGTCTGCACCACATTTCTGCAAGTCCAAAGTTGGTTTCAATTTCATGTGTTTACTTTCAATTTTTAATTCAAATTTTTTTAAGCATTCAATATTTGTATGTTAATATATTTTCGTATACATATCTTCTTCTTTCTTATGATTTATGCAACATTCTTTCTTTCGATGAATCATTTCAAAACCTGTAAATAGATAGATAGAGCCAATCAACATCAATGTTCAATCCTAAAACTATCTCAATTCCCTTTCAAACAACAGGTGCCCAATTTTTAGGACATAGAACTTTGAATGATATTGTCGCCATATGGAAACTGTGGACATTGAATCCAATGACAAAAGAAATGGTAGGATATCAACAGATTTGCAACATTTTTAAAATTATTTGTTTATTTTTGCATATATATTAAAAAGACCTTAAAAACCCTAAAAGCGTTACTTGTACAAAACCTGAAAATTTTTGTTTCTCAATCTATTCCCATTTTGTATTTCATTTCATGTTTCTTATCTACATAACATCGTGTCAGAGATGCCAAAAAATGCCCCAATCAGAGGAAATCGGTTCCAATATCTTCTCCAAAAGATCCTTCTCCCTGCAATAATGTTGTCTGAAGTTCCTCACAAGAAGGGCTCTTGTAGGGCTAGGGTGCTTCATAAATAACTCACATTGGTCATGCCAATGGGGAGAGTGAGTCACAGAAGACCATTATTGCAAAACTCGACACCAGGGAAAAATCAGTCGAGCTCATCAACTCAAGAAATCAACAAATCAGCCAAAAAATGGTAAAACTCTACGATTATAGACTCTAATCCTGAAAAACTCAGAAAACTCTGCACCTTGAAAAACTTTAACAAAATCAAAAAAATAGAGAGAAATTAGAGATTTTTGAACCACTATATACGATGGCAAGCCACAACCATGAAGAAACCTAGCAAGTTTATTATTTGTCTCTTACCTAGCAACCTTTTTCCATTGTTAAAAACCTTTACCCAACAGCCATTCTTTTGTCTCGCACTGGGTTCTTCAACAATTATGAACAAATTTGACAGGGTCTTTCCCGTCATTTGACAAGAAGTCTCTCTGATAGCCATCTCGTATTGTAAATTGTCTTGCATTTTTATAATTCTCCACAATGTTTAATTTGCAGGGCATGTATCCACTCCTGGTTCTTTGCTATGATGAGTTGTCCTTTTACCCTCTAATGTGAACAACTATAAACATTCCTACATATTTTGCATTTAAATTCATAATATGCTCCTCTTCCATTTTATTTTTTAACGAATCTTTCTAAATACTTCCATAAACAAGAATCTACAGGAAAATCTACACTGCCAACATGTCCAAAATTTCCATCATGTCATCCACTTCGACCTCCATTTACGACATGCTCAAAGCACATTCCTCAATGGGAACAAACAGCAAATGAAGAATTGCTCTAAGGAGTCTAAAAGCTTGAAAGTCTCAGAACAAAAAAATGCCTATAACTGCAAAAACAAAAAAATGCCAAAGCACAAAGTTAATTTGTGTGTATTTAGCAGGGGAAATTTTCAGGATCCATACTTCCCTTTTAAATGTAGAAATCTTCATGAATCTTACTAGTTCTTAAAATTGCAACTATGTCTAGCAATAATTTTGTTAAAATTCTAATTTCTAAGGATTTTATCTAATTTCTAGAAAATTTTGACTGTTTTTCAAGTCAAATAATTTTATCCTGTAGAAATTTGGGCAAATATTCAGTTTGAATTGGCAAAACATTTACAGAAAAGAAAATGGAAAAATTAGCCAAATGGCAAAATGTAGCCCCTAAAACTTTCCTTGGTATTTACAACATGTCAAATTTACTTTGTCTTCCATGTTAAAGTTTGTATTTTTAAATATATAACTTTATAAGGTATTTTGTTAACATTATTGTTCACCATTCCATTGCTCAGGTTTTCCGCCTTTAAAGTCATATGATATTATTCAACCAATTTTTAAATCAACTAATAATTCTAATCCAAATAATTACAATACTATTATGATCTGGCATACTTTTACCAAACTTTACGCTACAGTCATGAACATGTGGCTCTCTAAGCATTTGGGGAGAAGATAAGTTAGAGCCAAAGGCCGAGCAGATTTTAGAAGAAGACTACCACACTACTAATCACATCCTTATGCTTCAAGCTATCATTGAAGCGGTTGGGTAAAGGTCTCTAAGGTCTTCTATTGTTTTATGGACTTCAAGAAGGCCATTGACTCTTTGTCGAGATGCCCATTGTTTCAAAGATTGTGTGATTATGGCATCCCAAGTCTCTCATTATTTCTATCATGAGACTCTATGACACTATTGTGGGTTGGTTCAATACAGCCCAAGGACTCTCTAACTTCATCAAGAGTACCGATGGGGTTAATCAAGGATGTCCCCTCTTCCTGACTTTATTTGGGATTTACATTGACGATCTTGAAAAAACACGCATGTGAATGACAATTGCACCTTACACCACATCTGATTGCATTACACTTATTTGTGAATGGTGTGGTCCTCTTAGCATCCTCCGCCAAGGGTCTACAAAGCCAACAACATGATTCCTTACTAGTTTCAGGATTGCGGGCAGCGTGGAGTGAATCTTATCGCTTAACTAAGGTTATGATTTTCGACACCTCTAAAAGCACTCTCCAATTTCCATTTCTTCAAAGGGGGGCGATGGATATTACTACAACATATACTTACATGGGGGGTCCAATTCTCTAGTCTTAGTTTTAGCTTGAGCCATGCATCCAACCACAACTTAGTAATGGATATGTGTCCCTTTCATACTTGAGCACCAATGTTTCCTTATGCACTATCAAGACTTCCCCTTAAAGACCAATCTCTTTCACAAGACTGTCAAACCTATTATTTACTACGGTTCAAAAGTTTAGCAACCCATTCTAAAACGCATCGATTGGGCACAACTGGAGAGAGACCAATCCATCATGTTCCAACATATAATCCATTCAAAACGAATGGTTCCTCGTTCCACTATCTAAGCCAAGTTTGATGCCCACACCTTCCAACTTGAGACCATAATTAGGCTTCACTCCTTTCAATACAAGATCCATATTTTGGGTGATTCAACTGCAAGACGAAAGAGGTATCTATATTTGGCCCTTTAAATCATGGACACAAAGAGCAATAGGTTGGTGACACAATGCCCCCCTTCTCACTCTGTCAAGAAACCATCCACATCTGTCACAAGATCACTAAGACACCCATTCTAACACTCGACTCTGTCATGTGGTCATCACCCAGTCCAGGTCAAGCAATCAAGTGTCCATCACTAACTTCCTCTCAAATTGACCTCATATGTTAGTAGAGCTCCAACAAGTAACACTCGACATCGCCTCGGGATTATTCTAAACTAGTCCACTCAATCCCTACCATTCCCTAAGGACATTCTCCTAGTCTATATTGGTACCTTCATTACGGTTGACAACAGGGATGCTAGCTCCTCTTTCGCTTCTAGTGCAAAGTAGAGATTTCTCTTATTGCATAGAGCGGTAGTTATTTGTATTGCATTTCTAAGGTTTACCTCTTACATTTTACAGACAATTCCCATCTAATGGGAAACATCTAGTGACATGAATTACTTTCCATTAATTAGTAAAATGTCTAGAAAGTGAACATGTGGATCAAATAAGAATTCTACCAAGATTTATTGTTTCACAATTTTAAGGAAAATTCGAACCAACCGTGTTATCCTTGAGATGTAAATTCAACTACCATCTCTTTATTTGTCATTAAATTGCATTCCACCCATTAATAGTCGATGTAATACTACTCCCACACATTCACACTAAGAAAACAAAATGCATTCCTTGAAGTGGTGTCTAGCTTAACACCAAAGATGTGATGAGTCCACCCACTCCACTTCTAAAAAGAAAGGTCAAAACAAACATATCCACATTCCTAAGAATATACACATTCTTAATTCACTAGTTGGAAAAATCTCACTATTAGTTGTCACCTCCCAATCCTGCACTCAAAGATATTCAAGTCCTTGAATGAAGTGCAACCCTAGAAGCACTTAGGAAGGTTTCCCACTGTCACCACAGCAACTCTTCCTTTCACTTTAGGCCAGTTATTTTCCAACACAAGGGGGAAATCCTAGGAAAGAATATTTAAAATGTTCTTTAAAAATAAGGGATGGTGAACCACCTACCAAGACTATTGTCTATCCAGTTGGGAAATGCAATCAAGATCAAAGAGAAAGAGAGCTTGAAAATGATGGAGAAGACATAATTAAGTCATTCACTCATGTGCCATAATTAGCCCAAAACAAATTTTCAGATTATGCAAGAATAAGTGAAAGCCCTTATACAAGATGCACCATCAAAACCATAAAATTATAGCTAAGAATAACATGTAACCATTGAACAAAGAAAGAAAAGCCATAATATGAAACACAATATGAAGTAGACAAAGTAGGACAGCCTTCCTATTGAACAAACAACCAACAATACATCATTCTTCAAATCTGATTTCACCGCAAGATCAAGAGAACCATAACATATCACACGTAATCTTTCCCCTAAGCTAGGACAACCCTCAAAAATAGAGCGAACAACCCTGACCAAAAAACTATTGCAATAAATATCCTTCAATAACTCATGGTTATGTCAAGGATGAGGGAGGGTTTAGAACCTCTAACCTAAACTCTTCGTATGTGACAAACTTGCCCTTCTCCATATATTATTTCTACAGCAAAAAACCATGGCAATCCTTGCCAAAACCCTAATCATCTATGAAAAGAAAGAGAGATGGAAAAACCTCACATTGAACTTGTCCCGTGACTTCTTCCTCCTAAAGATATTCAACTAAGCTTAAAGGTTCCCACACTTTCAACCATGCCTGTAGCAAATGAAATTCTCCTCTATTTATGGGCTTCCACTGTCCTAAATCAAGGTTTGGTCCCTTTCACGGTTTAGAGAGGCAAAATGATATTTTAGTCCGTGAAAAGTGTCCTCCCACCTAGGGCGCACCTCCCTAGGGCTTTCTTAGGTACTTTAGACGCTCTTTAACTCCATTTTAGGGTTTAGGGAAGGAAAATGATATTTTATTCCATGAAAAGTGTCATCCCACCTAGGGCACACCTACCTAGGGATTTCTTAGGTGCTTTAGGCCCTCTTTAACTCACTTTTAGGGTTTAGAGAGGGAAAATGATATTTATTCCATAAAAAGTGTCCTCCCACCTAGGGAGCACCTCCCTAGGGATTTCTTAGGTACTTTAGGCCCTTTTAACTCCCTTTTAGGGTTTAGTGAGGGAAAATGATATTTTATTCCATGAAGTGTCCTCCCACCTAGGGCACACCTCCCTAGGGATTTCTTAGTTACTTTAGGCCCTCTTTAACTCTAGCATTCTTCTTAGAGAGCTCTCCAACCCTAGCACTCCTCTTCTAGAGGGAATGTCGTGTTACATCTGGCCCTCCTTTGGCTTATAGGTCCAACTTAGACTTGGTACCTCTTTTACTTTTGCATGGGTCCACTTGCTACTTGTCATCTCTTCATTTCTTTAGAGTATGCATTTGTTCTATGTTTAAAAGGCTTGGACCATGTCAATCACACCACATGGCATGTGATCATGCAAAGGGTGATCCCTCCAAATATTTAGAACATGCCTCGAACAAAGTGTCCTTGCCCAAAATACCTCAAAGGTAAAACATGCCTCCAACAATGCAAAATACGCCTCAAAAAATGTGTAAAGCCCCATAAAGGTACTTTAACATGCTTTAAATGCCTTCGTGCACAAGATGTCCCTCTTTAAAGGGGTGGGTAGATTCACGATCAAGCAACCAAAATGTTCCTCTTTTCACCCTTGAAGTGGAATGCTCCTCATCAAGTGACCCCCTTTGACCATACAAGTGCTTCTACCACCAGATGGCATCATCCACGCGAGGGCATTCATCTTGTAACCTCTTTCCTTGCCACATGTCATGCTCTAGGCATCCTCCAAGATAGGATGTTTTGCTCTCCCTGCAATCTTACGTGCACTAGACCTCCAATGTGTAGGGTGTTTCCTCCATTTGGCTATGTTTGACCCATACCTTGTAATAAATCATGCTCTAGATTCTTAATATGGTAGAGCGTCCATGTTCTAGGGCACCCTTCCTGCTCATATCAGTCATCAATGCTATATGGAGCCCTAGCTTCAACATAGGAACAAGGTTTTCCCTTAATTATGCAACAAAAGGTAATCTAATTCATGTAACCCTACCTTAAATGTGTGTCAAGCGTGCCCAAGTGGAACCTCATGTTATGCTTGTTATCGCGCAGTTTGTAGTTAGGATAAAAGGCTTGAGTCTTGTAGGTCAAACTGGCGTAACAGGAACCTATCCCACCCAATGTCACCACGATGGGATGGTTCTTTCTCTTTAGGGAGGTGAGGCCCAGGGGAGACGTCCCCGATGACCTGGGGTTTTGAGGAGGCAAGAGGATAATAAGACACAGATAGATTTCCCCCTCACAAGTCACCACCAACAAATAGTCTGGCCAAAGGCCAATTAAAAGTAAACCCCCAAAGATATACCTGCATGGAACAATGAAACAGCAAACTGATATATGCAAGTTATATTTCAATGGCTAGTACTTCATAGAATAGTTGACTATCTGAATACTATATAAGAAATTTGGTATTAAATGTTGACGAAGTCAATGTTTATCAATAGCAATGAGAATTGTAATACTTCATCAATAAATATTGAAACAATATGGCATTCAAAGTAAAAAGATCAACACTTCAACAATTTATGCCTAAATTACCATCCAATTGTTCATAAAGCAAAACGTTGTTGCACCAATGATGAAAATAGCTAAGGATGACGGTAGCACTTAGGGTTAGTAGGTTAGTCTAGGCTAGGGTTAGTGAAGTTAGGGTTTTAATTCAAAGTTTTGAGAGTGCTTGGATCAAATCCACTTCAACGCATGAGGTCTTAGGATCAGTGCCTTAGGGTTTAATGGAGACAATAGTGAAGGGCGCAGGAGTTGAAGGAGATAAAGGTCAAAACGGCTGAGGACTAGAGGGAAGATTTTTGAGGTGTTGCTAAGGCAAGGCCTCAAAATCAAAACCCTAGGTGAGAGAGGCTCACTCCAGTGTTGCTATGGCAAGGCCTCATGCTCTCTCCTCCTTCCTTAGGTTGACTGGCAAAACGGCTAGCTAAGGGATGAAGCATGAAACCAAGAAAGAAAAATCTAATGAGGGAGAGTGTTGCTACAGCAAGGCTCTTTCATTAAACCCTAGAAGAAAACGGCCCTAAGTGTAGATAACCTAGGCCTAGGACGTCTCCTTCTTCTTGATCTCTAGATAGTACGGCTAGCAATAAATGAAGAGACAAATAGGGTGTAGCTACGGCTAGGCTCTCTCTTCTCTATCAATGGCTGAAAATTTCTCTATCAGGGGACATGAGACAAGGACCTAGTTGTGTGCTTGTCACCTAGGGTTTTGTCCAGCAAAATCATAAACACATGCAAGAAATTAAACTACAACCATTCATTCAAGAAGTTTTGCAGAAAAATACTTACAATTCACCAAGAAATAACCATGCAAACCCTAGTTGTAACACCTTCCTTCAAGAGAAATGCCAAAATATGCCAAAAAAGTCTTCCTTCAACAAGTGCGCCTCACTAAATCAGGCAAATACCCAAGAGAGGGCACAAATTTCAGACCTCACTAATGAGTGAATGAGTTGTGATGAAAAAATGAAGACAAAAATCCCTCATTTACACAGTATCATGACCTAATTTTACATTTTAGGTCATGTAAAAGGCCGACAAGGCCAAAATACCAAAATCATATTGTTTTGCATTAAATTGTCAAATTAAAACCCTAATCAAGCTGAAAAGAGAATAAAAGCCCCTCTAAAGGAGACATTAGCCCCTTCTAGGGCAAATGAAGCATCTTGGAGAAAAACATTAGCCCTCCTTGGGCTTCTCCAGCCTGCCACACGTGCCACTGTTGCCCAGTCTGCCACCCAAGACGTCCAATAGGCTGGATGACATCATGGTCATCAAGGGTGACATCCCAGGCCTTCCAAGGCCAACGTTCCACTGAAAAGGGCTCAACCCCCCTAGGTCAAGCTGTGTCGGAGTGCCTCTGGTGGAACGTCCTCTTCTTCTCTAGTGCAAAGCCCCTGATCCATCTTTGTCCTGTCTCCGCCCCCTGACGGGGTCTCAGCATCCACCTAGTGGGCTCTTCAGCCCCATGGAGGTCTGAACTGATCATCTCCCCATGTGTACCGGTCCAAATGGTACTTGTCCGTCGGGCATGGTCCTGCACATCAAAAGCTACGCCCTCCATGGGCTCATCGGTCACAGGGATCATAGCAATGTCCATCACATTTCATCATCAATATTATTAAACATGTGCATAAAATCCCTAATACATCAGTCAGCAGCTCAAAGACGTTACACAAGCCCACAATACAAGTCTGGAGAGAAGGACAAGGCGTCCTATTGGGCTAGTGTCCACAGAAGAAGGAAAGTTTCCGGAAGAAAACTCATCCAAGCCATGTAAGTGGGTGATGTGGTCAGGGGATGTCCAAACATGTGGGTGCAGTGAGGGCCAAGGATGCAAAAATGTTACCTGTGGGTGCCTTTGTAGAAGGCGAGTTGTAACTATCATGGATGCATTTTTCCAAGCCCATTCTTGCCTTTTATTCTTCATTCTTTTATTCTTTTATCTTTTATTGCTTTTTGTTCAAGAGCTAATCAGGGGACACTGCCCTGGCGTGGTGACCAGTGGTGACAGCATTACCCACAAGTATTTTCACAGAAATGAGAAGGTTGGCTCGTGATGAGACCCCCTTTCCCTTGGCCATGCAACCAAGAGTCATTGCCCTGGCGTGGTGACCAGCTAATGGCAATGTCATACTGTTAGATACCCATGGACCTAATAGGTTGGCTCGTGATGAGACCCCCTATCCTCTAGTTAGGCCTTGTTTTATTATTTTTCCAAGTCCCTCTTGTTTCTTGCTAAGAAGCTTTTTATTGCTTTCTTGGGGATCCTTGGGCGAAGCATCTCGAGGTTTTATTTTTAGGCTTTTATCTTTTACCAGCTTGCTTTTACCTTCCGGGCCTTTAGCCCCTTCTTCCCACGAGATAAGGTGCAATCCTGAAAATAGGTCAACCCAATGCCTAAACAAGTGGAATGGGATAGATGAGCGGGAAATAAGATGGAAAAGTGGTGTCATGACGGGAGCGGACGATGGCTTTTCAGAAACCCCCCCAGTGGCAAACCAAAACCTACAGACACAAGCTTGCTAGGGCACCCTGTCAATCCCCCCAAACATGGTCAAGTGGGCAAGAGTAAGATACAAGTAGTTGTTAGAAATAAAAGGAATCAGATGCATACATTCAATGGTTTTGATGATCAAAGTGACACATACCATGATACCTGGACCAATTACCTCATGGAGCAAGAACCTTCTCTGACACAGGACCAAACCAATGGTGATGGATGTTGTTGTTGCTGACAAGACAAAGATGCTGGAAGAAAGAAAAGGTGGGCCTTCCAGGGCCATGCTAAAGTCAATCCTGCTCTTGGTACTCCATGTCTCCTGTGGGCCTCGAGACATGATCTCCTAGTTATCCATGAAAGTGGGGGATAACAATGCCAACTCAACAAGTGAACCTCATGGTGGTTTTTTAGGCCTTATTTTATTTTGGGGCACACTTTTATTTCTTGCTTCGTTCTACCAGGTAATGTCCCACAGCAATATGCTCTAATGTAAAGGTTTCATTGACATCCAAAGTTGCATATAAATTTAGTTGTTGCACCCCTTCTCCCCTCAAATTTTGAAACATATTTCCACAATGGTTTGGAAGGATCACAGAACTAAGTTCCATCTTCTTCTTATTCTTCTCCGCCCTCACTCCCTTTTCTCTACCCTTCATAAAATGTTTATAAGGGAAACCCTCATGATCTCTCCTAATCCCCAACAACACCATTGAATCAAAACCAACATCACAACCCACATGAGGAACATTTTTGTCAAGTGTTTTTATGGAAAGAAAGAATAGGAAAGAGAAGT
The DNA here is from genome assembly GCA_009831015.1 of Picea engelmannii. Taxonomy (NCBI): domain Eukaryota; kingdom Viridiplantae; phylum Streptophyta; class Pinopsida; order Pinales; family Pinaceae; genus Picea; species Picea engelmannii. Next base: position 1,119,615 of record ML784018.1, read on the forward strand.
AGGAGAAGAGCATAAGTAAACTAATATACAACATAAGAAAACAAAAGAGTTTAGTCTTAGAGCTTACATTTTCAAAGTTCCAAGTTGAATAAACAAATGCCTTGCTTAAAGCCTTCATCAACAAGAGAAGCTTTCCCTACAAAGCTTCAACTCTCTAACAGTGAGAAAATGCTTTTTGAAACCTCTAATCACATCTCCAAGCTCTCAAAAAATAGGCCTCCTTAAGCTTTGTCGTAGACCCTCTCAAAGCCCTTTTCTTGTGAAACTTTTCTTGTGAAACAAAAACCTAAGGAGAAAAGATGAGAGATTAGGGCTATATAAAGCTCTAAAACCTCTTCCTTGAGGGCATGGGACCTGTTGACCACCTATTCAACTAGGGGGTCAACTCCATGTACCATTAAGATATGCACCATCAGGTGTTACCAAGTCAGAGACTTACTGGTTCTACAAGGCAGTTTTGGCCTTCAGCTCTTCCTTTTGTAATGGAATTTTCGCTCCCCTGCATGGGATAATAATGTAATGGGTTTGCATGGATCATAGTTAGTTCAGTTGCCTTAGGAATTCATCATTAGAGGAGTCTCTTTCACTGAGTGTTTTTTTTCCTCGGGTTATTAATCTGGCCTAACCAACCTTATTAATTTCCCTTGAGTTTTTCACTCCCACAATAAATCCTCCAAAGTGGTGAAATGTGTTCTAATGGTCGAGCCCTATGGTGACTCATGTCTAGGAATATTGTAAATGACCATGCTAGATCTCCTAGAGTCTTGCGGAATTTCATCGAGTCTAAAGTATTTTTTTTTTTTTTTAAATTACCTAGTTAATGGCAAATTTAATTTATTTTTGATAAAAAAATGTAAAAACTAGGTCCTTGGGATTTTTGATAGGGGTATTTGTACTCAAAATAAATGGAATGAGACCCCCTACACCCTTGAACCAAGTTTCAGCTCAATTGGACAAGTTTTGCTAGGTCATTGTCCATAAGGATTCCAAGTCAGTCAAAAATCAACACATAATTGGCTAAATTAAAAAAGCCAAAAATTGTAAAATGAGCAAAAAGGTTTCAGAGAGAGTGGGAAAGGTTTCCTAACCTTTTTCCTAAGTTGGAAAAGTAATTTTCCACTTAAAAGAACCCCCCCTTGCTTAGCCAACAACTTACAGTGGTGTTCTCTAGCTAATTGACATGTGGGAATTAAAAAGTTTAAGTGAAAAAAACCACCTAAACCCTAAATTCGCCCTCCTTGGTGTCTAACTTAATGTTTGACCATAGGAAAAGGTAATTTCCCCCTTTACGTCTCACCCCCTCACTTATTTACCAAAACCCTAAAAGTGACTCTTCCTTGATGTGTGACACTTGTAATTCATCCAAGAGGGGTAACTCTTGGCTCCCAAGTATAAATAAAGGCATCCCCTCCCTCATTTGATATCTTCTCTCAGTGTATTGTTATTATGCCCAAATCTCTCCCACTCTTCTTTCTCTTCCATATTGCTCTCTCTTTTCTCAAGCTTGTAGCAAGTATTTGCTCAAGCTTGTTCATTATAGAAGAAACTTTGGAGGAACCACTTGCATTTAGAGTATTCTTGGTGTATGGGTGGAGCTTATTGAGGTGATCTATGTTATTGCATTGTAGAGTTTCTAGTTGCTAGATTAGAGTAGGAGATCCAAGCAAAGTACTTTGTTTGGATAGATCTAGAGTAGTATTGCTCTAGATCTTAGTAGTGTAGTATTCTCAAATTTCTACAAAGTATTTTGTTGATATTTAGGATCTACTTACCTCTTGCATGGTCTTGTAGCTTTGTTCACATTGATTGCAGGTTGCTTAAGGGGTTGAGAAGGAGCAACTTCAGATCTGGAAGTTGTTCATTTAACCCTATCTTCTTTCCTTCATAGTTTCGGTTTTGGTTTTTCTGTGTAATTTCTGAGTACATGGGTAGTTTTATAAGTTGAAAGAGATCAAAAACAACTACAAATACTGCCATATTTTGTTTTGTATTTCTGTTTTAACTTAACAGAAATTTTCTACAGGGTTTTTTGTTGTTTTTCTGCATTTTTCCAGCAAGTTTTACTTGCTGGTTTTTGCAGGTCTGTGACAGAAAACGAGGAGGAACAGTCCTCTTGGGACCTCAAAACATCTACTACAGCCTCCTAAGTTGGGGTACCTATACCCCAACACTTTCTCTCTTCTATCATCTTTGTAAGCAAGCCTCCAAAGAGTAACCAAGGGCTTGCACTTCTCCTAAAAACCAATTTTCTGCAATTTAATTCTTTAGTTGTGCCTACATCTTGGAGTGAGTTTGGCCCGACCAACCCCAAAACCGTAAGGCTAGGATAGCTATTTATTTTCTGCAAATTTTCATTCTTTTGCTTGCCCCACTTGTCATTAGGACAAGGTTGAGAGGCTAAGTTTGTTTTCAGCATTTTCTTTCAAGTTCATTCAACCCACTTTGGCACAACAAAGGAAGGCTTGCCTCCACCTCGTGTCATTGTTTGTGGTTTGTTTAATTTTATTTTATTTACAAGCTTTTCATTTACAATTGTTTGCCTACACCTTGAAGTGTGATTGGATTTGCCAACCCCCAAAATCGTAACGCTAGTATATGGTTTTACTTCTTCATATTCTTAATGGTTAAAATGATATAGAAGTAGAAGTAACCACTTAATACTAGTTTAGGCCCATGGAGGCATAATAAACTTATGGTGTTCTTTTAGTCTTTCCTTTCCATTTGCAAGCTCAATTTGTTTCAAGTACTTTGCTTTCGATTCCATTTCTTTACAAGTACTTTCCTTCTTGCAATCTCATGGGCATGGTATAATTTCATGGTTTAAGGCAAACGTAATCTTTCATTTCTGCAAGTTAAATGTTTAAGTACTATATGCTATTTCAAGTTACATGCTTTTGTTGAGTACTTCCTTTTACTTGCAAGCAATTTCCTTTTAGCATTCAAGCACTTGACACTTTGGCAAGCACATCTTGCTTAACACAAACTAACTTAATCTACCTTAGTCTCATAGGGCTTAAAATTAACTAGACTTAATAGGTCACTCACTACTGACCCAACTTTGCCATATAAACGAGAACTGTAAGGAAGCAACGGAAGGTGCTAGATTGGGGACAATCTCACGGCGCTTGGCGTCCTTTCCGGGAGTACTTTTTTTCTTGGGTTGACCTGTGGAGCTAGGATGGGGCCTTGTTTGCCTCACTTCTTGAGCACCCAGCAACTATTTGGTACAAGCGTGGGGAGTTTTGAGGTTATCACTTAGCTTAGGATTCACACTTTAACTAAGCAACTTAATAATCCTAACACATCCTCTTTAACCTTGGGAAATTTACATTGGCTTATTGGCTTACATTTACATTGGCTTATTTGGTTGGGTTTGTGGTATTTGTGTTTTCCATTGAAGCAGCGACTTAGAGTTGCGCATCCTTTGGAGGCACTCTATGGTTGGGTATGCTGGTTTGATGTGTTGGTGCAATCTTTCCATTTGAAGCAATCTTTATTTCTTGCACAATCAAGTAATTGAGTTAGTGCTTGTCTCTTTGTCCATCGTTGTATCATTCATATATCTTGTATTTAGTTGTATCTCTTAGATATTCTTTAGTAGCAACTTTATATTTAGTTCTTCTATCTTTGCATCTAATCTTGTAATATTTGTATCTAGTTCTAATTGTAATCTTTGTGAAGTAGTTTCTTTGTGGTCTTGTGTAACTCTTGTAAAATCTATCTCCCTCAAACTTTAGTTGACCCCTTGCCCAACCTTAGGCACTAGTCTTAGTTGTCTTAGGAAAGGGCTTGCCTTTGCACTGAATAGTTGCACTTTGCATTGTTTGTCTCTCATATAGGCTAGATATCCCCCAAACCTTTAACTAATTAAAACCAACTCCTAGAAATTAACTTCTTAACTTCACATAGTAACTAGGGTCTACCCCCCTTGGCTTCCCTAGGAGTAAGCCTAGACGGAAGAGGTTCAAGTCGAGGTGACAGTGGGCTTTGAACCTAGGCATTGTGCCTCCAAGGACACACTAAGTGAGTTGGACTTAGCTCACGTTTGCAAGTGTGTATAAGGACGGCAACATGACCTATTGAGGCCTTCCCATATGCCTCGGACATCAAAAAAATAGAATAAACTAAAACCAGCAAATTTTCACCAGTCATGGGAGCAATCCCTGAAGCACCTAATAGTGGTCCATACAATACCAAGAGCACATTAATTGAAAAGATAATATTCTAGAAGAAAAATGCACTAACCTTGCCTTGAACCTTGAAAATACAAGAATTATCATAATTAACTAATATATAAAAATATTGTTTTTAGTGAACATAAAACAAAAATATACTTTAGTTTGCCACTGACTAGATAACACTATCAAAATTGAGTGCAAACAAGAAACTATTACTCAAATTAAAAAACAATTTAGCATATGGCAGCAACAAAACCAATAACAAGCTTTAAATGACTAGCCATAAAAAACTTTAACCAACAAAACATGTGGTAGCAATGAAACCTGTTATCACGAAATCTATGTTAAATTTGGCAGCATCGACAGTCATTCTCCAATGAGAGGTCATATGGGCCACCCTGAGGCTAGCCAGGGAGATTTGGAGAATCAAACGGTCTTGTGAGGTATTGACAAAAGCCAGGGGGAACGTACAACCTCTGTGAGTCAAACCAAAAGTCCTAGCGAACGAGATGTTATATGATCTTGTGAGTCAAGCCAAGGCAAAGGTAGAAGCCTTGTAAGTCTAAGACAAAAGTCAAGATGTAAGTCTAATGCAAAATTCAGCAGGTACGTACAACCTCTGTGAGCATAGACAGTCTAGTGCAAAAGTCAGAGGGAACATACAACCTCTATGAGCATAGACAAACTAGTGCAAAAGTCAAGGGGAACATACAACCTCTGTGAGCCTAGTCAAGCCTTGTGAGCCATGAGAAAAGTCAAGGCATCTAGCAAAAGTTAGGTTGAACATAAAATTTCTATGATCTAGAAACAAACAATCTTCGTGATATTGCAAATGATGTAAATGTGTTGATCTAGTGCGTTGGCACGTCTAACACCATCCACCATGAAAAAATTTGAATTGCCATGTAAAGAATCGAGTTGTAAAAGTCAAAATTGCATGTCTAGGTCAAAGTCAAAGTTGTCAAGTTTGTTGCATGTCGCATGTTGCATGTCGCATGTTGCATGTTGCATGCATGATGTCAAGTTGCATGCATGACAAGTTGCATGAATGTCATATGCATGCTGAGGAGTTCGCATGCATAGTCAAGGTCGAGTCACTTGTTGAGTTGGCATAACATGCAGTGCCATGTCAAGGGCGAGTTGTAACTGAACTGTGAAGTCAAGTTCTAAATTCGAACTCAAGTGTAAAGCTGAGTTATGACAAGCATGTATTCTAGCTTCTCTTTCGAGCCCTCTCTTGCTCCTTTAAAGACAGCAGTCAACCCTCACTATCTACACATCGTATTGCAGTGTGTGGGTAAGGAGTGAATGACTACGTTGCAGTCTAAGGGTGCCAGCGTATCAGTCCAGCAAAGGGTCTGTACATTAGTCCAGCAAAGAGCCTGTATATCAGTCCAGAAAAGAGGCTTATAACAGTCCATATAGGCAGCGAATATCAGTACACAGGAGGCTACTATAACAGCCCACAACAGGGCACAGTATCAGTCCATTTTAGGGTTGTGTATCAGTCCAATAACAGGCAGCAGTATCAGTCCATTAAAGGGCAACATATCAGTCCAAGAAGGCAGTGAGTTACACCTTCAATGCTGGTCTATAACAGAGTTTATAACAGCAAGGTTTCTCAGTAATCTACAGTCAAGTTACAGTCATTGGCAAGCTCTTTAAGAGCAAAGTATTCATGGTGGATATTTTGTAAGTGATCATACTTTATTAATGCAACAAAAGGAGATTGTTTGTTGGGGGGTTTTCTCCCTGTATAGGGTTTCCCGAGGGTACATGTGTCGTGATCTTGCATGTTGGTAAATTCTTGTGATTATTATTGTTCTGGTTTATGAATTATGTTAAGTTGAGTTCAAAGTACAGTCAGAATTTAAAGTATTTACAGTATTAAATCAAGCTCAAAATTTAACATGGTATCAGAGCTTAGGGTGTGATAAGCTTGTTGAACTGCAGCAACAAGTACACACAGAGATCCAAGCGAGCTTGATAAATTTTCCAGTGTGAGGTCCATGGCATCCTCCATTTCAGTCAGGGCCGAGGATAGGCTCGAAGGAGCTTCCAACTTCAATGTGTGGAAGCTCAGGATTATGAATATCTTGCAGGAGCATGATCTTGAGCAGTATGTGACCACAGTGATGGAGGAACCCACCTCTAATGTAGGTAGAGCAGCCTTCAGGAAGAGTCAAGCTAAGGCCAAGCAAATCATCTTTGACTCGATCAAAGACAGTATAATGACAGAGATAACTTCGTTAATGACTGTCAAGGACTGTATGGATACCTTGGTGAATCTGTATGAGAAACAGGCACCAAGTCAGAAAAGGACACTTAAACACGAGCTTAAGTATTTGAAGATGGAGAAAGGTGAATCGGTAGCATCTTTCCGTTCCAGGATAGCCCAGATCAAAGATCAGTTTTTGGTTACAGATGTCACAGTAGATGATGATGACTTAGTGCAGGCCATATTTGATGGTCTTCCTTCTTCATGGGAGACTTTCTTATCTAGTGTGAGTGGGAGAGAGATTCAGCCCACATTTGAAAGGTTATGGCATGATTTCCTCCAAGAGGAGAGGCGCACTGCTACCAGGAGCAAGCCAACCAAAGAAGAGCATTCAGCATTAGCATCAAGATTCAAGGGAAAGAAGAAAATCACTTTCTAGAAAGGCTCTCAGAGGAAGTCAAACACCAAAGTTATGTTCAAAGGCAAGAGTATTGATACATCTAAGATTAAATGCTTTAGTTGCAATAAGTTAGGTCATTTTGCTAAAGATTGTTGGGTCAACTGCTGAGGATGATGAATTCAAACGAAAACAAAAAAATCCGTCTAATGAAAAAGAAACTAGAAAAAAATATTACCTGGTTTTTGCTTTATCCAGTACAGTTATCACAGGGCCGAAAACTTGGCTAGTAGACAATGGTGCATCAAAGCACATGACAGGGTACAAGGAGATCCTCTCAGATTTCAAGACAAAATCTTTTGCAAAGCAAGTTGAGCTTGGGGATGACAAATGTTACAAGATAGAGGGAGTAGGCTCTATCTCCTTCAGATTGGAATCTTGGGCTAGGCTTCATGTTGATGAAGTATTACATGTTCCAGGGCTCAGGAAGAATCTACTATCAGTTGCAACCCTTGAGGACAAGGTATATTGGGTGATCTTCAAGGACACGAAGGCATTTATGTGGGCTAAAGGTAGCCACTTGAGTATAGCAGAAACTATTGGGACTCGCAAAGGAGGATTGTACGTTGTGACAGGACAGTCAGTTCAGGTATTACATCTTCATGCGACCAGCTCCAGCGAATTGTGGCACAGAAGACTTGGACATCTTCATTACAAAGCACTTCCAGATCTGCACAACATGGTATGTGGCATGCCCTCTATTTCTCTTAGTAAAAATGAAATTTGTGAAGGATACATGCTAGGTAAAAATATAAAGAAAGCATTTCCTAGTAGTGATAGCAGAGCTCAGGGCATCTTAGATCCGGTTCATTATGATGTATGTGGTCCCATGTCATCTCCCTCACTCAGTGGTTGTTTGTATTATGTCATTTTTATTGATGATTACTCAAGAAAATGTTGGATCTATTTCCTTAAAGCTAAAAGTGACACATTTGATAAATTCAAAGAGTATAAAGCCTTTATTGAAAAGTAGACAGGGAAACACATTAGAACCCTTATAACAGACAATGGAGGAGAGTTTGAATCTCTCCAGTTTGAGGATTTCTGCAAGGAAGCAAGAATCAAGAGACAGTTGACCGTGCCATATAACCCTCAGCAAAATGGTGTTGCTGAGAGGAAAAACAGGACAATTTTTGAGGCAACGAAAGCCATGATGTTTGACCAGGATCTGCCAAATTCTTTATGGGAAGAAGCTACCTCCACTGCCATGTATATTCAAAACAGGTGTCCACAGACTTTCTTGAAAGACAAGACTCCTAAAGAGATCTTCTCGGGAATCAAACCTGAAGTAAGGCATCTAAGGATATTTGGATGTCATGTATATATTCATGTCCCTAAGGAGAAGAGGACAAAGATGGAACCCTTGGGCAAGAAAGGAGTTTCTATGGGGTACAGTGAGAACTCCAAGGCTTACAGGATTTATGTACAAAGTCAGAGGCAAATAGAGGTAAGCAGGGATGTGACTTTCCATGAGGAAGTTACATTCAAGAAATCCAGAGAGCTTCACCCTCTTCTGAAAGTGAAGAGTCGGATGTTCAAAGGGAGGAACCTCATGAAGGGCCAAGTGATGAGCCCCTAGAACCTATTGAAGAATTGGAAAGAACTCTTGAGGAACCTCCAACCAAAAGAAAGCCAGGATGGCTTAAAGAAATAGTGCAGGAAGCAAAAAGGATAGTTGCTCCCAAAGGAACTTTTAGGGAAAGAAAGAGGCCCCACAGGTTTGGAGGCTATGTTGCACTGATGAGCAGCATCAGTGATGTCGAACCTTCTTCATTTGAAGAAGCAGATAAATTACAAATATGGAAGGATGTCATGCTTGATGAATACAGGTCTATTCTAAAGAACAATTTCTGGGACATTGTGCTGAGGCCAAAGGGCAAATCAGTGGTCTCTTCCAAATGGATCTATAAGATCAAACATGCAACCGATGGGAGTGTGGAAAAGTCCAAAGCAAGATTTGTAGCCAGAGGCTTCACTAAGAAAGAAGGAATTGACTACGACAAGACTTTTTCCCCTGTAGCCAGGTATACCTCCATTCGAGTTATTATTGCATTAGCTTCAGTTCTCGGTTGGAAGTTACATCAGATGGATGTAAAAACAGTTTTCTTGAATGGAAAGATTGAACAGGAGGTCTTTATGGAACAACCAGATGGTTTTGTACTGCATAACAAAGACACTCATATATGCAAGCTAAGGAAGGCCTTGTGTGGTCTTAAGCAGGCTCCCAGAGTTTGGTATGACAGGATTGATGGCTTTCTTAAAAGCCTGGGCTTTTAGAAAAGTGATGTTGATGCGAATCTGTACTTCAAGGTAAGAGGGAACCAACCTGTTATACTAATCTTGTATGTTGATGATCTCTTTCTAATAGGAGATGAAGGGCTAATAGCCCGGTGTAAGAGGGAGCTAATCTCAGAATTTGAGATGAAAGACTTAGGCTTGATGCATTACTTCCTAGGATTGGAAGTGTGGCAAAGACAAGGCGAGATATTCCTGGCACAAGGAAAATACACAGTGGATGTGTTAAAGAGGTTTGGTATGATGGATTGTAAATCCATGTCTACTCCATTGATTACCAACCTGTGGAAGCTACATGATTATGATACAGGTTCAAATTTGGTGGATCCCACCATGTATAGGCAGTTGATTGGATCATTGATGTATATGATCCATACCAGGCCAAATATATGCTATGCAATGATTGCAATGAGTCAGTTCATGGCTAAACCGAGACAGAGACACTGGGTGGCAGCCAAGCACATCTTGAGATATCTCAGAGGGACCATTACCTATGGTCTGAGATATACATCCAATGGTGGTCTATTTCTACATGGGTATGCAGATGCTGACTGGGCAAGAAGCCTAGTGGACCGGAAGAGTACTTCCGAAAACTGCTTCAGTGTAGGATCCGCTATGATCTCTTGGTCAAGCAAGAAACAGGGATCCATTGCACAGAGTACAACAGAGGCTAAGTACATTTCAGCAAGTGATGCTAGCAAGGAAGCAGTATGGCTCAGAAAATTGGTTTCTGGGTTGTTTGGTGACAAGCTGGAGACAACGGTGGTTTCACTGTGATAATCAAAGTTGCATAAAACTGACAAAGAACCCGGTATTTCACGACAGGTCAAAACATATTGACATGAAGTACCACTACATCCGAGACTTGGTCCAGAGAAAAACTATAAAGCTACAGTACATAGCCACGAGCGAGCAGGTAGCCAATATCCTGACCAAGCCATTTCCACTAAGACAGTTTGTGCAGCTGAGAGACAAGCTTGGTGTAGCTGAGAATGACTCCCTCGCTGAGAGAGAGTGTTAAATTTGGCAGCATCGACAGTGATTCTCCAATGAGAGGCCATATGGGCCACCCTGAGCCTAGCCAGGGAGATTTGGAGAATCAACAAGTCTTGTGAGGTATTGACAAAAGCTAGGGGGAATGTACAACCTCTGTGAGTCAAACCAAAAGTCAGGATGAACGAGATGTTGTATGATCTTGTGAGTCAAGCCAAGGCAAAGGTAGAAGCCTTGTAAGTCTAAGACAAAAGTCAAGATGTAAGTCTAATGCAAAAGTCAGGGGGAACGTACAACCTCTATGAGCATAGATAGTCTAGTGCAAAAGTCAGAGGGAACGTACAACCTCTGTGAGCATAGACAGACTAGTGCAAAAGTCAAGTGGAACGTACAACCTCTATGAGCCTAGTCAAGCCTTGTGAGCCATGAGGAAAAGTCAAGGCATCTAGCAAAAGTTAGGTTGAACATAAAATTCCTATGAGCTAGAAACAAACAATCTTCGTGATATTGCAAATGATGTAAATGTATTGATCTAGTGCGTTGGCACGAGTAACACCATCCACCATGAAGAAATTTGAATTGCCATGTAAAGAGTCGAGTTGTAAAAGTCAAAATTGCATGTCTAGGTCAAAGTCAAAGTTGTCAAGTTTGTTGCATGTTGCATGCATGATGTCGAGTTGCATGCATGACAAGTTGCATGCATGCATGTCATGTGCATGCTGAGGAGATACATGTTGAGTTGCATGTTGCATGCATGATGTCAAGTTGCATGCATGCATGTCATGCGCATGTTGAGGAGTTCGCATGCATAGTCAAGGTCGAGTCACTTGTTGAGTTGGCATAACATGCAGTGCCATGTCAAGGGCAAGTTGTAACTGAAGTGTGAAGTCAAGTTCTAAATTCGAACTCAAGTGTAAAGCTGAGTTATGACAAGCATGCATTCAAGCTTCTATTTCGAACCCTCTCTTCCTCCTTTAAAGATAGCAGTCGACCCTCATTATCTACACATCGTATTGCAGCGTGTGGGTAAGGAGTGAGTGACTATGTTGCAGTCTGAGGGTGCCAGCATATCAGTCCAGCAAAGGGCCTGTACATCAGTCCAGAAAAGAGCCTGTATATCAGTCCAGAAAAGAGGCTTATAACAGTCCATATAGGCAGCGAATATCAGTACACAGGAGGCTGCTATAACAGTCAACAATAACAGGCAACAGTATCAGTCCAGCAAAGAGCCTGTATATCAGTCCAGAAAAGAGGCTTATAACAGTCGATATAGGCAGCAAATATCAGTACACAGGAGGCTGCTATAACAGTCCACAACAGGGCACAGTATCAGCCCATTTTAGGGCTGTGTATCAGTCCAATAACAGGCAGCAGTATCAGTCCATTAAAGGGCAGCATATCAGTCCAAGAAGGCAGCGAGTTACACCTTCAATGCTGGTCTATAACAGAATTTATAACAGCAAGGTTTGTCAGTAATCTACAGTCAGGTTAGAGTCATTGGCAAGCTCTTTAAGAGCAGAGTATCCATGGTGGATATTTTGCAAGTGATCATACTTTATTAATGCAATAAAAGGAGATTGTTTGCTGGGGGTTTTCTCCCAGTATAGGGTTTCCCCAGGGTACATGTGTTGTGATCTTGCATGCTGGTAAATTCTTATGATTATTACTGTTATGGTTTATGAATTATGTTAAGCTAAGTTCAAAGTACATTCAGAATTTAAAGAAGTACTTACAGTATTAAATCAAGCTCAAAATTTAACAATCTAGCACTTGTGCAAAGCCTTCACAAGATAACAAACTAGTGTAACATATGAAAGTAATTGCCACTATCACCTAGGCAAGTACTTCCCTCGTTTTAGTGATGGATAGAAATCCAACACAAAGGAGGTTTCCCTAGAAACCTCAAGGGATCCTATAGCAATCTAAGGGCAAGTCTATGGCCCCCTATATTGGTTGTTTGATTAAGCTAGGGTTGTGTTAAGGGCAAGGTCAAAGCGAGTAAAACAAGGTAATTAATTATGTGAATGTGTAAGATGTTATTAAGATGACTGAAGATGTTATCTAAGCAAGAAAAATGAATTAAATGCCCCGAAACACTAGCTATCAAGAGAAAAATGAAAACTGAGATAAACTTGCAAAGAAAGACTAGATGTTTAAGCATGTAACAAGATTATAACAGCAGCAATATACCAGCTCTAAGATCAGCAATAAAGTGGATAAAGATATGCCAAATGTCAATGAAAAGACTTGTAAACCATTCACCAATGAATGCATGAAATAAAAAGCATGAAACTAGGTTAGTTGAATGCAATTTGATAAGCCCTAATGGCTGAAAAAGCAACTATTGCAGCAATGACTATGTTAAGATGATTCCAAACAATTAATGCAAAGCGTTGGACTATGAATGGTAGGAAATGAAGATACAAATTCAAAATCCTATGCTGACACAAGTCGTTGGGGGAGAGAGAGAGAGCTAAAATAGGGTTTTATATCACTTGCAAATGAGAGAGACTAGTGTCGTCTTGAATCCTTGGGCATACGGAGTTAATGCAACACCTTCAACGGAGGCTAAAGGCAAGAAAAGGCTTGAAGATTAAAAACCCTAGGATTATACCATCATAAGCCTAGGTTAATCTTCTAGGAAAAAAAATCCTAAGGTTTATACAATCATAAACCCTAGATGTCGTCCTGCTTCTTCTAGCGCGTCTAACAAGGAGATGAAGTGAACTAAGTTAAACCCTAGAATTTATACAATCATAAACCCTAGACTTTAACCAAGCAAGAGACAAGGTTAGGGGGATGTACAATCACAATCCCTAACTTGACCCTAGATGCTTCAACAAATCTAATATGGACAAACAAGGGAAGGGGACAAACAATCTTAATCCTTCCTTAGGATTTCTAACAAAAATAGTTCAAGGAAACAAGATAGCATGGAATTATTAACCATCTAATAGAGCATTCACCAAAATATACCAAGAACAAACACTTAAACTTGGAAAGAATACCAATTATGCCAAGTCGCTATGCATGAGGAAACCCTAGTTTCATGAGAATCCACCAAAACAAGAGAAAGCATCAACAATATCACTCCAAAAGTGCACATAAGATCTCCATGATAAGAAAAGAAGATAAAAAGACAAGCAATATTGATTCTCCACAAGTGTGAGTTGTGATTTGACAAATGAGGAGCGCTAGCCTCTTTATATGAGGCAACCCTAGCGATATAACCCTCAAAAAGCCCTTGAAACATAAAATATCAATGATACAAGTTGGATAGGTCATGGTCGACCCCCAAAATAACCTCAATCATAAAGATATAACAAAAATACATCAAAACATCCCCTCAGAAGGTGACACGTGTGGTGTAGAAGCCTCCAAAGGCCATGACGTCATGCTCCAAATGTGAAAAGGTGCCTCCAAAGGCCACGTCCCTCCATGAGAAGGTGCAAGCATCATCAAAGGTCACGTCCCTCACCCCAAGGATCATGTCACATCACCACCAAGCGCCAACTCATCATCAAGAAGGATCATCCCATGCTAATTGACTCAACCAGCATCCAAGCATGACGTCATCATCATAGGTGCAACGTCCAAGGGTTAGGAGGTGACACCATAGGAGAAGAGAGCTTCATAACCTCTCCAAAGAGGTGTGTCATCATATCCAAGTGCCACATCATCCAATCAAACCCTAATATGCCCAGGGGTGCTATGTCCAACCTGTGGAGCTGTCTACCCTCTCAATGGCCCATCTGGCTATATCTACAATATTTGTTCTCATTTGTCCAAGGTCGAGGAGGTATGAGATGTCCCAGGGTATGTCCAATCATCATATGACCCAATTCTCTGCATCAAGTGTGCAACGTCCTCTATATGGTGCACAACATCCTAGGTATCATCATGGAAACGTCCTCCAAAGGACCATGTCAAGGTGCATCATTGTAATACCCCTAGGCCAAACCCCAATTGTAAATGTAAATATGAATGTACATATCTATATAAGTTGGTGAGTTGCTTATATTAAACCTTGGAATTAGTTTGGTGCGCACATTCTATAGTATTGCGCGCACATGTGTTGCGTACTAAAAGAAGAAGTGCGCACATCCTAGGATACCGCGCACATCAACTTGAGTGCGTGATCTTGAGGCCAGAGAGCCTTTGTGTATATGTTTATGTTTTTGAGGTTGGTGAGCTTGGATACAAAAAAGACAATATGTTTGTATTATAAATGTAAATCACACGCAAATACTAATGAAATACACATCAATGCGACAGACCAACCATGTAAAAGAATATGGGGGGCTAAATTCCACTAGATAGGGAAAGGGGGCTAAAAGTTAAGGATAAGGGGCTAAGCTAGGGAGTTTAAGCCAAAAAAAATATTATATTAATATTCCTTGAAGTATAAAGTATGGATAATTATTTTATAATAAGTTCTAAGGATGGGGGCAAGTGGGCCCAAGGTAGTTCTCAACATGACAAGTGTCAAGTTGGGAACATGCATACATATAGTTTGGACTTAGTTCATTTTCCATCATTCCCTCACGATTCCTTCACTCACTCACTCAGTGGTCATCCGTACCTTGCTGTCACTATACCTATACCTGTATCTTGGTTAGCTTAAGAGTTGGACTGAAGAAGCGGGTTGTCAAGTCCATGGGGATATTGAAGAGGCGAGTTGTCAGGGCCGTGGAATATTGAAGAGGCGGGTTGTCAGGTACATGAGCAATTCCCTCTAGGTGAGAGAATTGTTGGGAATTGATTTCCCGAAGGTGCCAAACTGCAGCTACAAGGCTCTGAGACTTCATGTCCGGCATGTTGTTGAAGCCCCAGAAAGCAAGTGGGGCAACCGAGGGACTGTTGAGCAGAGAAGGGGCACACTTCCTGGGGTGGGACAGGCATGTGGGGAATGAGGGACTGTAGGTTGTTAGTTCGAGTTGGCACATGTGACTGAGTTTTCTTGTTGCCTAAGATACATCAGCCTGGTTAGAAATTCCTTTACCCAGGTGGAGTTTAGCCCCAGCTCGAGGGTGACCCACTGTGAGAGTTATGAACAGTGTGGTCTAAGGCTAGGAGGAACGTGAAAGGTTTGCACGCAGTTGGTGATCTTTTTATCAAAGATAAGTGTCAATTGTGTGTTAAATTATGTGTTGCATTATTATTTATGCATTTGTTTTTATGGGTTTTTCTTGTGTATGTTGCATGTGTATTTCTATTATTATTCTGTATGAATCTGTGTATTTGCAGAGTATTTGTATGTTTTAATTTGGTATCAAAGTTCAAATTTTTGGCTGGCATAGCCCAGTTGGTTGTTGGTGATGCTACAATCATGACCAAACAAGGCCCACGAAATCATACAAAGTAAGCCATCACTTAATACAAAAGCCACATAAGCATTTCACATTAGGTATCCTCTTCAAACTTCACATTAGCTCAAGACTTTATGCAATTTGACAAGTTTAAGTATGGGAGGACCATCAAAAGGCCCTATCAGGTGGGCCAGTACCCAAGTAGAGGGATATTTCCAAAGAAATGTATCAAATTACAAGTATGGTGAATGAAATGGTTGGGGTTACTTCATGGTGATGGAGTCATTTACATGCAAGGTACCGTGCTTGGTCCATCTCCATGAACAACTTCGTAGAGGGAGCGCTTGCTGCTTGAGATACCCTTTCCTCGACAATGTGTGTATTCCAAACCCCTTTTCTTGCCTTTTGATATTCTTTTTATGCATTGCAAGTCCCCTTTTCAAGTTTCAAGTGTTTTATTCTTTCTTTTCTTTTCTTACTGGGATTAAGTCCTTTTAATTGATATGCATTCAGTGCATTAGGACTAGGGGAAATCGCCTCATAGTGAGGGAGTAGAGCTCAAGCTGACCTTTGGCTTTTGACTTGGTCATTTATTATCCCATCATTTCCTCTTTCTTTTATAACATGCTTTCCTTTTCTTATTCATTTTTTCTAGCAGTTGCATCAACCTCAACATTATAGCCCTTCTTCTCATAGGAGGATGAACCACGGGCCTTTTTTGTGTACATGTAATAGCCATTACCGAAGTTTAGTACACTGTAGAAGGCCCCAAGATGAAAAGTGTTAAGTATGAGGAGGAGCGGTATGTTACCCCTATCAAAGCCTCCTAGTAATACCCCTATTCCTCAAGAGTGACAACACTAGACTAGGACACTAATGATGGCCACCAAGGTGAAACAAGGAAAAAAGCATAACTTCCAAGCTTGAGATTCATTATCCGACTTCAACCAATGATCCTCACCTAAATGCCTAATAAATATGACACTTTATATGAAACAATGACTAGTGTACCTCATGCGTGTTGGACCACCATCATCAGATGAACAATGTTGATCAAGTGCAATGAGTTGAGTTGGATGAGAGGGGAAGCGTCTGAGGGGCTGTTGTCTGTGGAGAATATTGATCATCATCATCGTCATCGGGATCAATGTCTTCATTGCGGGCTAGGAGACATGATATCCTCTAGTTACCCCTAAGTGAGAGGGGGCAACAAAACCAACAACAAAATTTAACTAACTAGCTATAACAATTAAATGAAGGACTTTATAACTAACCATTTATCACAAGTTTCCAATGTGAGTTGATTAGGTAGCACAGTGGCATGTTCAACTGGCAACCAAGGGGGCATGTTACCTTCCCAACTTGCACTTAATGATAAAATCCCTAATCCACAAGGTGCAACCCGAGGGTAAACTACAAGGACAATTACCATTGTTGCCTAAGCAACTTATCCTCTCACTTTTGGTTGGCTCTTCTCCAACTCAAGGGTATCAATAGCAATTAGGATTGCTAAATCTATAATCAATGAAGTTCAAAGGCGATGTGAAGAGATAGCTCTAGCAAAACAAATCTTTTTTGTCTTTTTGTAGTATAATGAGAATAAAAGAGTGATGGAAGATAGGGGGCTAGTGCCTGTCCAATTTTGGGACAATGGACTCAAGAGGGCAAGCCAAAGAGAGTAATTCAGAAGGGTTGAAGGTTTTTATGTGAGAGACTAGTGTAGGCCTCATGCAAAATAAGAGATAACAATTGGCTCCATCTTGGGGACATGTACTCTTCTTGGGAGTGCAAGAGAACCTTGGTATCTACTACATGTACCTATTAGGAATGACAGTCGCAGATTGACCGTACAGCCACATATGCGGGCCATACAGTGCATTAATTGCAAGTCGCACGTGTGAGGAGGGTTGACGCAGGCAGTCGTACAGGCGACGTCAGCTAGGGCTTCTGTCAGCTACGGTTTCTGCAGATTTACAAGTTGGAAGATTTTCCAGAATTTTGCTGAAGTTGTAATTTTGCTGAGAGGATTGTTTTTGTCTTCGGGATTCTCAATCTGAGAATTATGCTGAGTAAAAATTTGTGTCTCTTGTGTATGGATGATTTCTCTTTGATCTTTGTGCTTCCGCTATAATTTTCTGTCATAATTTCAGCATAAAATTATTTAGTGATAACAGCCCTAGTTTACTGTTTGAGGTCACTTGGAAGTAATTTTCAGATCTGAAATTGAATGCATTGAATGCTTAAAATTTGACAAGGATGGATCCACATTTACATGTCCATATAGTCTATTACATCAAAAATAGCTCAAAATTGACTTTATAAAATAAGGCATAAGCCAACAATGCCAAAGAGAACATGAAATGAAATCTAATGCTCACATGTTGAGCTTATTCTTCCTATTCTAATGCTCAAGGGAGATTATTCTGTAGGCATAAGCCAACAATGCCAAAGAGAACATGAAATGAAATCTAACGCTCAAGGGAGATTATTCTTCCTATTCTAACGCTCAAGGGAGATTATTCTTTCTTTTACCTACTCTAGCATATGAAAAATAAGCATGCTAGGTGAATTCATAAATCCAACGCAACCATCTAAGTATTTCATTAATGCCATGAAATCATCCTTTGTGTTTGGTCACCAACCAAAACGAGGATACATCAAAATCATGCCAAGAAGGGCATGCACCAACACAAGAGTTCTCTATCCAAGCCTAGATTGGATTAATGTAAGCATCATCATGGCTGAAAAAGTCATAAAGCAATCCCTTATCATCCTTTACAATATCACCATCACTTTCCTCAAGCAACAAAGGCTTTGAGGGATCTACAAAACTGCTCAAAACATCAAGGCTATTTTCCAAATAAGATGTATATGAGATATGAAACAACATTCCAGCCTTAGAAAAAAAAAATTAGCCCCAAATATAGGGCTTGAATCACTCTTTTTGATGGCTGAAATTTTCTGTAGGATAACTCATAATGAAATGTTTGCTGCCCAACACAATTTTCAGCATCAAAAGTACATTTTCCATCTGAAAGTACATGCCAAAGATAGGAAAAAATTGAAGAAATAAGTGGCTGGAAACTTTTGGTGAAGTTTTGGGATCTGCAAAATTTTTGGTGAAACCCAAACCCAATAGGTACTCATAAATCATGGAATACTAAGCATGTACTACCTACTTTACCCTGTAAAGGGCTTTCTTCAACCTCCACCAAGCATGTACTACCTACTTTACCCTGTAAAGGGCTTTCTTCAACCTCCACAAATGGGTCTCTCACCCATGCACCTCAAACCCTCTCAATTGATTAATATATACTTCTTCCTCAATCACACAATTGAGGAAGGTTGTCTTTACATCCATTTGATATCACTACCAACCAAAAACTAATGCTAAAGACATGATAGTCAAAATTGAAGTATACTTCGCAACTTGAGAAAAGGTTTCCTCATAGTCAACTCCGTCTCTCTAAAAGAATCCACTCACTATGAATTGAACCTTATACTTCTCTACATTGCCATCAGCCCTGTCCTTCACCTTGTACAACCACCTGAAATCAACAACTGATTTCCTTTTTGGTCTAGGCACAATCTCACACACATCATTCTCCATGATGGACTTATACTCCACCATGGCATCCCACCATACCTGCACACTTGTTGCATCCACGTAACTGGAATGCTCTGCATCAATGATGGAAGACAACAATGCAACATAACTAAGAAATTTCTTAAGAGGATGACTTACCCATAAAGAAGTCTTTGGAGCATCAACTTGCTCCTTTGCCTCCTGCAACACATAGGCAAGCCACCTTGGCTCCCTAGCTATCCTAGAAGGTAAAATTGTCTCTATACATGCAACAAAACCTAGTTGATCTAAATCTTCACTTGTTGATTTTTGTCCATGAGCAATTGGGACAATAATTGTTTCTACCTTCTCAACCTTACTGGATATCTTGTTTGCATCTTCATCAACCTTCACATCTTAACTCACTACTATCTTGCTCTAACATGGAACATAGATCTTGTAATCCTTAGAGGACTCAATGTAGCCAACTATAATACCCTTCAAACTAGAGGGTTGAAGCTTCATCCTCTTCTCCTCTGGAACTTTAATGTAAACTGAACTCCCAAACACCCTAAAATGAGAAACATAAAGTTTATCCCCTGTAAAGCATCGCCTAGAGTCTTGTCTTTCAAGTTTCAACACTCTATGAGGACACATGTTCAATATGTAGACTATTCTACAACATGCATCTGCCCAAACAAACATAGGCAAATCTAAGTCATGAACCATAGACTTAGCAGTCTCTAATATGGACTTGTTCTCTACCCCATTCTATTGCGGTTTGTAAGGCATTATAAACTCCCCCCTGATCCTTGCTTCTCTGTAAAAGGAATCAAAATCATTGGAGGTAGACTCCCCTCCATGGTCTGACATCGATATCTTGATCTTCCTACTTGTCTAGTTCTCAATAAGAGATTTGAACTTTCAAAACATGTTAAACACCTCATCCTTGTTCTTCATAAAATATACGTAGGTTTTCTTGGAAAAATCATCAATGAAAGTAACATGATAAAGATTAACTATCAACAAAGTTGATGACATGGGTCCATAGACATCTAAATGAATCAAATCAAGAATCCTTCTTGATCTATGCTCACCACTTAGGAAATCAACCATGATATGTCTGTCGAATGCACATCCCTTAACACTCCTCTCCTCTCTACCTTGAAATCAAGAAATCCAACCACCATACTTTTCAAAAGAGGCAAAGATCCACAGTTTAGGTGACCAAATCTTCTATGTCAAAGCTCCCACAAATAGTCACTACTAGTCAACAAGGCTCTTTGCTTCATGGGATCTGCTAACAATCAGTAAAGTCCACCCTCTCTAACTCCATTGGCCAAAATTCAACCAAGATCAGGGCTATGACTTCAGATGATCACTCCCTAATCATCAAACTCGACTCTGCACTTCAAATTTGTTAGACAATAAACCAAACACAAATTGTCATACCAAGAACATACAAAACCTCATGGAGCTCTAAAAATTCTCTTGCTAGCATGCGAAATGAGATAGAACCCAACCCAATTACTGGGTACTTGCCATCATCACCAAGCTCCCCCAACACACCAATATCTTATCCTCTAAATTGAAGAAAGCCAATTTGTTCGTTGTCATATGTCTTGAGACTCCACTATCAACATACCACCAACACTTGAAACCGTGTTGGAGGAAAGGCATGACACCATGGCAAAGGTTGTATCAAACCTATCAATCAACTCGTCCACACTTGAAGCTTCCGCACTTTTGGCAAACTATTTCTATTGATGTGGTTGCTTACCCTTCCCCTTCTTCTCGGGACACTAAGAAGCATAATGGCCATCCATACTTGAAGCCTCTACACTTCTTGCAAACTATTTTACTGTCATTGTTGCTTACTCTTCCCCTTCTTCTCAGGACACTAAGAAACATAGTGTCCATGGTTGTTGTGCTTGATATAGCTCAAATCCTCCTTATGTTGGTTAGAAGACCTTGAGTCTTCCTTCTTCTTCTAACCCTTCATAGATCCTACTTTCTTTCCTCCTTTCCTCACCTTCCTGATGAGGGCTAGCTCTGGTACATCCTCATAGCTGGCTGAAACTATCTCCAATCTCATCTCCTCCCCAACAAATGCATCCCACAAGCTTTAAATTGAGGGTAGCTTCTCACGAGCACATACAAAGTGTACAAAATGATGCCAAGATGGACCAAAACCATTCAAACTGATCTGAATTAGCTCATTCACTTCTACCTTGTCACCAATTGCAGCTCGTTGATCTCTCAACTCTGTGATCTTCATCATATAGCTAGCTACTATAGCAAGTGTTGCACATGCAGATAATAGACAATTTGTTCATCAAAAGCATTCCCCTGGACATGTTCTCACTCCAATACAAGGTGACCAAGGCAATATGTATTTCGCTGTCCATCTTCGTCTATGCAATGTGAGGGATTAGATGATCCTTCACCGAATCCAAAACTATTCGTTTCACTTTGACCAATTTCCAATTGTGCACAGTAAACTCCTTGGGATTTTTGGAAAGTATAACCTCCTTCTCCACAAGGTACCACAATTCAACCTCTTCCAAAAGATTCTGCAGCCTGCACTTCCATGAAACAAGGTTGGAAGCACCCTCCAACGTGTAAAAATCTTGAAGACCCTGACTACACATGACTACAACTCTTCAAACAAACATGAAAACCGATCAGTAACTAAGAATCAAATATGCAAACTCTTATAGGTGCAGGCCACCTTTCTCAAACACAAAAAATAACACTCCAATCCCTAGAGTAACTGGGAAATCACACCCCACAACCCTTCACGGGTCCAGATCTGCTTCGTTTACTGACGCTCTGGCATCCCTCCCCTGAAACCTTTCAACAACTCCCTCTCACAAGTTGCAATCCTATCTGTGCACAGTTTCCTATAAGTTTCAGTGAAACTGCTCTGATACAATGTCTTTCAGACAATGGCAAGCAAATTTTGCACTCAAAGAATAATCCTAAAACCCTAGGTAACTTAAAGCCTCAAAACCCATCAAAACAACAATCTTCAAAAACTAGAATCAACAAACACACACTGTAGAAAAATAATAACAGCAAGTGCACAGATCTGAACTCTCAATCACATCTATCTTCTATTGAATATGGAAGGAAGAAAATACACTGCAATACCTCAAAACCAGAAACTCACTAACCAACATAGGCAGTGTGTCCTACATCTCCTTTATAGAATAGGAAGATGAGGGAAGATACAATGTATCTGGTCACATGCATGAAGCGCTCAAGGTGACTCAGTCAAACCCTAAGCCAAGTCTAATCATCTAGTGCACCCTAGCTGCATGGATAAGTGTGCCAGGTAAGTGCATCACAACTGGGAGACAAAACAGAAGCATGCATCCCCTTCCTTGGGAACTGTACCCTCTACCTAAACTGGAACCTTATCATGCAAAAGTGGTCTGATTAACTAGGGATCTGCACCCTCCTAATAATAGATCATGCATGCAGAACTGAACTGGACTGAATCTGAACTGGAATTGCTAAATCTTAAACAGCATGCAAACTTAAATTAACTGAAGGTGGCAAAACTGAAAATATACCCTCTACTCTCCTACGTAACAGCACCTCCCTCGTACTATACTATGCACAGGAACCATGACAAACTGCTGCCATTATTGCTGCTGTATGGACCAGCAATAAGTGTGCCTTGCTGCTGCTGTACCTGCTGACTGAGTGCACCACAGTACTGTGGAGAAGATTGTCGAAGCTAAACAAGGTAGAAAATCTAACGAAAGGATATGAACCAACTGATCAAAAAATATTACCAGAGTGATAAATGGAATCATTAAAAGAGTGACTAGCATGGGAAGACACGGAGTTCAGTTAAACAAAGTATAGATTGAAAAGTGATTCAATACACTGCATTATTTAATATTATTTACAGAAACGTTTGCCATAGACAACACAAAATTTACTGAATGGTTCTAAGAAAATTAATCTCAATGGGAAAATAAATTGTTTCAAACCCCAATATTGAAAAGAAATCGACTTAATGTACAGAAAAACATTAGTATTTTATTAAGCTGCATCCGCAGTTATTCAGAGGTGTTGGTTTGATGATACGTAATCTTAAAGTCATCTTCAACCTATAATTAGTCTCTAGCTTTTCTATTGTTAAAGTTGCAGGCCTATTTTGACAAAGCCAGAATTTGATCGTGATGAAATATATTTGAAGGGTTTTTGAATTTATATATTTTGACATTTTGACAGTTTAGTCTCAAATACGCATTTGCCCATACAGAGTAAGAAATAAAACAAACCATAGGCAGACAAAGAACATATCAATCAGAGCTAAACATGTAAAATAGAGGCTATACAAATGCAGTACGGGAAGTTTTAACTCGGCAACTGAATAGAAAGTTTGGTATTATTAGTACCTGTATAGCAGGATTTGATGTCAGGAGTAGAGACACGCCAAGTCCATCGAATGCCTCTTTCCAAGAACCCTCAGTAAGAGTTTGCCAAAGTCCCTTTGATTTCCCAAATGCGCTAGTTTGCATCCGAGCAGAAGCTGTGTCCAGTGGCTTTCCAAAACAAAATAAACCACAACATAAGAAAGTGTTGACGTATGAATTTGCACTAGAAATCCATAAGTCAAAATACCAAAATTTGGCCAGAAAATCCAAATCACTGAGAAAACACAGGAAGAAAAGAAGCTTCACCTGTGTTATCACAGCTGTGCAAGCTCCAGCTGCAGCAGCTACAACCAAATTTGCCTTTGTTCCCATATACTTGTTCCTACTTCGTTTCAAGTAAAATCTCTTAAAGTAACTATAGCTATAAAAGTAAATAAATTGAGATATAAATGATTGTAAATTTTTTGTGCCAAGGCCCTGATACAATGAACCAATTTGCCTAGTGGAAATGGCCTCCCGCAACACATCAGACAGATGTCTGCAAATTCAAGCACAAAATATAACGAGAATCAGTAAAAAGTGCATCTTCCTTTTACAATTCATTTCATAAGAGCAATTGCAGACTACGGTAATAATGACTCATATTTACAGTGGAGGTTCTAGAGTTATAGTACTTTTCATGGATGCCTGAAAATGCTACAAGCCTATGTTAGGGAAGAAGACATAATTAATCTAATACCCCTCATACTCCTTATAGACAAGGAAGAAAAATCCTATTTACTTAGAATTAGCTGAAATCATCAAAACATTTCAGACTAAGGTGAATTCCAAAACCTCGACAACATAGTGTATGCAAAAAGTTCAACAGCAGCGGACAACGTTGAGCAATCATAATATGCAATGCAAACAATGAACATGCCAAAGCTACAAACCTCCATAAGATCAAGATGCAATCGTCAATAGAAAAACGACAACCCTCAGAACACTATAGCTAAACCAATCCTTATCATCTTCATCTATTGATACATATTATAGGTGATAGAAAAGAATGTTATCAAGCCCCGAGAGTTAGATCAATTGGTCTAGAGCCAGACGTGAGTTTTCATGCTTGTTGTTGGTCATGGGTTCGATTCTCTTGATTCCCCAGGGCGAGGCCCCATAATCAGGGCCGACAGTTTACCCCGTTTACCATCCACAAAATGTGGGGAAGTACTCAGAGAGTTTCCCGTGCTTTGAAGAAAAAAAAGAAAAGAACGTTATCAGACTATATGAACAGTTTTACCATAAAATATTTTGCAACTTTTGATGAAATGGTGAAGCACTATCTTAAGATTTGTGCCCAATCATAGGCAATGAAGACTTCTGTCTCTCATGCTGGAAAATACTACTAATCGATCCATATGACTAAACACACTAAAGCAGAACTAAAGAAAGCGTGCAAACGGCAACAACTGCAGGTCAAGACAAACAAACAATGCTAATTAGTAATAAATCATTTTTTGGTTCTTCACAAGAATCCCTGGTGCTGCCACAAATCTGTCTGGAGTGTCTGGCAGGTAATCAAGATGGTTGCCCTCCATTTCCTATGGCAAAATAGATGTAACAGGAATTTTGAAGATTTGCCGAAAGAAAGGCGAGCTAAAATTAATAAGTCTTGATTTTGGATTACGTAGCTATTCAGTGTTCCACTCAACTGATTGCCTTAAGAAAAGACTACAAAAAGCTAGACAGGCAAGCTAAATTTCATGCACGCCATACTTGCATATGGGTAGGTAAGGACGGGTCTATTTTGATGTAATGATGGCTTAGCATGTACTCTTTGAAGAGATGATAATTATATCCCTTTCAGTGATATAAGTATTGGGTTTTTCCAAACTAAATAAATAACTAAATCATTATTTTACAAACCGCTAACTTTGAAGAAAGCCTCATCCTCCTGAAAATTCAAAAATTATAACATCTTTCTGTTATTTATCCAAGATACTATATCCTGTTTGGCCACCGCAACTACTCTGAGCACTGAATTCTCCTAGAAGGCACACTTGTGAATCTTAGACACTGAGTGATTATGGGTTTATATCAAGGGGTTCAAGGACCAAGTTCCTAAAATGGATGCATCCTTTTGCACAGTGATAGAAGGCACACTTGTGGATCTTAGACACTGAGTGATTATGGATTTATATCAAGGGAATCAAGGACCAAGTTCCTAAAATGGATGCATCCTTTTGCACAGTGAGACTGTCTGTTGGATCTTTTTGGGGAGGGTAATTCAAAGAATTCCCAGCATCACTGTCAGTTGGATCTTTTTGGGGAGGGTAACTCAAAGAATTCCCAGGATCACTGTCAGTTGGATCTTACATAGTGAAAGTGTTGATTGGATCCTTTTGGGGAGGGTGATTTGGAAAGTGCCACGGGTTACTGTGACTACTACGAATAAAATACTAAGCAGATAGGATATGATGGTGTCAAAAATCTGTAAGCAGACAGTGCAGACCTCTTGCCATGGTGAGAATATGGATACCTAATTAGCATGGAGTTATTTTTTAACCCTGCACTTTGCCAGCTCAAAAACAAAATGTGGCGAATCCATGGACCTATTAATTCTTTACCAAATCAGAACCACTAGACAATTCTCTTTTACGGACTCAAAAGCAAAGTAAACACACACAGAAATACCAGATGCACACGATAAATCCTAGATCAGGAACTATCCACTGGGATAATTAACAAAATCTATAGGTTGCTTGCATTTCAATCTCAGTCAGGTTTTAATCTTCAAAGGGGAATAAATGATTATTGGCACAGAACCATCTAAACCAAGGTCTTATGTGCACCTTGGGGTTGCACCTATCTCTAAAATTTGAATGTCGGCCATTTGTATGAATTCGAGATATGCGGGGTTTAGAAAATGGGTCTGTTCTAGTGTCCATATTCAATGCTCCCCATGCACCGTCTAGATTCCCCATGCACCGACTAGATTCAATGTACTCTTGCACGAGGATCATCCCCTCCAATTTCAGTCACACGAACTCAAGGACCCAATGACCCAAACAATAATATAATACAAAAACCCATTTCAGAAAAAACTCAACCCAGGTGAGTTCTAAGGCAATGCAAGTGTTAGATACTGAATTCTGCAAAACCCATTCACACAAAACCGAACCCAGATGAATTCTAAGGCAAGCATGCGCTGGAGCTACAGACCTGTATTTCTGTCGATCCCCGGCATGAACTTCTGCCTGGTACTTGGTCTTACATGTATCTAAGGGATACAGTATGGTGGTGCTCACGAGCCCTCCTATGGCTCCTGAGGTTGCCTCTGTCACAGATTCAAAATCAACCCCCATTGCGTAC
The DNA here is from genome assembly GCA_009831015.1 of Picea engelmannii. NCBI lineage: Eukaryota > Viridiplantae > Streptophyta > Pinopsida > Pinales > Pinaceae > Picea > Picea engelmannii. Next base: position 1,146,378 of record ML784018.1, read on the forward strand.
AAATTCCCCCCGAATAAGATCTCTGATCTGGTATATATCTAACTATGGTGGGGGTATACAATCAGATATTCAGAACCCAATTTGAAATTTACATTCCTGGTACGAATACAGACAATTGATGATGGAGGTCCAATAATAAGAAGTTGAGTTCAATAATATGAAGTTGGGTTGCTCCCAACTGAGATTCCAAATCAAAACTAAAAAGCTCGCCAAGGGATTAGAACGGAGCAAAATTAGCGTGTTTTATGTACCGAATATATGGGGATTTCACGCACGTGATGACGCCAGCTCTTCACCTATCAGGCGATCAGTTATAATGGAAATCAGACTGCAGCCGCTGTTGACGATTTTGACCGTTTGGTGCAAGGTAGCATTGGAAATTTGGTGTTTCAATTTACTAAGTTGCGAAAAGTTCGTCTGGGATCCCGATTCGAGTCTGGATCAAAATTGGAGCTTTGTGATAAAGCCAAGTTTAAAATTGGGTGGGAGTTCTCGATGTAACTACATGTTGTGGTTGCCAACGCTCTTGAAGTGTGGTGTACTAGTCGAGTGGGGAGGTAACATTGTCGTGTCAAGTTTTTTTTTAATGTAATATTAATTTAATTAAAAATGAGAATGTAATTAGTATTAAAATAATAATAATAGTAATTTAATTTTAAGGTTACGGTTAAGTTAAACATCAAATTGGTGTATGAGACGTTTTTGTTTGTGGGACAAGAGACCCCTCTACGAAGGTATACTCTACCCCTGAGGAAATAGGTCATTAACCTTTTTTTTTTATGGAAGACAAGGATGGGATATAATAGCTAAAATCTTTATTATGGGGCATGTTGACCATTAAAATGGTAAAAATACCTTATCACCTATCATCAAACTTAAAACAAATACTCATACACATTTTAATATACGATGAAAATCATCCAATTAACAAGTGGATGAGTTTTCAAATTCCAACCTTGATGGGTAGGGAATGAGTCTCAATTCCTCCTCTCCTATGCACAGTCAAGATTTTCACAGGCATGGATGCCTTTATACCTTCTTGCAGGGTGACTCTACCTGCCCAAGGGGCCTTCCACCACCATCCATTCATCAACATGTGATCTTTGGGGAACCCATTGGTGCACCCTCCTCTCATATCAAGAGTTTGAAACCTACATCTAGCAAGTGAAATGCTCTTCCTTCAGCCATGGTGCATGGGATGTACTCAAGGCAAGGCCTATCCAACATCTTAGTGGCCTCCTTCAAAGTTGTAGTTTTCCAACATGGTGGGAAGGGGTTTAAATTAGTGGGTGTTGCCACTAGTGTCATGTTGTCGACCTTCGTCACCCCTCCTTCCTTGTGTTTGGATAAATCCACAGATATCCCCAATTTTACCTTGAAGACTAAGGGGGATGCACTAAAGATTGAGTGCCATAAGAATCAGGCTATGATTTCTCAATGCAATGCCCTATGGCCATCCTTGCAGTAGTGTGTGCATGTATCTAGGCATCATGGGATCCTTTCTCGTGGATCATGTGGCCATCTATCTCATCACCAAAGATTGTGCTTGAGTTTGGCTCTTTTGAAGATTAGTGAGAATTGGTGAAGAGGGGACCATAGTTCATGGGAGGGGAAATCATCTTCATGAGAACACGAAACCCTAACTTCAACCCTTACATCGAGGTTCTTTCTTTGGTTCCACTATGATTTTGTTTACCAAGCCTTCCTCTAGAATTTTGCAGTCCCAACGCCTTGGAGCCCATCAACAATGTGCTCAAAAGCTTCATCTCTCTCTACCCAACTGCCGCAACAAAATCTACAACTACCTTTGTGTGCCTTTGTATTTGTGTTGACAAGTGTGAAGGATTATTGGATCAAACAATGATGCATTATGGTGATCATTGTTGGACACAGGGGGTGGATTATGAACATATTATGTCTTGGTGCAAATTGTGCTTTAGACCTTGACACATAGTGGCCTCATGCCCATGCACAAAGGACCATAAGAGGTTTAAAGGAACTCCCTAGACTCCATCATGGTGAAAGAAGTCAACAAGTTCTCCCCGTATGGTTCACTCTCCAAACCCCATGAAAACATTATTAGTGTTACTTGTCAAGTTGTTGTTTGATGTTGATCTTTCTAGGAATGCCAAGTCCCCTATCATCCCTCCTAGGGAAGGGAGCATCACTTCGTATTATTAACAACGCTCTTCGCCATCTTTAGATATGACATGATGCTCCCTTGGGGCTAACAAAAGGAGGATTAACTAAAATTATTTTAACCAAGATCACGCAAAAATAGATAGTAAATGCTCCTTGAAAGTAGATGATAGTAAGTTCTTTTAAATTCTATTCCTTGAAGCGAGGAATAGATAGTAGATGCTCATCGATAGCTCTGCAAACCTCCATGAAGGCAATGTCTAGCTTCTATCAAGAAACAGATAAGGAAAAAAAGCAAGCAAGGTGGAGCTTAATCTCCTCGTTTGATTGTTAATGTTGTTTTAGATTATATTATTATTGCAAAGATAACTAATAATATTAAGATATTATTGATGATGATATGAATAATGCAATTTTATAAATGAAATTAAATATAAATCCTTATCAATCTTCCCAAAAAAAATTAAAATAAACTTAATATATTGACTTTAACAAATAACTATCCTTCTCATATTTAAAATAAAACTATGTTAATTACTTCGTTTGATGTTTAAAAAATGAAGCCAAAGACGAGATTCGGATGAAAGGGATATTCATACCGACCCACATAACACAAAAACGACGGGTCCGAAAAAAACTCCCTCGCAAAAAAAATGCATCTAGTTGAAAAGAAATAGAATTGAAAGTCCTCATAGACTTCATATCACTAGAGGTTACCTTGATGTAACATTCATTGCTTCTAAGATTTGGATAAGTTAGTGTACAAATTTGACTTGAATTCTATATGCATATAAATATTTTTTTCTTTTTCACGTGTGAAAAGGTTGGCCATACTCGAGAATAATGGAATCTTTCTTAAGCTAGTCAATATTAAATATTGATTTTTTTAAATAAAATATTTATTGATATATTCAAAAAGATATTATGGTTGAATGCTCAAGTGAATTATGTATAAAATTGGAAAGAGTGAAATTTTCTCAAAAAATTCAACCTTTTTTAATGATATTCCAAAAATTGTTTTTTAATTATTTTTTTCTTGTTGTTATCGAAGTAGGGCTAGCTAAATCATTGGTATACTTTTGAACAAATTCATTTAATAACAAAACTATTTTTAAAAACATTTAAAAGATTTTACATGATTTTGTTGTCATGTTTCTTATCCCTCGTATTGAAATGAGTAGTAAATAGTCATGTGCAGATTGATGGGGTGATTTTAGCCTTTCAAAGGTTGGGACACTAGTGGAGGTTGCTTCAATGGTACAATTTTTTCTTCATCATGGTGATCACATGGTCATGTTCTAATCACTTCCACTTTGTGTTGCATGATTGGTTTGTGTCCGTTAGCATGGTGATGTATTTGCGTAGTTTGCCTAGTTCCATTCATATCTCACCACATCTCATCATTTCACCTAGGTAATTTGTTTATCACAATTTATTATCACTTTTTGCCTAGGTGAAACCCACTTCACCCTTACATTTCACCACATTTGATCACCTTGCCTAGTGTTGACGGGCGAAATTGACCGTCTGTCAACTGAGAGAGTGGAATCGGTCCAGGGTTGTCTAATAATCCAAGCCGTTTGGAATGAACCACCCTGACGAGTTTAACGGCTCCGTTGGCCGCTCTAAGGTCTTAAGAAAACCAAAGAGAAAACTAATCTAAACTAACTAATCTATCTAAAACAAATAAAACAAACTAAACTAATATAAAACTAAATACAAGAAACTAAACTAACTAACAATAAATAAAAAACAAACTAATACACTAATCTAATTAAAACAGGCTACTAAATAAATTAAACTAAAACTAAATATTAACTACTCTAACTATTCTATATACAAACTACTAATTACTATTACACTAACTCTAATAATTAGCTATTTAACTACTTGTTGCACTATAATTTATTCACAAATATACAATATCTACAACTTGCAGATTTGAATAAAACCTGTAAAAATCATTTGTTTTCTGCCCTAAGACAGCTAGAGATATATTTTTTATTTTATGATTTTATGAAAAAGAAATAAAACTTACTGAAATTAAACGATCTAATATACTTACTGAAATTAAACAATCTAATATACTAATTCTACCTATAAATCTAACTAAACTTATATCTAAACTAAACTACTAATAAAAACAGTAAACAAACAAGTGACTAACTGACCTGGAAACGCTCCAAATTTGTCCTATGTATGATGACTTCGAAGCTGGTTGGAGGAAGGAAACTCGCACCGGATGATCCAAAAGCTTCTCGTAAACTATAGGCTGCAATGCTCTTTGAGTTGTTTACAGGACAAACAAGACATAAAAAATCATAACAATTATATGATTTATAAATCTCTGCAATAAGGCAAACCTGTTATGCAAAGACTTATACTTAATAATCCAACTTATGAAGAAGAGAAATCTGTCGTTCACAAACTGAATCAAGCAATTGCTATGTTTTTTTATACATTGGAAAAAATCAGATATGGATTATATTGATTAAATTATATCATTTGCAAAAGACTAAGATAGCTAAAGTAGTCATTAACCAGATGCAAATAGATACACATAAACATAAAACAAAATATTGATATTATGAAAGCTAAAGCTGTAGCAGAATATCAAATTCTGTCTCAGTCTGTATTAAAATTCCATATCCTTGTTCTCCCACGAATGAGGATCATATTATTACAAAAATGATGAGTATTTATAAGTTTTTCCACAGGGTAAAACCTCCATGTGGATAGCATCAAACAGTTTACATAATCAGGGAAGATATCCCAAAATCAACTAAACTAGGAAACTAAAATGACATCATAATATGTCAAATATCCCCTAACTGCTCATCAAATCCACTGCAATTTCGAATTCATCTGCAATAGACCAAAAATAACAAGTTAGAAAGATATTTTATTAGCAAAACAATAAAAATCTAATCTTACAGACTTAGCTACAGAATCATCTGATTTTGTAGCTAGTCTAAAATAACATACAGGATCAGAATTGAAATCAAATCAAATCTTTTAAAAAAGAATTAAATCCAATTATCTGCCAATAATCATTTAAAACGAATCACTCAAGATTCAAATGATTTTATCATTCAAGATTAAATAGAATCAAAATCGATTCAATCGGAAACAGGGGTAAGAATACTCTGTTTTTCTGTTACCATAAAATCGGGTCGAACAGTAACAAGACTGTTTCATATCCAATTGAAATCAATAATGAGTCATATCGTATGTGATACGATCTAATCCAACACAACCATTTTCTACTCGTTATAGCTATAATGATGTAGCAAAAGATTCATATCGTTTAATCGAATACACAGATGGAAAGATTGTTTCGATTGTGTGTAAATGACATCACACGTAACAGCATCAACCCAAAATTTGTCGTATATTTCGATCACTGATCCTTGCACAGTCGACAGACAGGATCTATTAATTATGATCACAACCACGACAGAAGTGATAATTGTAAACTGGGCAAACAATCGAAACAAATCGTGATTGAGTTTAATATAGAAATAAATCGTGAACCTGGATATAGTCAATCTCGTTTTACGAATCAAATTCAAACATAGTACCCATTGCCATTACGAATTCAACTGATAACATGGTCGAGCTAACAGTAAATCAATGCGAATTAACCAGCTGGGTTTTATCATAATCGTTATGAATTGAATCTATTCACGATTTGGGTATGTTTGTACAGAGTCACATTGGAATGATCCGAATTGTATTCCTGTTGGTCAAAAGTCATATGGGACATAAAACCGTAACAATTAACCATATCAAAACTGTTGCCAATCATAGCGTATACATTATAACCAAATCGAATCAAAATGTGATTGTGTTCAAAATTGAAATATGAGAAACAACTCCTGTTTAGAATAGATACAAACGACTTCAATTGACAGCAGGGCATCCATTTTAACTAAATCAAACAAATCAAATCCACACCAGGATCATTCAAATCGATGAAAATCCAATCGAAGCTAAACTGGGAAAACGAACTTCCATTAATCAAAGCAAAGCTATGTATAGAATGCATACAATGTGATAGAGCCAATCAATGCTGTAAACAGAGCTATTCAAAACCGAATTCGAATTCGTTATATAAACAAGTGATAAAATATATCTGTGTGATGACGAAGGCTGTTCAATTATGCCAACTTAGAATTCACGACAGCTGTGGCTGATTCCACATTTTTAAACAAGATGGAGCATGTCGTCCTTTGTTTCTTATCAGTGGCTTGTAGCCTAGCCTTTTGACTGGTAAGCAGTGCAACCTGGTCCTCCAAAGAGTGAATTCTTGACTATAGAATCAGCACATCAAGATAATACCTCTCTAACCACGAGCTGCATTGATCACAGGGTGACATTGTAGGTTTAGACAGAGCAGGAGAGGGTTTGGCTAAATGACCGGGGGTTTCACAAGGCAGCTTAATGCCTGGGTAGTTAGGGTCATTCTGTAGGCAAGGGGGTAGGTTTGTCACAAAGTCATACGAGGGTTCGGCACACAGACCTTGCGAATAGGGGTATTCGTTAGCCAAGAAACGCTCCACTTCCGAATCGAAGTCCTCACTCAACACGATAGGGTTTGGATTGACAGGAGGTTTTGGCTTATTTCTTGCCATTCGCGAAATTAAACGGGCATTCTTTTAGCCTTTGGCGTTTACAGTGGGTTTTGCCTTGGGCTTTTTGCCCACAGGCTTAACAGTCTCGACATCCTTAGTCACAGAGTGGGGTAGGTCGATAGGTGAGTCGGGCAAGGGTTTAGGTAGCAGGATGATGTATGGTACTGGGGGTACAGCCTTGTCCTCGATCACCACAGGTTTGTCAACTTGTGCAGGATTTGAATCCTCAAAATCATTCCAAGCAATGAAATTGCTCCAACAATCTCTGTGTAAACTCAAATGACAGACAACAATAATCTTAACTAGCCCATAATGAAAAAGGCTATTATCAGCCTGATTTCTTTTGTACTTCTTAGACATTTTGAACAGGCTTCTATGCAAAAAATAAGGCATATTAAGCTGATAACCCATAAAGACCATAAGCAAACGAAGGTGGTGTAAGAAAACAAACCCGTAACGACCTTCGCAGGTGATAAATTGTTTGATTATCATCAATAAATCATGCCAACGCTGTTTGAGCATAGTTACTGGCAAACCTTTATCACAGGAGGTGATTTTTCGTGACTGGAAGAGCAATGTCCATGGGACCTCCTCTACTTTGCAATTCTTGGACCATCGTTGTCCAGTGGCAGGCAAACCCGTAGCAAGACTGATAAACTGTTCATCAATTTCCAATTGAACATCGTCGACCTTGGCTCAACAGCCATCAAAGGTCAAAGCAAATTGTCGAGCTACGCAGAGGTTAAAACCTTCGAATTTTTGTATAAATGGAAGCCACCCATTTTCCTCGAGGTCACTGCGGGCACTGTCGAACATCAACAGGGCCTGGCTCCCATTGGGTTCAACTCGAACGACTGGGGCCATGGTGCGAGCACATGGTAAGGGTTTGGTTCGAATTTACCAACGCACAGGAGCAGAGTCATTTGGTCTAACAACAATGAACGATCAAAGGGGAGAGCATTAATGTGCACATGCGAGGGTGGTGGAGTTATTCACTGCCATGTACAATAGTTATGGCAAAGTACAACCGCCAAGTTCAAACTCTGTTCAAACAATCATAGCATAGTTCAAAACCAAAAAATCAAATGGTGAGTGTTATGCCAACGCGACAACACAACCATAGTTTTTAAACCATGAATATTCAATGTGTAACCAACCCCAAATGTTAACCAAGAGCCATTGTATAACCAAAAGTTTTTAAACCATTGTGCAGATCGATACTCATAAAATTGACAAGCCAAGAGCTATAAAAGAATAACAATAAGGATCACATCATATATATAGAAACAAAAATACGACCCCTATGCAATTCATAAAGATTAGGCAAGTCATAGTAAGAACAAATCTATATGTTCAATGCCTCACACACTTAATAAAATCAAGTTATGCAATCAATATAAGAATGTCCAAATAGGCATATTTCGAAAATCCTTTTAGCCATATAACGATAAACCAGAGGTAAGTGCCATGGAAAATATCGATAAAAAGATAACGACAATTCAAATAATAATCGAAATGTGACCATGAAAGGAGAAGTTTTCACGCTTAGAGTCGTGAAAACTTAATGGAGACAAATTAGCAAGTGTCGCAAGAAATGAAAATATCGTCTATTTGAAAAATGCGACGAAAAACTTGATGTTCGCAAGACATAGGTGTAGGCAGCTTATAGGACAATAGAAAAAATTTAGTTGGTTGCCAACACCTAGGTAATTTGTGTATCATATCACATCTCTACCTTTTCCCTAGACAAAATCCACATTAACACATGCATTCCATTTCGTTCCATCTCCTGGAGGTGCGTGGCATAATTTGCTTAAAATTTCTAAGTCTTACCTTAATAATAACTCCTCAATTCTTATAGTTTCTCTTTTTCCAATGTGAACTATCTGGTTTGGGATATTTTAATTAAAATTTAAAATCCTAAACTCTAGGTCGAGTGCCTAAGTATTCGTCTATTAGCACTTTATCGTTCTAATTCTTCATTGAGACATTTTCCTTAAGTTTCACTTTCTAATTGGTCATTGGGAGTTGTAACTTAAAGTCCATGTAGTACACATGAGACTAGGTGCTTCCCCTTTTGGCATGTATTTAGGTAACACATAAAAAAACCAATTCGTCGTAGTGTCAAATATCCTTGTTCACACATGTTAACTTTGCCATGTCACTAGTTTTGAGGGATTATTTGGTCTTCATGTTTGACTAAGAGCTACTATCCATGCACCCTAGGGTTTTAGCCTTCCACATCATTATTTCCACCTCATCACACCCACCCCTAGGCTACTAGATTATGTGCCCCACTATGAGGACTTATTTGACCTTGTTCACATCGTTACACAATCTGAAGTGACTTGTAAATTGGACCATTGTACAAATTTCGAGGGCGCACTTCCTTCTTGGCTTCCTCATGGTTTGACTTGTCAAAGATGCACAATTTTCAAGGGCACACGTGTTAAAGGAGATATTTTGTTGGTTTCTTGGTCAAAGAAGCTTCTGGAGGAGTTAACTAATGAAAACACTTGGCATTTTCATGCATATCTAGAAGAACTCCCTCATCCTTAGAGCTTTACACATGGAAAACCACTCAAATTCGCCCTACTCATTTGACTAAGCAATATTACTGTTTGGAAGTGGTTATTTGTTGGAGACTTCCCCCATGAAGAGGCTTGTACCATTGGCTTCCATGCACACATTTAGGAAATCATTCAAGCTCATTTGATTTGGCAATATATTGTTTCATTGAGGTAGTTATATGTAATGTTCCCAAGCCAAGATGCAAGGAACATCACGGTTTGGGTGCCTTTTTAAACTTTTTCTGGTTGTGGTATTTCGTCAAACACTTTGTTGATTTACTTGTTTGTATGTGTTTACTTGCAGGTTGACCTCTTGATTTCGGCCTTAGGATTATATTGATGTTTTAGATGTGTGTTTGCAACAATAGATAAGAAGATAAGCAATGGAACATACCTCAACCATATGCAAGACCACAACCCAAAACGATTCAGATCTGATCTTTATTTCATAACAATAAGCAAGAACCTGATACAATGGAGATGCCAATATGGAATACTCAACAAATGATCCAATAACAAATAAAATATGCTACAAAATGTTCCAAGAAGATACTGTAAGCCTCCAAAGGTTGAATACACCATGAATACCAATACAAGGAAGATCTAGGTTGTATGAAGTGTCAACCCCCAAGCTGGAAGGTGCCACACTCTGATGGAACCCTGAAGCTCCTCAATAATTCAGCCCTACTGCCAAATATGTCCGATCTCTCCAAAAAATATGCCAACAATAGATCAAGTAAAGGCAAGAACAACCCAGGTGCTCAAAACTCCAAGACCCCTCTCAAAGTCATGGATCTAGCCTCCCTCCAAGAAATGGTGTGCCCCCTTGGATGCCTAAAACCCTAGATAATTCGACCTTCCTCCTAGAGGCCTCTAAATGGTCCACAAACCCACTAGAATGATAGATCGGGGCTTGGTTACCTCCCTAGTGAAGTCCCAAGAAAAATGATGAAGATCTAGTCTACCAAATGGCTGAAATCACTTTCTAAAGTGTGCTCCTCTCTTCCAATTCGTCCCATGCATCCAAATAATCAAATGATCCATAAAACTCCACCGGAATGCACTAGTTCTAATGGCCACGACCCTGCAATGAAAACCTAGGTGATAGAACCTCGGGAAGCCCTGCAAATAACCTGCAACAAACTCCTCTCAAGGGATGGTGTGCCCCCCTTGCTGGAAACCCCCAATGGTGTGCCCTCCTTCTCTTCCTGTGCATATGGCTGGTGTAGAACCCTCCTACACTAAGTAGATCTGAACTAGAATGGTGTGGGAGAGTATTGCATCTTCGATACCAAGCTTGGGATAAGCTAGGTGGAATCTTTCACCATTGAATCGTCCTCCAGGGTTTGTTAAGTCAAAACCCTCAAAACCCCCAAGGTATGGGCTCTCTAGCTAGGAGCCAGATATCAAAATGATAAACATACATGAATGAATGAATAGAGGCCCTTGCCTTTCCTTTATACTTCCTCCTCACCTTGTCCCTCCAAAGTGACTTTCATTTTATTAATATTTAATTAATTAATTAACCTTTTTACCTCTGAAAAGCGCCTTATCTCTCCTTGTGGCTTCCCTGGCCACTGAAAGTCACTTCTGACCATGCTATCCTGTAGTGTTGCTCCTCCCGATTCCAATGAGCTATTACACTAAGAGGTTCCTCCAAGTATTGTGCCCAAAATGACCTCTTTAGTGAATTTAATTAACTTATAGCTCAAAATACTCAAAATCATGGAAATCCTCGGAATGCAACGGAACCAAAGCCAACTTGTGCGGAATGGATCATAATGATGAAATAGGATGAGCGATGTAAGCCGAACCCCAAAATACCTCGCAATAATCCATGTACTCGCTATAACCTCCATCTGGCTACTCTGGTCATCATAACCCCCTGTAATGTGATGATGTCCCAAAGTGGAGACATTGCATTATCTATTGGAGAGCACCTTGCACATGAGGAGGAAAAATGGCATCCACATTTTACCTTTGCATGAAGTTAAGGATGGAAGAAGGTGGCATGTGGCACTAGAATAATCTAAAACGTTGTATCCAAGCACTTTTCTACAAGCTCTTGATCTAATTTGCCTACTTAGGTAGTTGTTGTAAATATTTTAGTATGTTTAATTGGAGAAGCTCATGGGGCAATAATATTTTATTGTAGATGAGTTAGAGCCCAAATCTTTATAAGGATTTTCTCTCTCCATTTTTCACTTGGAACCTAGTGAATGGAAGAAACTTGTGAGCAAGTTGCTCCAAGCATTGGATTAAGGCAACTTTGTTATTTGAGTCATGGTTTCTATTGTTTGTACAATCTTTATTGTGTGGTATATATTCTAGGCGCATCTCTAGTATGCTTGTTGATCTGGATTATATTGGGAATGAAATGGGATGCAAACAAAAATAGAGCAAAGAATATAGAAATACAATGAAACCCAACTTCTATTAATGAATAAAATAGCAAAACATTGTAGAACACAAATTGACTAGAATGGTGGTAGCTTATCTCTGAAGAAAGAGATGTCATCTACGCTCATACGTAATAAGCATTACATAACACTCCATTGCCTTCTCAAAGGACCTCCTTCACCTCGATTATATATGAGAGAGTGAGAGGAGAATAATTCCCATGACACACATGGGATAATTTGGTCTAAGTTTACAAAATGTTATAGGCATGTAAAACACTAGGACTTCCTGGGAGGTCACCCATCCTAGTACTACTCTAGAAGAAGCACACTTAACTATGGATTTTTTATGGGATCTGATGCATTAACATTGTAGTCATGTACATAAGACCACTAGGCACTCATTACATGATGGTTGTAATTAACAAATGGAGATGGAAGTCCCCGAGGTTTAGGACAGTCGGTGACAGAGTGTGTTGTTAAGGCACTCTGTGATGTTAAAGTCACCGATTCAAAACCAGCGGGGACAAAAAATCTAGCCATGTTAAGGATTGGTGTGGCTTAGGCAGGGTGCGATCCTCGGGTGATTTTCACGGCTTAGATGCCCATGAGTCGCGCTTTCTCAGCCATAGGCTAGTTCCGCAGGTCACGAACAAACTGGCAAACAAAAAAAAACAAATGGAGATTGAAATACATTACATTCCCCACCATAATATCATGGTTTATCAAAACCACAGGCTCGAAAACATTGATTCAATGGAAAAGGTGAATTGATGCTAACATACACCGCCAATGAAGCTTTTGTTGCATTGCTTCATGAAGTGTCTAGTCCACAGTTTTGTCTCGTATCGAAAAGAAGTCAGATCCGAACTAAGTTTATTGAGGTTGGTTCTAGACTATATATATATATATATATATATATATTATAAAGGAGGTTGCATGTGAAAAAAAGCAAAAGCTGGATGTAGAAAAATCTAAAGAAGAAGAGGGAGATGAAGAGGAGAGGGAGGTGGAGGAAACGCCAAGTGTCACTGGGCCCAAGCCCCCTTTCACTTGTTAATGAATTCTCGGTGCAAGATAGATCTATCTGTGTTTTCTTTGTCCCAAACCATGGAACTATTGAAGGCGGGAGCGGTTCAACTAAGTTATTTTCGTCTTCCCCCCTTAGGAAGCAATGGTCCCCATTGCATCAAGTTCCCTCGGGAGATGGGGAAACTTTTGTTGAATATGAACCTTGGTGAGTTTATTTCCATGTTGAAGTGGTTGTCATGCTTGTAATTGGAAATAAATTGTTGAAGGGTATCATGAACCTATTGTTGGAGGTTTTGGATCCGTTCAACAAATTTGGCTGCATGATCTGCCTTGGTCTGAGTGTGGGAGTATTTTGTCAGTGAAGATGCAATAGGAAGCGCTATATCAATGGGGGCTAATGGCTGAAACCCCAAGCACACCTGAAAAGGGTCGTCACCAATAGAGCTATAAAGGGATCTATTATAGCTATGTTGAACTTATACTTCCCGGGAGGTCACCCATCCTAGTACTACTCTAGAAGAAGCACACTTAACTATGGATTTTTGATGGGATATGATGCATTAACGTTGTAGTCATGTACATAAGACCACTAGGCACTCATTACATGATGGTTGTAATTAACAAATGGAGATGGAAGTCCCCGAGGTGTAGGACAGTCGGTGACAGAGTGTGTTGTTAAGGCACTCTGTGATGTTAAAGTCACCGATTCAAAACCAGCGGGGACAAAAAATCTAGCCATGTTAAGGATTGGTGTGGCTTAGGGCGGGTGCGATCCTCGGGTGATTTTCACGGCTTAGATGCCCATGAGTCGTGCTTTCTCAGCCATAGGCTAGTCCTGCAGGTCACAAACAAACTAGCAAACAAAAAAAAGCAAATGGAGATTGAAATACATTGCATTCCCCACCAGAATATCATGGTTTATCAAAACCACAGGCTTGAAAACATTGATTCAATGGAAAAGGTGAATTGATGTTAACATACACCGCCAATGAAGCTTTTGTTGCATTGCTTCATGAAGTGTCTAGTCCACAGTTTTGTCTCGTATCGAAAAGAAGTCAGATCAGAACTAAGTTTATTGAGGTTGGTGCTAGACTATATATATATATATATATTATAAAGGAGGTTGCATGTGAAAAAAAGCAAAAGTTGGATGTAGAAAAATCTAAAGAAGAAGAGGGAGATGAAGAGGAGAGGGAGGTGGAGGAAACGCCAAGTGTCATTGGGCCCAAGCCCCCTTTCACTTGTTAATGAATTCTTAGTGCAAGATAGATCTATCTGTGTTTGCTTTGTCCCAAACCATGGAACTATTGAAGGCGGGAGCGGTTCAACTAAGTTATTTTCGTCTTCCCCCCTTAGGAAGCAATGGTCCCCATTGCATCAAGTTCCCTCGGGAGATGGGGAAACTTTTGTTGAATATGAACCTTGGTGAGTTTATTTCCCTGTTGAAGTGGTTGTCATGCTTGTAATTGGAAATAAACTGTTGAAGGGTGTCATGAACCTATTGTTGGAGGTCTTGGATTCGTTCAACAAATTTGGCTGCATGATCTGCCTTGGTCTGAGTGTGGGAGTATTTTGTCAGTGAAGATGCAATAGGAAGCACTATATCAATGGGGGCTAATGGCTGAAACCCCAAGCACACCTGAAAAGGGTCGTCACCAATAGAGCTATGAAGGGATCTATTATAGCTATGTTGAACTTATGGAATACTCTCATTCTCTAGAAGGGAGCATCTATAGATTGGACCATTGGGTAAGGGAGAAGCGGGCACCAATTTAATGCAATGCTTGACTTGGTAGTGCAAAGGCACTCCCGTAGGTGAAAAATTATCTTTGTGCTCCTCTACAATATTGTCGATTTACTTCTACTGTATATAAATGTCTTGGGTTGAGGTTATGGTGGTTGTAGTGACCTTTTATTCACCTTCTGACTAGATCATGAAGAGGGAAAACTTTGTGGTCTAAGAGATTACTTTGTGGCACCATTTTGTCGAGATGAATGAAATGGAAGTAGTCATAACTACCTCTGGTATCTTGTAGATATGACCCCCCAAAGTAACAATGGCACTACAGGGACGAGACTCATAAACATCATGATGTTTCCACATATATGGTTGTCCCAAAATAACATCATAAAATTCAAGTGGGGCAACATCACACAATACCTCATCTTTGAAGTGCTTGATGTCGTAGGATAGGCGGCATTGTTGGTATTGACACTTAAAAGTGCAACGATGAATATTATGCTCGCAAATGATTGCCAAGCTTTATTATTTGTCTATATTAATAATATAATAGTAGGTGGGACCCCCTTGTAGTACTCATTGGAATATGGTGGATAAGTAACGCTTATATTTTTTTTGTCCATGTGATGGTAGTAACACGGTTTTCTACAGTTCATTTGCTTCAGATCGTGGTTTAAAATGTTATGGTAATATGCGGTGGTTGGATGATTAAAACATGGAGTTGAGTGGTTTGGATGATCTCTCATAAATTATGACAATGCTGCCCTTTTTGAATGAAAGAATTATACTCCAAGTTTTAAGGTTGTGTATTGTTCATGACAAAGGTTGGGTGGTCATGACCCTTGCTACTATGGTTATGTGCATTGTTTGTGTTTCATAGTGGGTTGTGTTCCTAGCACATCATATTTTGAAGGAATTTGATATTAGCAAGGGGTGACACACTTTGCAAAAGTAATATGGCAATTTTGGGTTTGTTTTGGTTGATTAATGGTTTGAATATAGTGTTATGGTGAGTTGGTTATTTGTCTTGGCTCGTACTAAGAATTGAATGAAGATCTGAGTGGAGAAGCGGCGTGTAGTAAATGCACGTCACTCAAACTCCCCTCGAGCCCGTCACCCTAGTCATCCTTGCATTTTTTGGCTCTGGTAGTTGTTGCTGCTCCGCCTTTCCCGGTCGTGGAGGAAGTATACATTCTTGGTTTTTCTCCTCGCACATAATTTTAACAGGTATGGGTTTTCTTACTATTCCATCCATGAGAGTTGCTCTACCTTTGAATCAAATTTTGGCTTTGGTTGCTCGTGGTCTATGTGATTCTAAAGCTGTTATGATATTTTGGAACTTTGTGTTATGGTTACATTTTTGGTTTTCTGTGGTGGTCATTCTGAGACTGTTGGATCTTAAAATATTGGTCGCATGGTATTTGTTGTGGGTAATCGTTCGCGGGGAATTTTTAAGTAAAAGTTGCAGTGAATCCTTCTTTGCCATGGTTTTGTTTAGCCCCTTTGTTGAAATTGGTTATCAAAGTCTACCTAAACTCCAGGCTTAGTGAATACCCCACCTATATCCTGACATTACTGGTCTCTGTGACTAAGTATGCCCACACCATGTTCGACTCTGTGGATTTTTATGTGAACTATGCTGGAAGGTTGGAGCATTTCGTGCCTTGTCTTGGAAAAACCCCGAGCTGTTAGCTTGCTTGCTATGACTGTTGGCCCTTGGTTATGGAAGCAAGCGAAGATTAAGGAAGAAAAGGCAAAATGCAAACTGCGCGGAAGACACAGTGACTGATACTGGGTCGAACTGAGCAAAAGAGCAGAAAAGATGGAGCGAAGTAAGAGAAAGCATGTCGTTGGACTAGGAGATCGAGGATGACAGATAAAAAAGGAAGATGGATCGTGGACAACTCAGTAAGTGAAATAAGATGCCAACAGATGCTTTGGAGCACCATGCGTGAAGGAAGGAAAGACAGGCTGGCGAAGCCCTGAAAACGCGAGTCAAGTTGACCTAGGGCTTTATCATTTATGGTTTTAGACACCTAGGTTTCGGCCTAAGGTTGTCGGTGAGCTATTGTAATGTATAAATAAAGGTCAAGAGGACCTGGGATGGGAGAGAGTAAGAGAGATAGAAGATATTATGCGATGAGAAGAGATTGCTATTGAGAGAGAACTATTGTATTGTGAGAGTAGTCTGTATTGTAAGATGTTCAGTTGGGTGTGAAGATCAACCCTGCAGCTGGGTGCACAAGGAGGGGAGAGTAAGAGAGAAGAAGAGAAGATCTGCTAGCTAAGAGCCCAGATAAGAACTGTATGCTTCCATATTAATATATCATAAAGCACAGTTCTGTGGACATAGCCCTAGGGAGAGGGTGAACCACGTATATCTTGTGTTATGTGTGATTGATGCTGTGTTCTTTGTCATTTGATATGCTTCTATTGTGATATTGTGTTAGATCTGAAATATAACTTGCGTAGTAGGTTTAAGGAAGATAAAGAATAACTAGGTGGCTGTGTGTTGTTGCTGTGAATCCACTTTGCATTTCCTCTAGTTGTAGACACCTATGTCCTGCAACCCCCTATAGCTACTTCGGGTGAGACTGCATCTGCTTCGCAGGTGTTGCCGAAAGGGCCAGTAGTTAGGGTTTTGTTGGTGCATTGTTGTAGCGTTGAACCCCGGGTCTGCCCCTGTGCCAACAATGACCTCACTGACATTGTTGCCTGGTAAATGTTATACAGTACAAGGGAATTTCTACCCAGAAGTTGATGAGAGCACTATTCGTGCTTTTTGGTTGGGCATGGGTTTATATTTGGTCACTTGTTATGCAGTGTTGTTAAAAGGGGGTTGGCTTCAATTGTTTTTCTTTTAGCAGTTGTAGTGTGTTGTTGGGGACCCATATAGCCGAGGGTAATGTTGCATGTTTTCGTTCCTATGGTAAATTATGATAGGACACCTACAGAATGAGTTTTCTATGCCATTCATCTGCCAAACTCTCTGTTCGAACCACCTATTCTTACCTTCCACTTGTTGTCTTAAATACTGGATATTACTTTGAGATCGTATTTACTCTAGTTTGAAATTGATGGGAACACTGTGCTTGCCCAGTTACTTGGGCACGATTTTGTTTGGTCTCTTGTTTGGTAATTCTGGAAGATATCCATACTCACCCATTCATTTGAATCTTGTGTTCAAATTATTGAATGTTTTTGGGTTCAATCATGATGTTGATTGTATAAAAGGGACACCTCTGTTCGAAATGTTTGAGGCCTGAATAAGAGTGGTAACGTCCAAATTAATCGCATTTGAACAATGTTTAAATAAATCATGGATACAAGTTGTTGTAAACATTGTGCGTG
Organism: Picea engelmannii; assembly: GCA_009831015.1. Taxonomy (NCBI): domain Eukaryota; kingdom Viridiplantae; phylum Streptophyta; class Pinopsida; order Pinales; family Pinaceae; genus Picea; species Picea engelmannii. Next base: position 1,164,244 of record ML784018.1, read on the forward strand.
TTCTTGTTGGTTTTAAAGATCAAGTATTGGAGTTAATGTTATGGTTGTGGCTCAAAGGCTATTGTTGTTTCCTATAGCGATTACGATGTTGTTCGTTATGACTGTCATATTATGATAATGTGGATACAATAGTTACTGTAATAAAATATTTTTGGGTATACAAATTATGGTGTAAATAATTTAGAAGCCAGCAAGAAAAATTGTCAAAGAAGATACTAGTTTGAATTATTGTTTTGGAAAAGGAACACTTGTTAAAATTGGAAAGTTTGGACAAAGATATGTTTTGATTGTGTTTGAGGTAGCATGTTTGGTTTTGTTTCACTAGAACATTATCCATATTGATCCCCTATCATTTTACCATTTTTCGCTAATTGCATTCCCCTCACAATCCTGATTTCACTTATTGCATCCTTGTTCTGTGATATAAATTTAAAAAGAAACAGTCTATGTAGAAGTGACAAAATGGATAACATAGCAAGGGTTGGTGACTGATATTTTGATATTTTATTACACAATTAAATTGTTTGATTAATTGTTGAACAATATTCGTATATGTATTCCTTATCATTCTATCATTTTTCGCTAATTACACTCCCTCCATATTTCCCACGAACCTTATCACCCCATGTTCACATGGAAATTGATTAATGGTTTGTTATGGATGGATTTGCATGTATCTCGTGTCAATTTTTGAGCCAACTTTTGATTCATGTAAGCATAGTGTCATGTATAGTTTATTAAGAGCTCCATTACTGACGAACTGCTGCTATAGGATGAACTTTTTTAGTAGAGGCAACAATGGTTGAAATAAGGTAGGGGAAATTGGAATCGAGGCCATAGGAGGCCTAGATTTTCCATCCATTTTGACGTTGATCCTCAAGAATTGAAGTAGTTGTTCCAAGTTGGGTTCTTTAATTGGGTTGGACATGGAATAATGCACCCTCGACCGAAAAGACCCCCTTTTCATCCTCCTCAGAACATCCATGGCATTCTCGTTCCTCCACATGTGTCCTTGCAGCTTGAAGTCCCTGCAAATGATGGTTGTCAAGAGATCGTCAACCAGCCTGTCTCTCACCATCGTGGTTGGCCCACTATTCCATTGCCTTTGCCACCACCCGTCAATCCCAATATACAGATTGCCCATGTTGTTTCGCTAGTTCAATCTTCACACGCTAGTTAAAGATTAAAAATTGATATTACCCAACCTGTGCAAGACAAGGGAAAATCAGCTTCCTCCTCTTCTTCTCCCTCCAATGATTCCTCAAAATCCGTGTCTTCCCGCATGCATTTGAAGGATGATTTTTCCCATGTGATCAGCGAGATACAACCCCAAGGGTCCAATCAGCTACGGGCTACTTCCGAGAAGTCTAAGGGAAACAACAGTGAAAAAATGAAATTGTTTCACAAAGTGGCAAATATGGTTTTTAGATTATGTTTTTTTTTTATAATTTCAGTTGATGAAGACAATGCTTAGTGGTTTTCAGTATTTTTGGACAACAAGCTATGTTCTAATATTTTGTGGATAATGTGGATATATATATTCTTTTTGGATATGATATAAATTATTTATGATATTTAAATATCCAGTTTGGAAGATATTAAAGGGAGTTACAAGGGTGGCATATGGTTAAAATGATTATTTTTTTTGTATTATATTTCATGAGTTAAAAGGAAAAAAATGACGAGAGTCACAAGGGGTCCCACCTACCTAGTTATTATTAATTAAGACCCTTAACTATATTATTATTATTATTTATTTCTCCTAGACTAATTAGTTAAGTTAAATTAACTTAACTAAAGAAAGTAGTTGAACTACTTCAACTTATTTGGAAAGAATAAAAGTTGAATGAGAAGAAGAGACAAAAGATAATAGAAGGAGAAAAAAAGACTAAGGTTTGCTCTTCAGTTACATGAGATAGTTTTAGTTTTCATTCATTTATGAGTTTATTCAAAACCTAATTATCTTCTTGACAACAGGGTCTTATTATAGACAACAAGGTTCAATACTGAACCACACTTTTCAGACGCTTGTTTTAGAGGTGTTGATCCATCCTTGATAGTCTGTGTATTCTTGTCTGTTTGTGAATTAGGTTTCATGGTTGATAAAGGATATCTCGCAAAGCCAAATTGGCAACAGTTTGTGGCATGCTGATCCAAATTATTAATTTCAGTTTCACTTTACTGTCAGAGTCTTTTTGTATGGTGTTCATCGAAGATCTCTAAATCAGACTTTGGTCCATGCCCTCGTAGGGGTTTTGTAAAGAGAAAATACTTTTGATATCTCAGAGTGAAATAAAATCATATTGTTATTCTATCTCACATATGTGTATTTGTGACTTGGTTACATTTCACTTTTTGATCTCCATGTTTACTTAATCACAAATCTGCGTAAATTCTAGAAGTTTTTATTTTATTTTATTTTTGCAACATATTTAAACTATAAATCAGCCTCAGTCCTTGTAATTAATACTTGTGGATTGAGAGAATATTTTGAGGCTATAAACCTCCATGTGACATTCCCAACTATCTTGTCCTAGCCAAGCAAGATCTGAAAATGATTGAGTAGGGTAATTCATACCTTTTCCTCAGCAGTTGGATAACGTGAAGGTCTCGTCCCTAGCTCAATCAACCAATGGTGTATGGATGGGGATGTGGCATCATTGGCACCTTCAATATCTTGATGACCTCAGTTGAGATCAGGGTCTTCTAGCTCCCACTGTCAACAATGAAATGTAGTGGGGTCCCCTTCACCCACATATATGAATGGAAGAGGCACTCTCCTTCCTCAAGCTCTTCTGACTCGTCTGGTTGGATCTCTGTGGTTGCGATGGTAGCACTAGGTTCTGCATCGATGATCTGCTTTCCTTGTCCTGAATCAGATTCTAGTTCAGGGTCTGAATCCTTTTCTTTAAGCTTGACCAACAATGATGGTTTTGAGTGACATTCATCAATGTTGTGCCGGGGGCTTTTGTGGAACTCACACCACTTTCCAATGTCCTTCTTCGTTTTCCCATTACCCTTCTTCGTCTGCATCTTGGAATGGCTATTTTGAGGTTTCCCTTCCTTGCTCTATCCCTTGTTTCGTGAGTTAGGGCCACCTTTTCCATGCTTTTGTTATTGCAGATTTACACACTCGAACTCTCACTTATTTCACTGCTTAAATTTATTCTCAATTTTGACAGCATATCAATAAGCAATTCCTAGTGAGTAAATGTCCAAGAAATCCATCTATGTTTAGATGTACCTGTGTAGGCCACTATGGTACTTCAGAACTAGGTGTCTCTCATAATCTTGAATACCCAACTTTGAGCGCAAGGTATGGAAGATGTTGGTATACTCTGGCACTATTTGGTCTCTCTTCCAACGTATAGTTGTCCATCTCATATACTAGTCATCATAGCTTCCAATAGGGTAGAAGTTCTCCTTGAGGACATCCACAGAGGTTTCCTAGGTGGGTTCTCTCTGGAATGGTGTAGATTCATCTATGGTGTGCCTCTTCCAATAACCTTCCCACTAAGATTTGACATGGGGAAGGGCTTTAAGGAGCACAGAGGTGATTTGTTCGCCATCGATTTTTTTTGGACAAAGTAATAACCTTCTAGTAGATTCAACCATTTCTCTAGAGCATATACATATATTTGGCCTTCAAATAAGGGGATATCAAAATTAACTTATACCTTGAAGGGTGTTGTACCTCCGATATGGTTTCTTGTTGAAGATGCCTCAAAGAATCTGAACGAAGTTGTCCATCATCTCGTTCCTTTGGCGTGCGAGGGCTTCCTCAAGCAATGTCTAAAAGGATCTCTTGCTATGTCATTTTTCTTTTCTTTCACCATGGGAGGTCGCTTGGGTTGGCGAGAGCAGTCATCCCCAAGCAAAACTAGCTCGAGACCCAACTCTCTACACCCTGACCTCATTAGGGACTTGCACTCAAAAATAACAAGCAACAGATTCCTCTGATACCACTGATCCATATTATATTGGGAATGAAAATAGAAATATAGTGAAACCCAACTTCTAATAATGAATAAAATAGAAAAACATTGTAGAACACAAACTGGCTAGAATGGTGATAGCTTATCTCTGAAGAAAGAGATGTCTGCTACGCTAATTCGCAAAAGTATTGCATCACACTCCATTTCATACTCAAAGGACCTCCTTCACCTCGATTATATATGAGAGAGTGAGAGGATAATAATTCTCGTGATGCAAGTGGAATAAATTGGTCGAAGTTTACAAAATTCCATAGGCATGTAAAACACTAGGACTTCCTGGGAGGTCACCCATCCCAGTACTACTCTAGCACAAGTGCGCTTAACTACGAAGTTCTTATGAGATCCGGTGCATTAACGTTGTAGGCATGTACATAAGACCACTAGGAAATCATTGCATGATGTTTGTAATTAACAAATGGAGATGACATTACATTACATTCCCCACCAAAATGGTGAATATCATGGTTTATCAAAACCACAGGCTCGAAAACGTTGATTCAATGGAAAAGGTGGGTGGCCACGGAGATCCACTTGGATCATTTGCATTGCGGGTTAGATTGAAAAAAGCTAAAGTTGGGAATAACTTGTCTTGAGGAAAAGAATTAAAGTATTAAATATCCTACTATGAGTGAAAGCTTGCACCTTTCCTTAGAGAGAATAAGTTTAAAACCATAGATCTCTTATGAGTGAATGTTTACCAATTCCTCCCTTTAGTTGGTATTGTGGATCTCCTTTATGAGGCCCTTTTCCTTTCTACACCTTGTTATCCCTTGCTTGATAAATCCTTAAAACAATGCCCTCTTATATTGCATTTATGACTCCACAACCCACTCAACAAGGCACTAGACCCCTTTCATCAATCATCCCCAAGACTTTTCAAATCCTTCCATTTCCATGTGTTCATGTTGTTGGGTTCTCTTTACTCCCACTCTATAATATAAGAAGTGATCCTAGCAACCTAGGGAAGCCCTCCTTGACTTAGGATTACCCTTTGTCTTAAGTGCAAAGGAGTGATGGTGAGGTGACAATGGTCATCCTCCTAGTTTCACATGTCTCCATCTAGGTGTTAGAAATTTTCATCTTTGGGTGTGAGATTGTGTGTTAACAATGCTCACCATGGGAAATATTTTGATTTCCCGCCTTTGAGGAGAGGAATGTTGAAGCTACCCAATATTCCTGAACTAAAAATTGATGGGTTGTCTCCCCCTCATTGGCTTCCATTTGATCTAGGCCAAGATATCCCACTAACAATATTAGAGATGCTAATGTCTTAAGTTCTTCGAGTCTCGATCTCTATTCTAGCTCCAATTGCACAACTCCATTCTGTAGTTTTCTTATCTTTTGATATGTTTATAGCAAATTTTATTTGTTACTTGTTTCTCCTATTTCTAACATTATTTGATTTCCTTTCAACTTCTTAATATGAGCATTATGATTGATACTTTGTCTCTAAAGCATCTATATATTTCTTGTATGCTTATGCTCCAAGTCTTTGGCCCTCATTTCCCATCTCCTCTCATGCACTGCTAAGCATTTGTATTCCTTGTTATGACGCAAGGGAGACATATATAGGGTTAAATGTATATGATATCATCCCAAAGGGGGGCATATATGGGGCTAAATGTCCCTGTAATGTGCAAATATATATGTAATAGGGTTAGCCTAATAATAAAGGGGCTTGATTTCTAGGTGTGAATAGGTATATATAAAGATTATGTATTCATTATTGGAGACATGTGAATTGTGATGTATGAATGTATTTGGTTATGTGGAGGAGGTTATCCTATTCTTTAGGAAGTTATTGTATAACTTATCTATCTTGGATTTGTGATCCATGCTCACATATTGTACATGGTGTGTACTTCTATTATGATATTTTAAGCACTTGGTACATTACAGTTGGTATCAAAGCATCGATCCTAGGGTTTTGCTTCCTCAAGCAAGTCATATTGGAATTTTCACTATAATTTTTTTTGGGGCCCACTTTAGATAGCAAAAATTGGAGGTAGTTTAGAAGACATATCAAGGTACCTTTGGTATAAACTTCAGCTTTTGGGTCATTATACTTTCATAGATACACCCTATGGAAGATAAGGTTTTTTACTAGTCCTATTACTATCCTCAAACATGTGTTCTGGGTAAAAATGTCATATATTCTTCAATGAGGATCCAAATTCCATGAGACCAATTGAATTGGAAATAGGAAAATCCATAGTATTTTGGGTACAAATTTCAGAATTAATTATCCAATATTGGATATGTGGCATTCTATACAAATTTTCTCTCTGAAATAGTCCAACAATCAACAAGGTATGGGAAAGTTATCATAACTTTCACTTGGCACTTCAAATTTTGGTCAGACACGAGGCATTGCAGAGAGGACATATTAGAGTTCTATAGGCCAAAATTTCAGACTCAGAAGGGCCAAAATTTCATAATTACATCATAAGGAAGATCGACCAAAAGGACAAACTCCAAATCAGGGTTTTCAAAGGTATGTTCACTTAAAACTATCATAAATTTTAATCGGAATGTCTGATTGAGCTGATTCAAAATCCATTGGAAAGAGAAAACATAGAAAATTATATTGGAACAAGGATTATAACTATTTTAGATAATTGTTCTTAATATATTGAGGTTGTAAGTTGAGGGTTGGGGTTATACCTCAATTAAGAATCAATGGAAATACCTAAATTTACAGGAGATGAAGATAAAAACAAAATCAATCCTATGAAATGGTTGAGGTTAGTAAAGGAATATGATTGGAATTATTTAACAACAATAAATTATTTTTTTGGTGAAGCTTGGGAGTGGTGGATGAGTATTGATTTTGATACTAGATAGAACATGACATGGGAAGAATTTGAAAAACTCTTCTCAAATAAATGGATTAGGGATACAAAAATGGAGGAAATGTATAGAATTCAAGATGAGTTAAAAGAAACAAAAGAAGAGATCAAGAAGAAGGGTGATGATCTATCTAAGATACAAGACCTTAATGCAACACTCATTAAAGAAGTTCAAAAATTAAAACAGTGAAAGCCTAACAAAGGAAAGTGAGAAAATAATGAGTCAAGGGAAGATTTGAAAAAGAAAGATGAAGATATATGTAGATTATGAAACCATAATAAAAAAACTATTAGATGATGTTAAGAGATTGAAGTAATAAACGAAGAATTATCAAAATCAAGAAGAAACAAGGATCTTGGATGAAGAATCTACCAAAAGACTTGAAGAGGAAATTTGCAAGAAGATTGAGGAATACCTAAACACTGATGAGGTAAAATCAGAAATGAAATCCATAATTGAAGAAGGACGTCAAAATTTGATAAATGGGGTGACATTGTAACTTCAAAAGGTTCGATTCAAGAAGGTCGCCATAAGATACTTGAAGAAGTTGAACTTCATCTAGAAGTTGTACATGCTAAATATGATGGTATTATCTCCAAGGCTAGAGTAATCAAATACCAAGCAAAGTGGATAAAAGATGCCATTGTCTCTGAAAATAAGAAGGATGAAATGCATGTGCAGAGTGAAGGAAAACTGTCAAAATGTGAAACCATATCGACACCCTCATTACAAGGAAAGATTTAAAGGGAGACAAGAAGGTCGATATCAACAATATCAAGGAAGAAGAGGGGGTACTTGTCAATATTCATGGAACAAGGAATAAAAAAATCATTATTCAAAAATATATTATCATAGAACATCATCTACTACAAATTGGAGAAACTTCAACAACAATACAGATAATCAAGGGAAAGAAAATTATGCAACAACTAGCCACCAAGGATTATGACCGAAAATAATTGATTTTTGATGGATATAGATCATGATCAAATGAAAGAAGAAAGAGGGAACATAAGAAAATCATATTACTTAGTTTCATCAGATGTGAAGCCTTTGATTGAAAAGCTTTGAGGACAAAGCTTTTTGAAGGAGAGTACTATGTTATGACCCAAGGGGGTCATATATAGGGTTAAATGTATATGATATGACCCCAAGGGGGGGCATATATGGGGCTAAATGTACATGTAATGTGTAAATAAATATGTAGTAGGGTCAGCCTAATAGTAAAGGGGCCTCATGTGTAGGTGTGAATAGGTATATATAGAGATCATGTATTCATTATTGGAGACATGTGAATTGTGATGTATGAATTTCTTTGGTTATGTGGAGGAGATTCTCCTATTCTTTAGGAAGTTATTGTATAACTTATCTATCTTGGAGTTGTGCTCCACGCTCACATTCTATAAATGGTGTGTACTTCTATTCTGTTATGATACTTTAAGCATTTGGAACATTGCATTCCTTAATCTAATGCCTTTCACATCTTATAAGAACTCTTCAAAGTTTTGTTGTCTCATAGCATGCACACAAGTTAGGTGCTCAAGTTGATTATTCATTTCTTTGATTGCTAGACATGCATAAGGGAAGTATGGTATATACTTGGATTTGAAATTACCCTGTTTTCTTACAACTATCCAAATGACCCCACACTTTGCCTTTGCTATATTTCCCAATTTTGAGGTATGAGGATAAGTTTTCACTATAGAGCCATAATACCACCCGAAACCTTCCTCAAATCATTGCCACTGGTGTGTTGTAGCCACTGAAACTTCATCACTCTCTAAAGCTAATAAATAGGCCTAAGATTTCTTTAGTATCATATAACAACGCCTAATTGCAAATAGATACCAAACCATAAACCATGCTTCTTAAGCCATCCTCCATACTCGTGAAATGAAATGTGATTTGCAAACTCTAGATATGTAATAAATCTCCCCTGCTTCACCTTAAACCCACATCGATTCCACGTTCCCATCACTTTGCAATTGGATTTAAAGTGCAATGAGTATGAGTCACAATCCCTTGAGCTTGTGTTTAATGCCAGTGCTCTTGAAAAATGGCGGTGCCACTTGTCCCTTAATGCCATTAGATATCTTGTGCTTCGCAATAAATTCATGGGATATGGCATATGGATAGATTCTCCATGTTTTTCTTAAACAACCCATTTGTAATATGAAAGCTAGATTGTCTTTTTTATCTACTAATGCAATGAGACTTCGAAAAACATGGTAGAACTCCACCGTAGTGAAACCTTCTAACATTCATTGAGTCCTTATCATCATTCTTTTGTGTTGAGTTCACTGTGGTAGGGTGAGATTGACCATATTAACCATATGACACATTAGTGAGATTGACCATATTAACCATATGACACATTATTGCCATTGAATCTCCTACCATTATGAGCTTTCTCATTTTCATTTCCTTTGAAATTAAAAGTCACAATGCTAGAATTTTGACTTCATTGTCAATGACTTCACCAATTCCATATATATATATATATATTTTTTTTTTTGTTTCTTTTGAAATTAAATGTAAGTCCTCCCACACTTACCACCTTTATATTAAATTTCAATATTAATATAATATCATTTTATTATAGTAAATATTTATATATTAAAATTTTTGTGGTTAAAACTATCATGAAAAACGAAGCAGATGTGAGGTGAGGTTGAGATAGCAACTTTACCAACTTCCCACCCTCAGATTATAAGATGGTGGCCAAAGCACTAGTAAGTAGGTTGCATCTCCACCAACTTTCCACCTTCAGATTGTAAGATGGTGGCCAAAGCAATAGTAAGGAGGTTGCAGTAGCACGCCATCTTTCAAGCACCATTATAAATATCCTTATGGGATAGTTCTTGTTTCAAGTTGTTTGTTTGTGCATGTTTTGGAATATGAAATGTGGAAATTGGTTTAGTTGTGAGTCATGCTTATTTTGTTTATTTGGAAGTTGACACCTAAAATATCATACTAACGTGCTTCAAATCAACTCTTTATTATGTGACTTGACTATTACAATAACGTGATTTTTTTTTATTTTTTTATTCTACAATTAGTATTTATGTAATATTAAAAATATTTTATTTATGTATTACTAAAACATATTTTATTAGAATAAAACATTTGTAATAAATATAAAACAATTAATAAAAGGGACTTTTCATTTATTAATTATATTTTTATATTTATAATATTATTTAATCAAAAAATTTAATTTATTAAATATGTTTTTTTTTACAAGAAAAAAGTATTTTATATATAAATAGTTAAAGTGTGTTAGTAGATGTTTAATAATAATAGAGGAGGTAGGTGTGGGGAGTAGTATTTTTTATAGATCCTAGAGGAAATCAAGAATTAACTTTCACTCGAGGCCTTAAAAATGCGACGAACAATGAAGGTCATTTCCCCTTTTCTAAGGATCAACATGAATAAAAAATAGAGGAATCAAACAATTTGTGGTGTTGGGGGATTCAACCATACTAATTCAATATGTGTACCATAATACAACCCCATAAGATCTCTAGTTAAGAAGACTTATACAAATATCACAAGAGCTAATTGAAGGCCAAAGAGAAATCAAGTTTTTCTAGGTCATAAGAGCTCACAATTCTCTGGTAAATCAACAAGCTAATGAAGCAATGGCCCTTGGTTCGACAATAATTAGAGTAAAAGGGGGGGAATCCTTACATCTCTCACTATCCATGAATCCAAACTTAATAATATCAAATCCACCATGCATTGATTTATATAAAATCGAGGCAAGTGGACAAGTGACAAGATGCCCAAAAGGAGATAGGATAGATCATAACTCCCAAGTGAGTGATGGTACTCTCATTTTTTTTTTGTAAATCAATGTAGGAAACTATATTACTACTGTAAATATCATACAAAAAAGCGGTGTGGCTGATTTGCCAAGAGGAAACTAGACCATCTAAACACCATATTGTTTGTCCTGGAAAAAGACCCATAAGGTGGGGGTATTGGTTTGCCAAAAAGGAAACCAAACCAACCCTTTCCAATCAAAGTTTTTGATGTTGTTTCAAAGTAGAATAAAACTTAATACAAAATAAGACTATCTGAACCAGCTACAAACTGACATCTTTCCTTCTATCTCCTGGCTTAGTTGCATGTACTTGGTAAATATACAAATTTTAAACGGGAAAAATAATAGAGCTAGAGAACATGGGAATGTTCCATCACTCCACCTACCTGACCTTTGATGTCTTCTTTGGGGGATGTAGTTCTGGTCCCGCGAATCTGGGCTGGCGCTCCATGGTTGTCTGCCACTGTTATGTCCAGATGGTGGACATACCTCAGGTACATATGGAATTGGGTATTTAGCCTCTCATGTTTACTCTGCTAGTTTTTCTCTATATCCACAAGTAGTTTGATAATGGTCTCCAACCCACTCACTCGATGTTGGATTTCTTCCAGCATAAACTTCATCTCCTGTTGATCCTCCTTGCGGGTCTCATCTTGGTCAGCCTTAACTTTTCCTATTAGCATCTTAGTGACCCACGCCATCTCCAAAGTTCTATGGTAGAGTGTCTCCTTGGTGCGGGTGGCCCCGTGTCTCTAATCCAGTCTACCTCCTGGGCGATCTTACCCATCTCCTTACTGCCTCGCTCCACCTTAATCTCCTCCTCCCAACTTTCCACCACTTCTTTCCCTTTCTGAGGGAATGAGGTTTGGTACATTCTCGTTGCTTCCCTTGCAACATTCTGAATCCTCGTCATTTTCCTCCAGATTTCCGGATTTCCCTCCCCCAAGGGTTTACCCTTCCTCATGGTGTGTTTCATGCGCGCCATAGCCTTGTTCTTACCTGCCTCTTGACTACTAACTCTCTTCTCAATCCTCCCTCAATGCCTCCCTTTAACCAAGTTGATCTTGGTTCTGTAACTTTCGTAGGAGGCTAAACTCTGCAAGATGTGGACATGCCTATTGTTATTCATGTTATAACGGTTTCTCCCCTGGATCCCCGTACCTCTTAAAAATATTTCCATGAGGTGGAGAATACGATCGCATTGATGTTTCAGCGATGAACTTCTTGCCATTATGCTCCCTTTTTCTCGCCACTCCTTGTATTCTTTCCTGCCATATCTGCAACCTGTCTTTCTGGGTACGTTCCCTGTCCTAGGGGCCGAGATTCACTCAGGGATATCCTCCATCTCTACTGTCGTTACCTTCTCATGATTGTCATTAATACGAACGAGCCATCTCCCAATCTGTCCTCTTTATCCTTTCTGTTAGATTGTACAACCACCTGCTTTACCTTCTCCTTCCCATCTAATCTTAGCATAAGAATTGAGGTCCAAGTGTTAGGATACTCATATTTCGCCTGGGTCCCACGCCGGGTTAGACTGCCTCGTGTAAGCCTCGATGTGACTATCGTTCCAGAAGCTTCCACTATGATCTAGATCCGCCAAGTGTTCGCAATCAGTTTTGAGTTGTCCCCTAGGAATTCTGATCCATGTCTCGTCCAACAGATTATCCATTCGATTCACTCCCTCGTTTGCTATCATGTCTGCCAACACGTTTGCTGACCTTATTATCCATGTGAATTCTATCATGACTAAGGTTTGTAAGTGCTTCAAAATTCTTTGTAGAGTTTGTGCTAGGCGACATTGTCTCATCACCTTATCAATGCTAGTTCCACATTGAAGTCTTTTTGCCGTGTTCATTACCAGAGCAGAGTCACCCTCAACTATGACATTTGTGTGGCCTTCTCTAATCAGAATTTCCCGACCCTATTCCAAAGCTATGTTGTTTGTAGTGTTGCATATTCTAGCTGCATACAGGTGAATGATTACCCCCCCGCTGTCTTTGATCACTCTCTCCTCTCTAGCCTTTTCAGGTTGCCTTTGGACGCACCATCGAAATTAAATTTTAGGAAGCCTGTTTGAGGCGGAATCCAGGTCTTGACATCATTGAGAATACTTAGGGTACGAGGGGCAGGTAAGTTAAAACTTCAATCTTTCAATTGTAACCAAAGCAAAATTCTAAGGTCTTGGGGAGAAGTTGGGTTTTTTTGACACGTGAAATTTCTGCTCTGCACCGTCTCCCTTATTTGTGTTTTGATAGAATCCACGATCTTAGAGATCGGGTGACTCCCGTTCCTAAAGAGTCTCCTATTTCTTTCTTTTCGGATTGCCCAGAAGACCATCCCTGACGTTAAACCCCAACACAGGTTAACCACTTCATTTTCACTGTAGTGTTCCTTCCAATTCCTCAACGTAGTTCTAATATCTGCCTTTACTCTATCTGTTTGGCGAAACCCCATTACTACCCAATCCCATATCTCGGTTGCGTAGGTGAACTCATCCATAAGATGGTCTGTTGTTTCCTCCCAGGCTTCGCAGAGGTGGCATCTTGAGGGTCCATAGAATCCTCTTTTTACTAGGTTTTCCCAGGTCAAGATTTTATTTTGTAGGATCAACCATTTAAATTGTTTTATCTTTGTCTATTGTGGATAATTCCAAAGGCGTTCCCAATGAGGTCCCTTGTTTCCCTGGGCTTGGCCTGCTACATAGTATCTGGCTTCGCTCAGAGAGAATTCTCCTCCATCTGTCCTTCCCCATCTCAGTTGGTCTTCCTCCTCGGAGAACCAAATTTTCCTTTTTCCCACCTCCTCCTCTATCTCTTTAACCAGCTAAGCGTCCCGAGTTCTATCTTATGTTTGGAAATCGTCCCATACTCTCCATTTCTATATCTCCTCCCTTTGTTTCCAGTATTGAAAAACTCTTATTTTTCCTTTCCCAAGCATCTCTTGTTTCATCCTTTCTCTGTCTTGGCTTTCCATCCTAGGATCTTGCTACCACACATCTTCCCAAAATCTTGTTGTTTGGCCTTTCCTGATTTCCCATAAACTATGATCCTGGATCCACTTTTTATTTCTCCAGGATAAGGTCCAGATGGTTGATCCTTCTCATGTACCTGCGAACCTAATTAGATCCTGAGGGTTAATCCCTGCAACGTATTTTTCTTTCCATAGGCTAGCCCACAAGAACGAGTTGTCTTTAATCCATAGCCACCATAATTTTGCTCCATAAGCATCTTTTGTTACTTGTGGATCTTGTAAACCAAGACCCCCTTGCTCTTTGTCCAACACAGTTTATCCCAGGCCGCTAGTGCCCATTTCTTATTATCCTCTGCTCCTCTCCATAAGAAGTTTATTTGGATTGTTCTGATTTTCTGTAAAATGCCTTTTGGGGCTGGAAAGACCGACATTAAGTACGTTGGGATCACTTGTAAGATTTCCTTTGTTATTATTAAACGACCAACTAAATTAAGGGTTCTGTAGGTCCATATTTTAACTCTCTCTTGTAGCTTGGTGAGGATCCCTTCCCAAGTAGTGTACTTACTTTCCATGTCCGTGAGGGGCACACCCAAATATTTTGTGGGCAGGGTTTTCCTCTCAAAGCCCAAGATGTTGGAGAGGTTCCTTTGAACACCAATATTGGTGTTGAAGAAGTATATCATAGATTTTGAGTGGTTTATCTCTGTCCCTGAGGCTTTCCCAAAATCAATTAGGATCTTCTTGTATGTTGTAGCTTCCTTGACAGTGGGAATTCCGTGAAGCATCGTGCCATCCACAAATTGTTGATGAGTTGTTGTTGGGCACTCTTCATACAATCTGAGACCTTTTATAGTTCCCTCTTCCGTTGCAGCTTTTATGGTTCTACTTAACCCTTCCATCATAATAATAAATAGGAAGGGGGACAACAGATCCCCTTGTCTGAGGCCCTTGGAAGGGTAAAAGGGTTTTGTTGGGGCTCTGTTAACCAGTAAAGAAAAACTAGTCGTGGAAACAAGGGTCATTACCCACTTTATCCAGTGCTTGTCAAAGCCAAAGGCTTCCATTACTTTTTCCATATAGTGCCAGCGTAGTGTGTCATATGCTTTGGCAAAATCCAGTTGAATTATCATCCTCACTTTTTTCCTACTTTTCAACTTATGAATTATTTCATGTGCATGTATGATGTTATCCATTATTTGCCTTCCCTCCACAAAAATTGATTGTTCCTTTTAGATCAGAATGGGGAGTAGGGGCTTCAGTCTATTAGCTATAACTTTGGATACTATCTTGTACACCACATTACAAAGGGGTATAGGTATGAACTTGTCTAGAGTCCTCGCCTCATTTTCTTTGGGTATCAAAGTGATCAGAGTGGAGTCAAAGCTTTCAGGATTGAGGTCGAGCATCCCGAGTCTTCCACTTTGCCATAAATATCGTATTTAACCACATCCCAACAAACTTTGAAGAAGTCCGCAGTGAATCCATCTGGGCCCGTGGCCTTTCCATTTGGCATCTCTTGGATCACTTGGTCGACTTCTTCTGGAGAAATAGGTTTGCTTGGATTTAAGTTATGTTCCTTTGTAACCACTTTGGGAATATGCCTTAAGATTTCATGGATTGCTTAAGTTCAATCCAAGTTGGTTTCTCTTGTTGTATTCTTAAAATGGTTCACTATAGAGTTTTCAATGTCCTGGTGGGATTCTCTCTCTATCCCTTCCTGGTCACAAATCTTCATGATTTTATTGTGATTTCTCCTTGCTATAGTCGACCTGTGGAAGAACTTTGTATTTTTCTCCCCTTCCTTTAACCACTGCACTCTGGACTTCTGTCTCCACAGGATCTCCTCTTGTTTACATCTTACCTCCCACTCCTGAATCAATTGGTTCCCCTCTTTTTTCCTCTCCTCATTATAGCCTTCTTGGATACACTGTGTCTGGAGCTGACCCATTTGATCTTCTAGAAATTTTTTAGCCTGGTCAATATTTCCGAAGACTTCTTTATTCCACTGCTTTAGTTTTTCCTTTATGTGTTTTTGTCTTCTTTGGAGTCTAAACATTTTTGTCCCCTATTCTTGGATGTTCTCTTTCCACCAGGTCTTGATGTTCTCCTTGAAGGTTGGGTTCTCAATCCGTAAACTCTCGAACCAGAACGACCTATTTTTTGGTGTTACCTGAAAGTTTGCCTCCAATAGAACTAGCCAGTGGTCCGAGCCCCCCCAAGGGAGAATGTTGCCTTCCATTATTATACCTTGCATTATTATTGATTATGAGATTAAAAACTTGTCTAATCTCGAGGCTATTTGCTGGTGCAGAGTTCTTTTTTTATTCCAGATGAACTGGCCATTACTAGTTCTGATATCAACTAGCGATGTTTTTTCAATGAAGGTCGAGAAGACCTCTGCATCTATGTCCAGTCTTCTAATACCCCCTTTCTTCTCAGCCAAAGTGGCTATTATATTGAAATCACCTGCTAAAATCAAATGAGGGTTCCTATTTCGATCCCTTAAGTTTTCTAGGTCTAAAATCATTTTTTTTTCTTCTAGAAGTTGAGGGCCATAAACATTAGTACACATGACCTTGTCTGGATTCCCTATCACTTGCATAATTACTGATAGATAATGCTTTGTAGCTTTTGCTGAGAGCAGCTCCAACTTTTGTGGGTTCCAAAGGGTGAGGATGACTCCAACAATATTTTGACTCTCAATATCCAAATATTGTAGGTATTCCATTTTCTCTTACTTATTTGTGCCATCTTTTCTATTGTGCATTTGGTTTCCTGAATAAAACATATATCTGTTTTTTCCATTTTCAATTTATTTTTTATAATTCTCTGTTTCCTAGGGTTGTTCAAGCCTTTTATATTCCATGTGATAACTTTCATTTTAAACATTTGGGGGGGGGGGTAGGGAACAACTTTTTGATCTTACCAGAATTAATCAGAAGCGCTCCTAGTTCCTTCAAGGCCATGCTGATAGATTTTCTCCCCTTCTTCACTTTTGCTTGCTTTGTTGAGTGTTGTTGTTGACTATCTCTCGCCTTGATACCCATGGTCCCTATTTCTCCATGCATGCATTTGATTCCTCGCTCGGTGTCATTTTAGAGTCTCTATGCCCCTCCTGCATTGGGGTATTTGTGTCTCAGTTTCCTTCTCCAAGTGAGACTTTGTCGTTGCCGAAGGTTTCCTGCGGATTTTACTTCTCCATTGTTTTATTGGTCTCCTTCTCTTCGGGTTCTCTTTCCCCTTGGCTTCCTTGTCCCATATCTCCGACCTGGGTTTGGTTCCCCAGTCCCTCGAAGCTATTTTTTGTTTCTGGGTTACTATTTGTAGGGGGTTTGCTTTGTCTTTTATTTCCTTTGCCTTTATAATTTGGTCTAACGAAACCTTCCTCGTCCTAGTTTTGTTTTGTTTTTTCTTGTTTCGTCTTTTTATTTAGAGGGCACTCCCCTATTAGGTTTCTGTGTTCATGACATATTCTACATTTAAATGGGATATGTCCGTAGTCTATACTTTCGATCCATTCCTCATCTCTGAATTCCAAACTTATTGCTTTTGGTAGTGGCCCCTAGACATCCATCTCTATACAGATTCTTGCAAATGAGGTGTACTTTCCTTTTAAAGTTGCATCCAATGGCTTGAAAATTTTTCCCATTTTATTTCCTATTGATTCAAAGGTGGACGATAGCCAATAGTCCAGTGGTAGGAAGTAGAGCATGAGCCATACTGACACGCATTTGAAGGTCTCCTTTTCCGGGGAGAAATTCTCCTTCAAGGGTCTCATGTAAAATCCAGCTAAGGCATGGAAATAAGGTCCTACTTCGAACACCTTGTCTATGTCTTCTAGATTCTTGAATACTACTGTAAAAAATCCTTTTGATCCTAGGTGTAGATCCACCTCCCCGCTTGGTTTCCATTGATGTTTGATCCAACTGCGTAGGATTTTTTTGGTGGGCCATAATCCCATAAACTTGCAGATCAGGGCATGCATCTTCATCTGGTCTCTATATTCCTGCGTTTGTGGGTCTTCTAGAACCACTTTGGGTATCATTGTCATATTTGGTTTGCATGGATTGCTCCCTCCCCCCTAGTTGGGTGTGTAAGTCTTAGGTGTCTTGCCTCGAGATTCTTTGTTCTCCTTTCCTATTTTTCCTCTGTTTTTTTTTTCAAGTTTGTCCTTGCTTTGATACTCTGACACCGATCTCGAGGTCCCTTTCAGTGGGGTCTTAAACCCTATTCCATGTGGGCCTTTCCCTCTGCCCACCACCACTTGCTTGTAGGAAGGAGACCCTCTCCCTCCTCATTTGCCTACCATTCTGCTACCACTGATCTCTAAAACCTGCAAAAATCTCAAAACCTCCTCCAATTCACTCTCACCCCTTGACACAATGATAATAGTGATGTTACTCTCATTACATATATTGGAGCTATGGATTATTATGAACATTGAAGTGATGGCAAGGTTGTTCGAATGTGGTATTAACAATTTGTTTGGAACCAGGTGATCCAGGTTTATGAGAGGAACGAAATGAAAACAAAAATCTATAAAATTAACACAGAGACATAATGAATAATAATAGAGATACAATAAAACTTGACTTCTATTAAATAAGAAATATGCTGAAATTGTAAAATGCATCCCGAAACAAGCTTGCTAGAATGACGACAACTTATCTCCGAGAAGAGATGTGACGACTATTCTCATTCGCAAGAAGATCAGTACAACGAGGCTCCAAAGGCCTTTTTACATCAAACATGAATGCTAAAACCCTAGACATCCAAAAACCTAACCCTAGGAGATGAAGCACCAAAAGTCATGTGGGCCCCGTTGGGGTAAGTTGGTACATCAACTTCTTGGGGTCGTAACTTTTGCATACGATCTATGTTTTAGGCGCACGATATTCCATTGGAAAGGTATATCCTAGGACTACACATTATGCTGTCACACTTTCACTTTGTTATTAGCGTGATTATGGCGTGCCCAAAAAATGTTGTTTAGGGCCTCAAAACGACCTCAGAAGCTTAAGACCTGAAAATCTAGAAAAAAACTTCCAAGGTGAAATATGTATGTGAGCTAGTTGGAATAGGTGGGTGGCCACCGATATCCACTGGGATCAATCCTTCCCCCTTAGGAAGCAATGGTCTCCATTGCGTTGAGTTCCCCCATAAGATGAGGAAATTTTTGCGGAATTTGGCCCCGAGTGAGGCACTTGCCTTGGTGCAGGAGTTGCCCTGCTTTGACAACACGATAAAGCTGAAAATTATGTTGGCGAGTGCCCTTGACCTGTGTGTCCAAGATCGGATCAGTGGATGCCTATTCCATGCAGTTAGGGTTGAGCTCTGTCGATGTTAACTGTTCTGTTACCTCTGAGGTGTCTAATAATGGTGGAAAGTATGGCCGAAGGAGGTCCACATTAAACACTTGGTGCAAGCCAAGGAAGGGGGGAATGTTGAGCTCAAAAGCATTGTCACCCACAACATTGGGGATGGTATAAGGTCCATAGTGGAGTGGACGAAGATTCCAATGGGGTCTTGTAAGGCATTCTTTCTGCAAGTGCAACCAAACTTTATCTCCCACCTGAAACGTGGGTGGCACCAAGTGTTGATCATGGTGTTGCTTGTACTTGGCATTGGACTTCTAAAAAATATCCTGAACCCATTGGCAGATGTGTTGGATTCGTTTAATGAATCAGGTGGCTTTGTCGGCTTCAATTTGTGCATGGGACGATTCTGCCTATGTGGACACAAGGGGTAGTGCAACATCCATGGGACCCAACAGTTGTAATCCCAACCCCACCTGAAAGGGGTTGTGGCTGGTTGAGATATGTATGGCTCTGTTGTAACTATGTTGAACATAGGGAAGACTCTCATCCCATGTGCGCAGATGCTTGGAATTGCAGATGCACAAAATATGCACGATCATCCTGTTGACGACCTCACTTTGGCCATCTGTTTGGGGGTGGAAGGCTGTAGATTTGGTGAGCTTGGTGTCGAGTCGTGACTAGAGGCTCAACCAAAATGTGACGAGAAATCGACTATCCCGATCGGAGACAAGGTTTGTGGTATCCCAAAATGTACCCACACTCATTCGAAGAAGAGGTTAATAGTGGCCTCTGTTGTGATGCTCTTCTTATAGGAGACCAAAATCATCATCTTGGAAAATCGATCAACAACCACGAAAACACAATCATTTCTCTACTTGGTTGAAGGAAGGTCCGACATGTAGTCCATCAAGATGGATTCCTAGGGCCCGTCAGTATTAGGCAAAGGGTTGTACATGCCTTGTTTATTAATGGTCGATTTTGCAATGGCATAGGCCATGTAAGACTTTATATACTTGCTAACATCCTGTCGGAGTTTCGCCAGTAGAAATGTTGCTGCAACGCTGCCACTGTCTTCTGTACACTGAAGTGTCCTGCCACCCAACTGTAGTGAGATTCCCAAATCATCTTTGCTTACTTGCTTGATGGAACACATAGATGGCCCAGATGACACAACAACCCTTCCTGCAGATGAAAATCAATGACAACTGTGTTTGTGCCCAACATCTGGTAGGTAGTGGTGAAGTCAGGATCTTTCTCATAGAGTTGGGGCCATCCGGAGGTCTATTGTCTGCAGGAGTGTAGCACTGTGGTTATTACGACAACTGGAGGTCGACTGAGGTAGTCATAGATGTAGTTGGTGCTCCCTGTCTTATATTTGATGTTGAGATGGAACTGCTGCAAGTATGTGGACCACTTCTTATGGCGGTCATTCTGCAATTTCCCTTGTGTTTGCATGAATTGTAGAGGCTTATGATCAATGTGGATGTCTGTCTCCTTCCCGAGAATGTAATGCCTCCAATGGTGGTAGGCTTGTATAATATAGTATATTTCTTTGTCGTAAGTGGGGTACTTACAAACAATATTTGATAGTGTCTCACTATGATAGGCCACAAGATGTCCATGCTGAGTGAGAACTACGCTCACATCACAGTCTGAAGCATTTGTCTCAATCTCAAACGAATGTTTTAGATCGAGTAATGAGAGCATCAGGGATGAGCACAAGCGTTGCTTCAAATCATCAAACACTTTCTATTTTGATTGCCCCCACGTGAATTTTTCCTTGCCATCGGCCCTGGTCACTTGGCTAAGAGCCCATGCAATGTGGGAGAATCCCAACACGAACCTGCGATAGAAATTGACAAGGCCTAAGAAGCTCTGGAGATCAGTCAATGTGGTCGAGGTTGGCCAATCATGGATGACCTGGATTTTGGATGGATCGACATGCACCCTATGCTCATAAAAAATGTAGCCTAGTTATTGGACCATGTTCATCTTGAAGGAGCATTTTTTCAAATTTTCATATAGCTTGTGTTGCCACAGAGTGTGAAAAACCTGTTGAATGTGATGTAAGTGTTTCGCCCAATTCTTATTGAAGATGAGGATGTCATCCAAATACACTACCACAAATGAATTGGTGAAAGGCCGCAAGATATCGTCCATCATCCTCATGAAAGTTGTTGGGGCATTTGTCAAGCCAAAGGGCATGACCAACCATCCAAAAATACCTTATTTGGAATTGAAGGTAGTTTTCCATACATCGGTTTGCTCTATTGGGACATGGTGGAATTAAGACTTCAGATCAATCTTACTGAAGTCTTTGGCCCCCTTGAGTTGGTCATGGAGATTGTCGATTCAGGGAATTGGGTACTGATTCTTGACTGTGATTTTATTCAGGGCCCGATAATCAATGCAGAGTCGCTAGGACTCATCTTTCTTTTGCACAAACACGATTGGGCTTGCACAAGGTGATGAGCTTGGTTGGATGTACCCATTTTTTAGTAGCTCTTGGATCTGGTGCTTGATTTCCTCATTTTCTGATAGAAAGTGGTGATAGATTGGCCCATTCGGTAGCGGTGCGCTGGGGTTAGATCGATTGAGTGCTTGACCTGACAGTGCATAGGTACCCTAGTGGGTGAGGAGAAGATGTCTTTGTATTCTTCCACAACCTTATCCACTTGCTTTTGTTGCGTGGAGAGACCTGTCATGGATGCCATGGATGTGGATGCAACCTTTCGCTCACTCTGAGCGTGAATCATGAAGAATACAAACATCCCAGTCTAAGAGATGAGCTTTCTGCATTGCTTGGCAGAGATCAAGGAAATGGCGGTAGATGGGACTACCTCTGGTATCTTGTATAATTTCCTATCCAAATTAATAATAACAGTATGAGGCATAGACTCATATACAACATGACGTTTCCATAAATAAGGTTGGCCCAAAATAACATAAAAAATTTCAAGGGGGGAGACATCACACAATACCTCATCTTTGAAGGGCTTGATGTTGTAGGCCAGGTGACATTGTTGGCTAACGCGGAGATCGCTTTGTTGGTGGAGCCATCCGATGGTGTATGACTGCGGGTGTGGTGATGTCAACAAAGCCAACCGCTTGATGACCTCTGCTGAGATGAGGTTCTTTTGGCTATTGATATCAACGATGAAGTGCAGTGGAGTACCCTTCACCCACATCTATGAATAAAAGAGGCACTCATCTTCCTATGATTCATCAGGTTCATCGAGCTGAACCTTGGTGGTGGTAGCAATGGTGGCACTAGGTTCTGCATCAATGATCAGTCTCCCTTTTATTGGTTATGATTCCGAGTCAGAGTCTGCATCTGATTCAAACGATTTCACCACAACCACCAATGACTGCTTTGAGCAACATTCAGCAGTGTTATGCCAGGGGATCTTATGGAACTCACACCATTTCCTAGCGTCTTTCCTTGTCTTCCCATTGTCCTTGTTTGTTTGCGATTTGTATTGGTTGTCTTGAGGGTGCCCATCCTTGCTCTACCCTTTGTTTTGCAGGTTGGGGCTGCCTTTTCCCTGCTTCTGCTGTGAAGGGTTTGCGGACCCAAAATGTCGCATCTTCTGTTTAAGCTTCTGCTCAATTTTGACAACATATCGATAGGCCGCGCCCAAGGATGAAATGTCGAGAAACTCCATTTATGTATGGATGTATCTATGCAGACCGTCGTAGTACTTGAGCACCAGATGTTGCTTAGAGTCTTTGATACCCAGCTTGGTGTGGATGGTATGGAAGACATTGGTGAACTCTGGCACTGTTTGGTCCCTTTCCTACTACAGTGTGGTCCATCTTGTATATAAGTCATCATAACATCCAACATGGTAGTATTGTTCCTTAATAGGATCCCTGAAGGAACCCCAAGTGGGTGCAACTACAAATAATGTAGATCCCTTTGTTTCCTTCTACTCACAGAAAGTCTCCCACCAATATTTGACATGGGGGACGACCTTGAGGAGTGCAAATGTAATATTTTCTCTATCGAAAAAGTTGTGGATAGAAAAATACCCTTCTATAAGGTTTAACCATTTATCTACATCATCCACATCTATTTGACCTTCAAATATAGGAATATCAAAATTGACATGTACCTTGAAGGAGGTGGTGCCTCCGCTTGAGGTAGATGCATCACTTGTCAGCAATCGTCGAAGGATTTGTGAAAATATGTCCAACATCTCGTTCCTCTGTCGCTCGAGGGCTTCCTCAAGCAACTTTTTGAAAGGATATCCTATCCCGTTGTCTTTATTTTCTCTTGCCATGGAAGGTTACTTAGGTGTGCAAGAGCAGTTATCCACAAGAGAAACAAGGTCGAGACCCAACTCTCTATACCCTAACCTCATCAGGGACATGCATTAAAAATGACTAGGAGTAAACCACTCTGATACCACTGATCTAGATTTATGAGCATAACGAAATGAAAACACAGATCTATAATATTAACATATAGACACAGTGAATAATAATAGAGATATAGTAAAACTTGACTTCTATTAAATAAGAAATATGTTGAAACTGTAAAATGCAGACTGAAACAAGCTTGCTAGAATGGCGATAACTTATATCTGAGAAGAGATGTGACGACTATGCTCATTCACAAGAAGATCAGTACAATGAGGCTCCAAAGGCATTTTTACATCAAACATGAATGCCAAAACCCTAAACATCCAAAAACCTAACCCTAGGAGATGAAGCGCCAAAATTCACGTGGGTCTCGTTGGGGTAAGTTAGTACATCAACTTCCTGGGGTCGTAACGTTTGCATACGATCTTCATTTTAGGCGCACGATGTCCCGTTGGAAAGGTATATTTGAGGACTACGCATTATGCCATCACACTTTGAATTTCTTTAAGTGTGACTATGACGGGCCCAAAAAACATTGTTTAGGGCCTCAAAATAGCCCTAGAAGTTTAGGACCCGAAAAGCTAGAAAACAACTACCAAGATGAAAATTGAAACTGCCAAGATGAAATTTGTATGTGAGCTAGTTGGAATAGGTGTGTGGCCATCGATATCCACCTGGATCAATAGGGATCTCATACTTCCTTCCGTCTTTTGTTATGAAGGGAGAGGATAGCATTGGACCACCAAATTAGACCCCATTTATGCGACTGGAGTCCACTTTTGGGAGGTTCAAGCTAGTACCAAAGTGTGTTGAGAAGATTGGGTGGAATGATGCCATGTTGTAGTTTTAATATGGATTTGTGTATGTGGTGCAATATAGTATAATTAAGGAGTGTTGAGAGGAATTATCACCATATAATAGAGGTACAAGATGCTTTGGCTCTAAGGGTTCGGAAGTGACCATAGAGGCCCAACAAAATAATAGGCATATCATTGGCACCTCTCTACAATTTGAAGAGAACAAAGAAAAGGAAAATATTTTGAGGCAGTCATGGAGAAGAATCTAGGATAAAGGCACTACGTGAAATGGTTTTATATATGTTGGATGAGAAGGAAAAATGGAGAGTGCCAGGCAGTCTAGGGCATTACCTGTAATGTCCCCAATTAGGATAGATGGGGAATATATGTTTGTTGCACAAATTTTTATTATTCTTTATAAACCCTCCCAACACACAAATCTATTGGTTGCAATGCAGTTGCAATATCTAATAACAAAGGACAAACAAGAAACCTAACGATGATGCCAAATCTCCTCAAACAGTGAGGAACCTGTTATCACTCCAAGAAACCCTTTGTGGTTGCAGACCAAAGGTGCTTGGTAACTTAAGACATGAATGTTTTTTGTATTTTGTAAATGTGGATCAATGGGATAACTCAATTCAGCTTATGACATTCAAACACCAAAATGATAAACAAATAGACAGTGCTCTCAAAGATTGATTAATCAGCAGATAACTTTAAAGTGGGTGAAGAACAGATTGTAACTAAACCAGTACAATGTAGGGTCTAAGAGACAATCAAGAAACTTATTACCAGGATATGATCTAAACAATGGGATAACAACCATTCAAAGCTTGACAACACAGATAATAGTTCAGAAAGAAAGATGGAAAGCTGATAATCAAAACTGAAAGGAACCTGTGATCTGTATTAACATAAAAGTCTGAGTACAATAGCCAATTCTTCTATCCAAAATCGAACCATTGTTTGATATCAAAACAGGCATTTATAGCCTTTACAAATGGTTACACAGATCCTAAAAACATGGATCTGTCATTAAATAAAAAACAGTTCTATTCTACTTAAACAACTTTGAAATTAAAGTCTTCAATAACTGAACTGAGTGGTCGAATTGTCTTCAGTATACAACAATCGCCATTTGCTTCCTCCAGCTTTCAGCATCTGTAATGTGATTAAGTAGCATGACACCTGTACGTGACTGTTCCATTTTCCAAAATTTATGGCTGAGTTTTAGGATATGGTTTTGAACGTGTAACCAAAATCCCTCGAATCCCTGAGGTTGAACTTCTTGTGTGCAATTTAATGGTCCACTGATACGTTGGAATATCTTCAAAACATGTTGGAAATAAACTGTTGCGTTTTGGGCCTCAAAACTTGCTTGCCCAGCTTTCAACAACGCAACCACTTGATGATTTCACGGGTTAGCTGTTGAAATCTGTCGCTTTCCACAGCTAACGGGTAATGAAATAGCCGCCTGGCGCTGTTGAAAGTCCCGATAGTGCACAAAAAGAGTCTTCGCCTTCAAAATTGATTTCAAACCAAAATCAGTGGGCATCTGACTTCTCACCTTGCATATTGACGACCACTTGAGCAAGGACCTTCAGGTCTGAGTGA
>ML784018.1:1201866-1231544 GCA_009831015.1 Picea engelmannii
ATCGTTAGGGCCTCGCAAGATGAGGCTGGGCAACACGCGGGGCCTCACAGGACACTCCATGCTCCACCTGCGGGGGTGCCTCCTTTTTTTGTTACTCTGAAACCCTCCCGGAACCTGAAGACTATATGCCTGATCTCTTCCGAAAAATGCCATGTGTTAGCACTGAGAGTCACACTTAGACTGTTGTAAGTGTAAACCCAATACCCATAAGAATAAAAATGGATTAAAATGGTTTGAGTAGGTGGATCAACAATATTGACAAAGAAAGGGAGAGGGTAGCAAAAAGTCTGGAGAGGCATTCCATTGGGCATGGAGTCATAACATACTACAGATCAAAGGAAATCAAACTATATATCAGAAAGAGGGATATATAATGATGAGTAGAAGCATAGTGAATATAAAAAAAGGAAGAACATACATTATACAAAGATCCTTTCTGAAACAGATAATGATCTTCTTAAACAATGAACAATGATTTAATGGGCAAGCTACAACAGATCCTCTGATGTTTATGGATCCATCAATCAATGGCAACTATGATCCTCAAAACCTGCAATATATTCAAGCAAGAAGATAACAAATAAATGGAAAAACATAGAAGACAATCTGATAACAGCTCTTATGAATATTTAATGGCATAAAATGTCATTACAAAGAGGCCCTCAGGCTTACAAATGAGCAACTAAAACTGCTCCTCCAACTCTCTCCTCTCTTGGCTCATGAATCCAACCCTTTTCTCATAAAAAACTCTTTCATTTATAGTGAATAATCTCTATCTACCCTAAGGAGGTCAAAACCAAGGAGTTACATAGGATCCTCCTCCATTTAGGAGTCTTGTTACAAAAGATTCCAACAAAAGCCTAACAAATTCCTATTTTTTTGGGGATTTTGTCTATGATGATAAATGCCTTTTGAAACATGTCATCCCAATTGATCTAGAGATGGAACACATGTCTCTCATGTCCAAAAAAATCCTAGGAGACCATTCGAACCTTCCTCGATAGGTGGCAACATCCAAACAAGGCGAATATCCAACAACTAAGCAAAACATAGAGTTTGCAATGCCAATTTGCAACGCACTGGTGTTTTAATTATATCTCTCGGATTACAAACTGGGTCAGGCTTAAATATGAACAAGAAGTCGAGGAAATTATCATGATCCTCCACAAAACATGTCAGAAAAACCCACATCACCATTTTAGATTTATGATCAAATCCGTAAAAGAAGATGCTACAAGAAATGAGTTTGCAACGAAGTTTGCAGCGCCTGTTTTCCAGTTCACAGCGCCAAAAGGAAAAAACATCCAAAACCACTTTCTCGAACTTCAAACATGATGAAAACCCTCATGGAGTATCTAATGGCCCTAAGGCTACTGTGGATGTTGATAAGTCTGAACGTGAGTGCCTGCAACCTATCCAAGCTATAACACTCCTCCTTAATTAGTTCACAGCGCCATCTCAAATATAGCTTGCACACTTCGAGGAGGATGTTAGTTGATGGTATGACATAATCCATGGAGAAATAGTTAAATTGTAGGCTTTGAAAACCATAAATCATCCTTTACATGATTGATCTTATGGGTTAACACCATGAATGCCCTATGTAAGCCGATACAACTCCAAACCCTCTCAAAGAAGAAACTGAACACAACAATGAGATCAAACAAGGACTCCAGATGAATCCTCCTCTTGGTCTAGCTATTGCACCATTGAAACTAAACTGAAATGGAAGGAGTTTTCCAACCCCTAATGAAAACTTGGCTCAAAGAGCACATCAACAAGAGATCACAAATAAAAGGGTTACCCCTCTATTTATTCTTCCTTTGGGAATTCTAGATCTTTCCCCTTTTTGACAAAATCAAACCCTTACTTAATTTTACCTCCAATTCCAAATAAATACAATTATTTATTTTATTTAATGTCACTTTTAGGGTTTATCATTCTTTTAACCTTGTGACACCAAATAAACCTCCTTGGCTCCCCTTTTCCTTGTTGATTATATCCTACAGAAGTCGTATAGGTTATTTATTCATCCTTCGTCAATTGGGAGGGGACATTATAGTCCTCCCTTCCCAAGATTGTTTGTCCTCAAGCAACTCCAGATTAGGATGTTGTAAGATCTGCTCTCCCTCCCAGGTAGCATCTTCTGTAGAAAGTCCTCTCCATATAACCAAGTATCCTCAAATGGCCCTGCTCCTCACTCTTCGTTCCCTAACATTAACAATCCTCTCGGGAGCTAGAACCAACTGTCCTTCCTCATCTAGTGGTAGAATATTTGTCGAAGCGATGACCTGTTGTCCCAATGCCTTCTTGAGGTAGGATACATGGAAGGTGTTGTGGATCCTGCTACCCTATGGTAGCTCCAACTCGTATGCTACTTCCCCAAATCTTCTGATTACCCTGTAGGGTGCATAAAAATGTGGCTTTAGCTTCTGTGCACCACTCTTCTTCGACGATGATTGTTTGTAAGGCTGCAACCTGAGAAAGACTAGATCTCCAAACTTAGAGATTTATACTACCCTGTGGCTGTCAACATACATATCCTATTGATTCTGAGTGGCCTAAAAATTCTCCTTCAGGACTCTCAATATGTCTTGGCTTTCCTGCAACCAATCTTTGGCCTTGGGATCTCGATTGTCCCCAAACGCCAAATCCAAAAAAGATGGAGCATCATGGACATATAATGCCTCGAATGGGCTCATCCTGATGGACATATGATGAGTGGTGTTGTAGCAATTCTCCTTGAGATGCAACCACTTTATCCATGCCCGTTGCTACCTTGACACATAGTTCCTCATGAACCCCTCGGTCCATTTGTTTATTATCTTGGTTTTCTCATCTGTCTGGGGGTGATAAATAGTACTGGGTGTCAACTCTGTCCAGGATAACCTGAACAACTCCTGCCAAAATGCAATGAGAAACCTGATATCCTCGTCACTGACTAGGTTCCTTGAAAGGCAATGGAATTTGAACACCTCCCTGAAGAATAGATTTGCACCTGAGATGCGTTTTACTCTGTAGGAATGGCAAATAAGTGCAAATATTTAGTCAATTGGTCCACTACCACGTAGATACAGTCCCTACCCTGCACCTTTGGCAATCCTGTGATAAATTCCATGGAAATGCTATCCCACTTCTGCTATGGAATTGGCAATGGTTGAAGCAGTCCTGCAGGATGTGTGAACTCTGACTTATTCTGCTGGAAAGTCATGTACTCCCTCACATGATGAAAAAATCCCCCTTGAGACTCTTCCATGAGAATATCTCCCTCACATGCCTGTAGGTCTTAGGATACCCTTGGTGCCCTACCAATGGTGCGTCATGTACTACCCTCAAAATATTATCCTTGAGTGTGGACTCAGGGACAAGATATATCTTGTCTTTGTAGTAGATGATGTCATCCACTACCCTGTACCTTTCATCTTGAATAATACCATCTATCAACTCACAAATGAAGGTATTCTTGGAATATTCCACCAAGAGAATGGAATTCTAGTCTGCTAATATTTTTGTTATGGATAAGGCTATGGGTCTCCTGGATAAGGTGTCAACAACTATATTCTTCTTCCCATTTACATAGTCAATGTGAAGATCGTATGCCTGCACCCTACTCACCCATTTCTGCTGCCTCTCATTTAGGTCCTACTGCTCCAAGAAGTACCTCAAGCTATCGTGGTTAGTCCTAACCACAAAGCATCCTCCTACGAAGTACTATCTAAATTTGGCCAATGAATGCATGATGGACAACATTTCCTTATCATAGATTGGATAAAGCTTCTCAGGATCCCTTAGCTTTCCACTCTCGAAAGCTATCAGGTGTTGGTTTTGCATCAATACTGCTCCTATCCCCTCACCTAATGCGTCACACTCCAGGACAAAGGGCTGCATGAAATATGGGAGTGCTAACACTGGGTAAGTGCTCATCACCCTATTCATTTTGTCAAATTCTACCTCTGTTTCCTCTAACCATTGGAATTCCCCTATCTTGGCGAGGTCTGTCAATGGCACAACCAATTGTGAAAATCCTTTCACAAAGCCCCTGCAATAGATGCATATCTCGACGAATCCCCCTAGATCTGTGAATGCCCTAGTGGTGGGCTAGTCTAAGATGGTCTGGATGTTTTCCTGATGCACCTTTACTCCCTCAACACCAATCACGTGCCCCGGATAAAGGATCTCTATCAACCCAAACTCACACTTTACCTCTTTGGAGAAAAGCGATTGCTCCTCCATAATGGTGAGAATATCGTCCACATGCTTGAGATGTTCCTCCCACATATTGTTGTATATCAGAAGATCATCAAAGAACATCAATACAAATTTCCTCAACTGTTTGTTGAATATATGGTTCATGCATGACTGAAAGGTAGTTGGTGCGTTTGTCAACCCGAAGGGCATGAGTAGAAATTCATAGTGCCCATAATGACACCTGAATGTTTTTTATGGATATCCTCCTCTCTGACCCGAATTTGGTGGTATATTGATCGTAGATCAACTTTTGAGAAGTACACTTCCCCATACAACTCGTTGATCAACTCATTGATCATGGTTATTGGGTATTGGTTTTTGATGGTCTTCTTGTTTAGTGCCCTGTAGTCTATGCACATCCTCATAGTGCCATCTTTCTTCTTTACTAGAACAACTGACAAAGCGAAAGGACTAGAGATAGGCTTGATATGTCCCATCTATAGCAACTCCATTATGGTCTTCTCTATTTCGTCCTTGAATCTCTTTAGATGCCTGCAGGGAGTGGTGATCACAAGCTTCGATACTTCTTCTAGCTCAATGACATGCTCAAACCCTCTATCCGGTGGTCTCCCTGCTGGCAATGGTTCAAACACTCTTTCATGCATTCCAAGCAATGCCTGGATATCCACTGGATAATGTTGGAATTTATCTGATGGATTTTCCATGGTGATCAAACACTTTGCTACTCAAGCCATGTCCTCGAGTCTAAAAAGGGCCTCCATGCGCTGGTTAGACACTATCCCGGGGCCACCTGTCAACGTACCTCTTAAGATGAATCATTGTCCACCCTTGTCCTAGAACTCCATCCTCATGTCCCGATAATTCATGCGGATATCTCCCAATGAGTACAACCACTGGAATCCTATTACCACATGACTATCTTCTAGATCCATGACATAAAATTCATTGGCCAACGTATAGTTTCCCAATGTTACCTCTAATTCCTTGATCCTTTGAGTACATGTCATGTTGTACCCATTCACTACTACCACATTGAATCCCTCGAAATCCTCTGCCGCGATTTGTCTTATGGTGACAAGCGCAACATCAATGAAGTTGTGGGTGGCTCCTCCATCAACCAATGTTGTAACCCTCTGCCCCTGCACAATACCTTTTACCTTGAAGGTGTAATATTTAGGGACTCCTAAAAGTGTGGAAATGGTCACTCCCTTGGGGATATCCCGCAATGGCACCTGCTCTGTAGCATGTGATGTCTCACCAGTGTCCTATCCAGTACCTTCATCATCATTGTCATCCTCCTTGTCAGAAACTACCTCAATGTAATGGACTTTACCTTTGCCCATACATCGATGATCCGGCTCCCACGAATATTTGCAACTGAAGAAAAAATTGTTCCTCAGTTCTCTCCGAGTCTCCTCATCGATCCTGCCCTTCCCTATCCATGGCTTTTGGGGAAACTTCATCTCCTTATCTCCTTGAGGGGTGAAGGGTTTGGTTGGTACTTTATTGGAGACTGCATCCTTCATGTCTTGGGTTCTCATCATGGACTCCTGTAATGTAGTTGGCCTAAAGGCATTCACCCATCCTCTCATAGGTTCAGCTAGACCCTCCATGAATAGAATCACTAACATTTGTTGAGAAATATTCTTCACCATAACTGCCATACTCTAAAAATATGTGATATATACTTTTGATGTACATGTCTGTCTCAATTGTGCCAACTCCCTAAAGTGTATCTTAGGGTCCTTCTTGTTGAACCTATCCATCAAAATTTGAGTGAAGTACACATATGATGTGATGTTGGCGTGCCCTAATGTCACTAACCCATGATACCACCATTCATGAGATTCTCCTTCCAAGTGAAGGATGGCATACTTAATTGATTCTTCCTTGGTCATTGGGTTAAGTTGGAGGTAAGTGTCCAACTCATGTACCCATGCTCTAGTTGTGCTCTTGGTAGACCCATCGAAGGGTGGGATAGTTAATCTCCCCATCTTGCGCATGAGGTGAAAGTTTTGTTGGCTATGCGCTCCTATGGTCCATTCCTTAAGCCCGTACTTCTGTTTGAGGTCGCAGAAGTTATTATAGGATAATTTCTCACGTATATATTCATATATCGTCTCGTACTCCCTGTATGAGGTGTTAATATCAAGCCCCTGATCTGGTTGCTCCTGTGCTCCTGTAGGTTTCCCTATCAAGAAATATGGTAATAAGGGCCTAGGGATATTTAGACTCTCACTCTGTGTTGACGTATGGTTATTTCTACTCTCTGTGTGTATCATGTCACCCCAATGGGATCCACTAGGTCCACCCTGACTTGTACCATTCATATTTCCACATTGGTCCACCAGCTGTGTGAGCACCTCAAGGGTCTATTGTTGGAACCTTGTTGTCTCTGCCTGTCTTTGGGATGCCTCATTCTGTCCTTTGACCAAGTACTTTAATATTTGGAGCACAGTCCCTTCAGGGTTGTCTCCTATGCTTCCCTGTGGCTCTGACTCCATGTGGCTTACTTCTGCTGCTCTTTCTAGTGACTCTCAAGAAGATTGTCCTCCACTCCCTTTTCTCCTAGGAATCAATGTAGTCACAGGTTGACATAACCACCACCTATGATACCACTGTAATGTCCCCAACTAGGATAAATGGGGAATAAATGTTTGTTGCACAAATTATTATTCTCCTTTGTGTGATTTTTCAAACACTTTGTATTAATGTTTTTGGAAGTACCTTACAAATAGTTTGCATATTTTATAAGAAAAACATATCTCATACACCCATTGCACATAGAATAGAGAAGATAACCATGGAATCTTTGTTATGAATGGAGAAAAAAATTCACATAGTACAAAGATTTCTATTGGTTGTAAAAACAACTTCCAAACCCTCCTAACACACAGATCTATTGGTTGCAATGCAACTGTAGTATCTAATAACAAATAGCAAACAAGAAACCTAATGATGATGCCAAATCTCCTCAAGCAGTGAGGAATCCTTCTCTGACTTTCAACCCTCGCCAACATGACCTCAATCTTCACCCGATCGCCTTTACTGATGCAGTCTGTCTGTCATTCCTTCAACCCTATGTTGTCGGGGCCTCGTGGGACGAGGTTGGCCAACACGCGAGGTCTCACGAGACACTCTGTGCTCCACCCGCAGGAGTGCCTCCTTTTTCTGTTACTTCAAAACCCTTCCGGAACCTGTAGACTATACGCCTGATCTCTTCCAGAAAATGTTGTGAATACTCTGCGTAAGCCGATACAACTCCAAACCCTCTCCAAGAAGAAACCAAACACCACAATGAGCTCAAACAAGGATTCCAGCTGAATCTTCCTTTTGGTCTAGCTAGGGTGGATATTACACCACCGAAACTAAATTGAAATTGAAGAAGTTTGCCAGTCCCTAATAAAATTGGCTAAAAGAGCACATCAACAAAATATCAAATCATAATGCCAAATAAAAGGGTTACCTCTCTATTTATCCTTCCTTTAGACTTCTAGATCTTTCCCCTTTTTGACCAAATCAAACCCTTACTTAATTTTTCCCTCCAATTTCAATTAAATATAATTATTTAATGTCACTTTTAGGGTTTGTCATTCTTTTAACCTAGTGACACCAAATAAACCTCCTTGACTCCCTTTTTCCTTGTTGACTATAGCCTATGGGAGTCGTATAGGCTATTGAGTCATCCTTCATCAATTGGAAGGGGACATTACATTACCACCCAATCAATCTATTGGTTTAATTCAAAATGAAATTGGCAAATGAATACAGGAAACAATAACGGAACAAGAACACAACCTAGAAGGAACTATGGAACTCAACATAGCTGAACAAATTGCCTTTTCTTACGTTGGTGTCAAATTGGAAACCCCAAGTGGGGATGTCGATGTGTAATATCCTTCAATAGTTTGAAATGTTTTATAAATATTTATCTCTCTTAAATAAATTCATTAGGTATTATTCATGTAAGGCTTTTAGAAACAATTCCAATTTTAGAGGTTCAACTTAGAGGATAGGTATATAATTTGACATACTGAAACTTTAAAAAATAATGTCGATTGACTTGTCTCTTTTTGTTTTGTATTGACATGTTGTACAGTTTGGGCACAACTCATTTTAATACAAAATCTATGGGTCCTTTGTTAAAATAAATAATAATAATAATAATCTATTTTTAATGTCAAGGCCTATCTAGACGTCAAATAGATGTATGAGACCCTCTTGTTTGTGGGACAAGGGACCCCTCTATGAAGGGATTTGACTATTAAAATGGCACAAAGAGAATATAGAGAAGTGAAGAAAAAGTTGGTTCTAAAATAAGTTGTTAAGTTTTATATTTCTAAAATAAAGTTTGTTTAATTTTAATTTTATTTTAGGATTATTTCGTGCTTAATTGGCAAGGTTTTTACTCTTACATGGAACAAGTGAAAGATTCAAATCTCTCTTTTTATGTTAAAATGGGTCATTAAACCACACTAATGTAAATTCAGGGTTTATAACTTTAAATTAATTAACCCAAAGCATATACACATATAAAAAAATCATTTTTCATTCCCATTTACCTTAAGCTTGTCACGAGGTTGTAGTCAAAAGCAAAATCTCATGTCTTAAATCTAGCTCCAACATTGCCAAAGTTTCCTCACTCTAATATGATCCCCTCATATGGTGCATTTTCTAGTGTTCACCACAAAGACAAGAAAAACCAATGCAAGTATGAACACCTTTCCAAGTGTCTCAACAAGCATAAATATCTTTGCCTCCTCATAAGGATTGAAATATGCTTCTCTAGATGGCATTGGAGTGCCTTGTTTAAGTACACAGGTTGTGGTTGTTGTATGAGTAATGTCCCTTCTAGTACCATTGATTTTTCTCGACATGCAAGTCACTTCATCACCCAAAAAAGCAACATCATCTCTAATCATCCCCCTTAGACATGAAGTTATGGATTATGTAATATTCCTCTAGGCTTATGGGTTGATATCTCGTTTCAATTGATTTTGAGTTCTACTCCTTAATCTTCATAAGTTGTGTTGATTCAGTTGGTTTATTAGCTCTAGAAATATTTTTTTCTAAGAAAAATAATTGTATATTCACTATTAACTGTTAAAAACATGTCTAGTTTTAGGTTATAACCGTAGAAACATCTTCTTTACGAGGAAACATATATTTATCTATGTGTTTGTGGGTTATCCACAATAGAGTTTGGATCTTGAAAACAAAAGTAGCATTATTCACTTTGGGCCATGATTTTATGGATTGTGGGCTTATGCATGAAGCCTTAGGCCCCTTTTCAACAACTCTGTGGACTTTTTAACTTCATCTCTAGTGTGTGTTAAACTTTCCAATTTATCTATTGAGGCTTATTGTTGGGCTCTAGGGAGGTTTTCTATGCCCTATAAATGTGTAACACACATATTACAACCTATGCCAAGTCAAGTGTAGAAGTTGACGTTGCCAATGCACTCTCTAAATATATCTTGATTAAGGTAGCACGGGAAGGTTTATAAACAAAAAATAGATTATAAGAAAGTAGCTTTTAAATCTTGATTATGCTTCGAGAATATGTTCACTTAGTAGCTTCCTATATGAAAAGTGAGGAGAATACTACTAAGATTTTCATGAACCCTTCTTGAACAAATCTCAACAAGAAGAATTGAAGACCCACTAGGTGAAAAGGTGTCAAGTGAAGCACCATCAACTTCTAAAAGTGGCATATTTCACGAAAAAGGTGAAATTGAAAAAGAAAACAAAATTCCTATCATAGAAAAACTCTCTAGATTAAGCTTCTGACATCAAACAAACTATGAAAACCCTTCTTTGAGCCTCCCTTGAAGGGTGAGCAACATTTATATGGTATATGTGTACATGTAGCACAACGTCGAGTGTGTCACATGGAGGGAAACATGGCATTGACAATGAATCCATTGTACATCTCTATGCACTTCTTCTACGATATGTCAATATTATATGTCATATAAACATTCTCATCGTAAACCTTTTTTTCTAGTAAAAAAACTTTATATTCGATATTTCAAGTGTGAAATCCAGATATACATTTGACAACCTTAAAAGGTTTAAAAAAATATGCAATTTTAGACACGTCTTGAAAAAATCTTTTTCTTTAAACTATTACTACTTATTATAGTCTTCTTTGGCTCCTCCAAGGAAATCTTTATCATTTCAAACAAAAATATTTATAGACCTAAGGCTCTAACCGACTAGATAGTAACGCCACACATATCATAATTAATACCTTTTGCAACTCCTAAATCAGAAAAGGGATCTTTTAGTATTTGAGATTTGAGTTCCGTCTCTAAATTCTTGCTCAAATAGGAACCCCTCTTGCAACAATCAAGCTTTCTTAGATAGTTGATTGACCTAATTTGTGTTGTATTCTTTATAAATATGGGTAAAGGAAAGATCATCAAAATTTCTCTTTACCTTCTGTACTTGATTCATGATTGGAGCTAGCATTAAGTTTTCAACTCTACAACTACTGCTTGTCAATCCATCAACATCTTGAAGTCTACAAATACCTACAAGGCCTTTAAACCTTTGTCTGTTGTTGTTTTCAACAGAAGTCGCAATGCATAGAGTTCAACAGAGTTATTTGTTCCTTTCCCATCAACATATTTCAAAGAAATATAATGTGTAGGATCAAAGAAAAGGATAACTCCTGCCCCACACATACTTGAGTTTCTTGACATGCCCCATTGAAGAAGCCCCAAGCCTTTTCATTATCAATATTAGGTTACTTTATGATTCTTTGAGACTTTTCTTTTCGAGATTTCCAACTCCCCTTAAAATAAACACTAATTTTACGAGCTACTTGTTCCAAATTCACATCAAGATCTTAAAAAATTATGTTATTCCTTGACAACCAAATACCCCAAATAACAAAGCAGGGCAAAGCCTTGTATTTTTTTTAGATTTATCAGATATCCATTGATCCAGGAGGATCCAAAATGCTAAAAAATGATCTTCTCAAATGCCAATGAAAATGAATTCATTACGAAGAGCTAGACGAGAGCTTTCCAACGACGCATGAATCGCCTCAAACAAACGTCGTATGAGAAAGTTATGTCTTTTCAAAGTTTCAACAAAATAGGGTAGAAGGAAAAAATGGGGATGCCACATGGCAGTCCCACAGGATGCCACGTGGCAATCCTTACAATTGACAAGGTATGTCATGATGACATCAGCATGCTGATGTGGCAACACAAGAGACTGACATGTGTCACTTAGATTTGGCATTCTGGTACCCCGTTTGATGAGTAAAAAGTTTCCATGTGTCATCTGTACGATCCACGTGGCCCCACTAAAATTGTGACACATGGCAAGTCGTACAATGATGTGGCATCCAGGTGGTAGGTGACTGGGCAAATGACTCATGCAGGCCGACGTGGTACTGACTGTACAACAGGTGGACCAATTAGAGGATGCCACGTGGAATCCTTCAATTTGCCAATATTGGTTAAAGGTATCAAAATTTGTTGGCTCAGTGGGGTTTGAACTCATGACCTCGACGAAAACATTCCAACAAACTAACCGTTGGACCAAATGGTTACAATTGAATGCCATACATAATATTTTATATTTAAATTGTT
Source organism: Picea engelmannii (assembly GCA_009831015.1). NCBI lineage: Eukaryota > Viridiplantae > Streptophyta > Pinopsida > Pinales > Pinaceae > Picea > Picea engelmannii. The sequence goes on from ML784018.1 coordinate 1,213,683, forward strand.
TGTTATTATATATATACCAAAAAGGGGATTCGGTTGGGGTCGACCCTGTGACGTCTGAACCAACCTAACTATTTAACACAAAGTACGTCGACCATTGCGCCATGTGGGTGCCTTTGTTAAGCCCACCAATAAACTCATATTTATGTTTAAATAATTTCTATCTGAACATATGGGGAGTCGGGTGGGGTTCGAGCCCCCAACCTCCCCTATTTAAACCTAGCACCCAACCTTAATATGGAAACATGGAATTGCATGCCAAGTTGGAGTGTATGTGCATCGAAGTTCATGCCAAGAACTTGGATTGAGTTCATTTTGGTCTCTATTTGTGTGCCATAGAGTTCCTTGAGAGAAGTATAGAGTGTTTATACTCGTTTTTCTTAGTTTTTTGAGAGGATTATGATGGTGATGTCGGTTCTGTGATAAAGTGTTGTGCATGAAAGTCTTAGTTCCATTTTTTGTGTAAGAGAAACATAGTCTCGTTTTGCATGCAAAAGGGGGTCTTTAAGCACATGTTTAGAACACAGTCACGTTTATACTCATTCTTCTCAGAATTTTGAGAGCAATTCAGTGGTAACCTTTGTTTTTGGGTTTGAGTAGAATAATTGAAGGGTATCTTCAAATTTTCCATTGTAAGTCATCATTATATCAAGCATTTGAGCATTAATAGAGCAGTCTCACTGTTTGGAAGCATACCTAGTGACATAGCCCAAGATGGGTGAACTCCATTATTAAACTATGTAATGAGCCTTGTTATTTGTTGTCTCTATTTCTCTCTATTTTGGAATTCTTATTTTTGCAAGTTATACTTATCAGTTAATGAAGTTTATGTATAAGTAAGCGTTTTCACATGATATTCTGCAAATAGTCAAGACGATCTTAATTTTCCGAATCTCGTCAAATGTTTAGTCTCTTCTTAAGAACTAATTGACATACAAGGATTTTCAGATCATCCATGAAAAAACACAATCTTCTAGAGACCTCGATTCCCATTTGTTCCTTCCACTTGAAATAAGTAGGACTTCATTCCACACAACTCTTGAAAAAAAACAAGTGACAAATATATGGTCCAAAGATTCCTCACTGACCTTAGATAGAATACATCTCCTTGTCCCCTGCCAACTTCTCTTTTAAAAATTGTCCCGTGTTAATGTTTTATTAACGAGGCCGACTAAAGTTAATTTTTTGTTTTTAAGAGACTCTCTAGCTTCCATACCAATTTCCACCACTAAACTCTTTCTCCTACATGGGATTCTTCCATTTTAGTTAAGAATCCTAATTTGGCTATAAAGTCTCTTGTACTATTTTTTTTTGACCATTTTAATAGATCTCCCTATTCTTACAACATTATGGAACTATGATTCAAAAAATTTATATATTATGACCATTCCTCTGCTTCCCCCCCTTGAAGATTCAAGACTTTTGTTTACTTCCATCCTCGAGACCAAACATTTCATCAACAGGAATTGCTACATCCTCAAAGGAAAAAATCCCCATAGAGTGCTATTAATTTATTAGAACTTCTGACAATCTAAAGTTTCCTTCCTCATTGTATGCCTACAATTATCCAACACACAACTTGTTTTTACGTAGCTACATGTTTAACAATATCTATCATTTCCCATATATTATGTAGGTGGTTTCTTTATTACAACATATGAGACTACTCAAGTTGAGTAATGTTGATAAAAATATTGTCATAGGTATAATAAGATTGATTAATGGACAACATATGGGTGTGACCGAATTTTACTATTTACTCAACTTTATGGAGATAAAGGTAGTTATGGTTGATTTCATGAGAATGAAATGTTATTTTGAAAACTTCGATTTTCAACTTCTTAATTTTAAGATTGGGAGAGGGAAGTACCATAGCTTTACGATTAATGAATTGCCTAATTATTTGTGAATATAGTTTATGTATATTAAGTGGAAAGACGAGTCATGCCACATTCATGGATATTAGCCAGTGATGGTTGTCATCACTGTCGGTTGATAATTGAGTTATGATAGGCTTTTCCACCTTTGGAAAAAATATTAAGTGGAAATATGATGGAAACTCTCTCTTGGGGGAACTAGTAGTATTGATATTAATCATCGCACTAAATGTTTAGAAGTTGATCTTGTACATGAGTATATTTCCTATAAAACAAGAATGAAAGTGTGTGTATGATGATATAATCAAAGATCCTTCTTGAGTGTTTGCATCCTAAATGCACCTTTCAAATCCTCACATACCTCTTCTTCAATGGAATAATGATTTTTCCATTCAATAAATTCTTTATTAAAGTAACCCTTGATAGATGTGCACTTAGGTGTTAGTGTCCTCGGTAGGGACTCACTTTGGACATTCATAAATTCTATCTAATAAATCTTTTTCCAAAATAATTTAATGCCACCTACCATAAGTAGTCACGTTTTTATTTTTATTTTTTTGGGCATGAAAATAGACACTTCATATATAGAAATAACTCCCATGATGTTCTTCACGTCTTTAGCTTTCTAACAAGCTCTCATTTGTGCAATTTAGACGTTTGTAGCTCAAAATATGAACTTGGGAAGTTAAGGTTCCAAATCAAGCTTACAAAAGGTAGCCACATATACCTGGCTATTCTTTGGTTTTCTAAAAACAATATTACCATATTTAGCTTTTGAAATCGTACCCAAGTCGTTCTCATCTCCTTAGATTTCAAACAAACTCTTGTTTACTCAATTCTAACATCAGGAGATCAAGTTATGATCTTTAGAAAAAGGAGACTTAGTGACCATTAATCAATGCTCAAATGCAATCTTAGTCATTGATTTAAAATTTAACCCTATTTATCCCACATGCATTATGGGAGGAAAAAATGAACTATTTATAGTTAAAAGTGCACTCTTATGAAGTTTGAGTGTGGAAGAAAAGAAATCCATGAAGCTTTTCCCTCATTGTACCACATATACATTTTGGTTGCATAGTTATCGCCTAGTCCCAATTGTTCAACTGATGTCTGGAAAGTGTATGCCATGTCATCACCCGATCACCACTATCTATTGTATGCCATGTCATCACCAAATCACCACCATCCAACCCATGTTCACCAAGTGTATTGTTATAAGTGGTGAGTACTATGCAACATGTCAAGTTGTATGCCATGTCATTGCCCAGTCACAACTATTCAATACATGTTTTCCAAGTGCCACATGTCAAGTGGTATTCCATGTCATCACCCAATCACCATTGTCCAATACATGTTTTCCAAGTGTATTTCTATTAGTGGGTGAACAATCACCACTATATAGTGTATTCCATGTCATCGCCAAGCCACCAGTATGTCATCGCCCAATCACCACTATCTAGTGTATGCCATGTCATTGCCAAGTCACCACTATCCAATCCATGTTTTCCAAGTGTCTTGTTATGAGTGGTAAGTACTATGCCACATGTCAAGTGGATCTATGCCATGTCATCACCCATTCACCATTTTCCAATACATGTTTGACAAGTATCCTGCTATGCATGGGTGACCAATAACCACTATCTAGTGTATGCCACCACTATCCAACCCATGTTCACCAAATGTCTTGTTATGAGTGGTGAGTACTATGCCACATGTCAAGTGGTATGCCATGTCATCACCCAGTCACCACTGTCCAATACATGTTTTCTAAGTGTCTTTCTATGAGTGGGTGAGTATTATGCCACATGTCAAGTGGTCATAGGCTAGTGCCACATGTCATGGTGTGGTACATTGAGGGGCATTGGAACATGTGGAAGAGATAAGAAAGTTACAATCACCACCATCCAACCCATGCTTTCCAAGTGTCCTGTTGTGAGTGGGTGAGTACTATGCCATGTGTCGAGTGGTCATAGGTCGGTGCCACATGTCATGTTGTGGTAGGTTGAGGGGTAGTAGAATGTGTGCAAGAGGTACCATGCTTTCCAAGTGTTCCACTGCGAGTGAGTGAGTATGATGCATGGATTTTTTAGGGTCATAACTTTTGACTCGGTGATCCGTTTGGGCTGAAATTTTAGAGGGAGTTGCGTCTCGAAGATTTCACTGTCTTGACGATCTAATCCTTTAGATTGGCCATCATTTCAACACTTTCCCGGGGCCAAATTCCTTCATATAAGGCCTCAAATTGGGGTTTTAGTGTTTTTACGAGAATTTTTAAATTAGTAATTATCAATTATCTCTTAGTTTATGAACCTAATCAGAAAAGCGAGTTGAAAGATAATGTCACTATAGTTATCTCTTAGTTATTGGTCAATTTTAGAGTCATGTGAGAATTTCCTAAAATTAGTTGTTTTCAAAATCTCTTATAGTAGTTATTAGGGGTTGAATTTCCATTGTAATAGTTAGGATGGAGAAGGAATAAAGAGAGTTATTTTCCATTCTCATGTGTTTGCATGTTTTTTTCGATCTTGTGAATGAATTATAGTTTATTAGCTACATCATTTGGTATCAAAGCATGAAGATGGCTGGGAGAGGAAGAGGAAGAGCAAGGTATCTTGTTCAGATGCGTAGAGATATGCAAAACCTCCAAAGGCAAGTAACAGATCTTACAAACGTGTTGGCTAGTCAGAGAATAATACAAAGAGAAGTGTACGACGAGGAAACGAACCGAGGAGATGTAGATCAACATATAGAACATGAAGAAGAACAATTAGAGCACATGACTTTTGAAGAAAGGATTCTTATGGCTCTAGAAGGGAGAAATGATGGGATCAAAATGGAAGTTTCAGAATATGCAGGGAGTCTTAAAATAGAGGAGTTAATAGAGTGGTTGAACGCCATGGATTTTTTTTTGAATGGAAGTCGATGACAGAGGAAAAGAAGATGAAATTTGCAAGCACCAAGTTGAAGGGTCACGCCATGATTTGGTGGGATCATGTGCAGAAAGACAGAGGAAAAAAAGGAAAAGATAAAATTAGGACATGGAGCAAGATGGAAAAAACATTGCGAGATTTTTTTTTGCCTTTGGACTATGCCCAAACCCTTTTTCGTAGATTTCAGAACTTGAAGCAAAACCTGTCCACTGTGGAGGAACTCACAAACAAGTTTTATCAGTTGTCCATTCGTGTGGATCACCAAGAAACTGATGAGTAATTGGATGCAAGGTATGTGAATTGTTTAAAATATCTATTTAAGATGAATTGAGCATGCATAGGGTTCACAACGTGGAAGAGGCATACCAATTAGCCTTAAATTCCAAGGAAAAAAAAAATCGACAATTTGCTCGGGCAAGGAGGGGTACATCGTCTGCCTCACAGGGTGGTTTTAACTATGGCAGAGGTGAATCATCCCAAGGAGCTGAGAAAGCAGAAGATACTTGACAAGGTAACCTGAATCACCCACGGGGAAGAGGATTTCATAGGAGTTGAGGTTACGATGCTGGCAGAGGAGGACCTTATGTGTGTTTCAGGTGTGGTGTAGAGGGTCATCGAACATTTGAATGCCCAAATTATAATGTGCAAGAGCCGAAGCAGGGACAAAAACCTAGTTTAAACTTAGTCCAAGATGAGAATGAAGAAGAAGGAGCTGAATCTGAAGTCCCGCCTGATATGGGGGAGAATATTATGATACGAGGGTCAATGGTGATTCCCAAAAAAGAGCAAAGGTAGAGTAGCGATAATGAAGATTCTTGGCTTCGGACAAATATTTTTCGAACCAGATGCACTTCCAGAAGAAAGGTATGTCAAGTTATTGTTGATAGTGGCAGTTGTGAGAATGCGGTTTCCAAAGAGATGGTAGATAAGTTGAAATTACACTGTGAAACACATTCCCATCCTTACCAAATTGCATGGTTCAAAAAGGGGAATGAAGTCACCATTAATAAAAGATGTTTGATCAAGTTTTCCATCGATAAGACTTATAAAGATGAAGTATGATGTGATGTCATTCCAATGGATGTATGTCATCTGTTATTGGGGAGGCCTTGGCAATATGACAGAAAAGTCATGCATGATGGAGGAAAGAATACCTAGAACTTTTGGAAGGATGGATTGAAAATCATCTTATTGCCCCTTAAGGATGAAGGGAAAGCTGAGAAAATGTTGTCGGAAAGAGAGCTTGTGAAGGAAATGAAGGAAACAAGATTCTGCTATGCATTAATAGTGCAAACAGAACATGAGGAAGACATACCAATTCCTACTAAAATGGCCAAGTTACTAGAAGAATATGTTGATGTTATCCCTAATGAAATACTTGATGGTCTGCCACCAAAGAGGGATATTCAACATCACATTGATCTAATCCCAAGATCATATTTACCTAATCAGGTAGCCTATATGATGAGTGCTACACAACATGCAAATCTCAACCAACAAGTGACATAACTTATAAAGAAAGGTTTGGTAAAAGAAAGCATGAGTCCCTATGCTGTACCAACATTGTTGACTCCAAAAAAGATAATACATGGAGGCTGTGCACATATAACAGAGCAATTGATAAGATTACCATCAAATATCAGTTTCCTATACTGCGCTTGGACGACATGATGGATGTGTTATCCAAAGATAAATATTTTAGTAAGATTGATTTTCAAAGTGGATACCACTAGATCCGGATTCATGATGGGGATGAATGGAAAACTGCCTTCAAGACCAGGGACATACTATATGAATGGATGGTGATGCCATTCAAGCCGTCCAATGCACCTAGTACTTTCATGCGGTTGATGAATATTGTGCTTCGACCATATATTGGTAAGTTTGTTGTCATTTATTTTGATGACATCCTAGTTTCTAGTAACAACAAAGAAGATCACTTGCAACATTTAAAAATTATATTGGATGCATTGAGAAAACACCAGCTTTATGCAAACTTGAAGAAATGTAGGTTCCTGCAAGAAAGTTTGGTATTTCTGGGTTTTTACATCTCGGAAAAAGTAGTCAAGATGGATTTAGAGAAGGTCAGAGCAATTTTGGAGTGGCCTAGTCCTAGGAGTATAACAAAGTTAAGAAGTTTTCATGGGTTGGCCACCTTTTACTAAAAAATTATTTGAAATTTTAGTAGTATTGTAGCACCCGTAACAGATTGCACCAAAGGTAAGAAATTCATGTGGACAAATGAAGCTGAGGAAAGTGTTAATTTTCTAAAGAAGAAGGTAACCGAGGCACCCATATTAGCCTTACCGGATTTTGATAAAATGTTTGAGGTAGACTGTGATGCTTCACATGTAGGCATTGGGGCTGTACTTAGCCAAGCAAGAAGACCAATTGTATTCTTTAGTGAAAAGTTGAATGAGGAAAAAAATAACTACTCTACATATGATGTAGAATTTTATGCAATTGTGCAAGCATTGCAAGAATGGAGGCATTATTTAGTGTCAAAAGAGTCTATGTTATTTACCAATCACATTGCATTAAAATATGTAAATACCCAAAATAAATTGAATAATAGACATGGAAAATGAGTTTCTTTCTTACAAGGATACACCTTTGTTCTGAAGCACAAATTAGGACGACATAATCAAGTCACATATGCTTTGAGTTGGTGCACTGTTCTTTTGACAACCATGGAAAATCAAGTAATTAGGTTTGCTGCATTAAAGGACCTCTATGTGTATGATAACGATTTTCGGGAGATTGTGGAACAGTTGAAGAATCAAGTCATTGGGAACATGGCTCTTACTCAGGGTGAATATTTTATGCAATATGGCTACCTCTTCAAAGGAAAACAACTATGCATTCCAATTATTTCAATGAGGGAAAATATTATCAGAGAACTTCACAGTAGTGGTTTGGGAGGACATTTTGGAAAGGACAAGACAATAACATTAATCAAAGATAAATATTACCGACTGAAGATGAAAAAGGATATAACTAGGTATGTGGCACGGTGTCATGGTGTAGGATTTGTCAAATGGATAAAGGATACTCACATAACACATGGCTGTATATGTCATTACCAATGCCCACATGCCCGTGGATAGATCTGAGCATGGATTTTGTTTTGGGGCTCCCAAACACATAGCGAGGTAATTATTCTATTTTTGTGGTTGTTGATAGGTTCTCTAAAATGGCTCATTTCATTGCTTGCAATAAAACTAGTGATGCATCGAGGGTGGTCAAATTGTTTTTTTCATAAATTGTTAGATTGCATGGGGTTCCAAAAACTATTACCTATGATAGAGATACTCAGTTCTTGGGCCATTTTTGGAGGACTTTATAGAGGGAACTGGGGACTAAATTACAGTTCATCAATTCCTATCACCCTCAAATAGATGGGCAAACTGAGGTAGTAATTCGGAGTTTGGGAAACCTGTTACGGAGCATTGTTGGAGAGAAGCCGACGCAGTGGGATTTGAATTTACCTCAAGGAGAATTTGCCTACAATAGTTTAGTGAATAGATATATAGGTAAATATCCATTTCAGGTTGTTTACGACACAAATACTATGGGTGTCCTAGATTTTGTGCAACTACCGCTTGGGGATAGGATTAGTGATGATGGGGGAGCATTTGCAAAACACATCCAACAATTGCAACAACATGTGAGATAAAAACAACAGGACAATAATGAACATAACAAAATTATAAAAGATGCTCACCGATGATACCAAGTATTCAATGAAGTTGATTTGGTGATGGTGTATTTATGGAAGAACAGTTTCTTAAAGGAACCTACCGCAAATTGAAGTATAAGAAAATTGGTCCTTGCAAGATTCCCAAGAAAATTAACGAAAATTCTTATAAGGTTGATTTACCCGCTGATATCGATATTTCCCCTGTGTTTAACGTTTATGATTTGTATATATTTCATGGGGATGAATTGGGTGATGACAGTGAAGCAGAGGTGGATTGGCAACATGCCATTCCGAGCAAGGAAAAGGAAAAGATTGTGCATATTTTAGATAACAAGACCCTTCATACTCGGTAAGGCCAATACAATCGATATATAGTCCAGTGGGAAGGTGTAGAACCAACAAAGAGTACATGGATTACAGAGGGGGACTTGTTGAACCTAGATCCCGTTAAGTGGCAACAATTTGAAGATAGTAACTTGCAGGAGCTGCGTTCTTTTCAACCAGAGGAGAATGATGCAAGGATTTATGAGGGTCATAACTTTTGACTTGGTTATCTGTTTGGGCTGAAATTTTATAGGGAGTTTCATATTGAAGGGTTCACTGCCATGTCGATCTAATCCTTCAAATCAAACATCGTTTCGACACTTTTCCGGGGCCAAATTCCTTCATATAAGGCCTCAAATTGGGGTTTTCATGTTTTTATGAGAATTTTTAAATTATTAATTATCAATTATCTCTTAGTTTATGAATCTAATCAGAAAAATGAGTTGAAAAACAATGTCTCTCTAGTTAGCTCTTATTTATTGGTCAATTTTAGAGTCATGCGAGAATTTCCTAAAATCAATTGTTTTTCTAAAATTAGTTGTTTTTTCTAAAATTAGATGTTTTCGAAAATCTCATATAGTAGTTATAAGGGGTTGAACTTCCATTGTAATAGTTAGGATGGAGAAGGAATAAAGAGAGTTATTTTCCATTCTCATGTGTTTGCATGGTTTTTTTTGATCTCATGAATGAATTAAAGTTTATTGGCTACATCAGAGTATTATGCCACTTGTTAAGTATCATAGGTTGGTGCCACATGTCATGACATGGTAAGTTGAGGGTGCATTGGACTATACGAAAATGTACCTACTTGTCAAGTATCCCATTGTGAGTGGGTGACGACTATGACACATGTCAAGTAGTCATAGGTTGGTGCCACATGTCATGATGTGGTAGGTTGAGGGGGCATTGGAATGCATTCAAGAGGTAAGAGAGGTAAAGGGGAATGAATTGCATAACATAGAAATTAGGATGTCTGAAGGTGGAAATGAGGGGCTCATGTGAATGGTGGGGTGTCTCTCTAGTTCATATGGAATTCCATGCAGAATGTTGGAGGATGTGATAAGTTGAGGGGCATATGGAATTCCATGCGAAATGAAAATATACCCTTCCTTCACATGCCCCTTATCTTCCCATACTCTTCCTTAGCATGCCCCTTGTCCTCCCTTCTACATTTTGCATGGAATATCCATGTAGAATGCAAATGATAAGAGGGGAATAAGGATGGTAAGGTAGATATATTATTATTATTGTTTTCTTGTTTTAATTTTTAATTTCTTTATTTATTATTATTTTTTTTGTCAATATTTTATTTCAAAATATTTTTTGAAACAAGCCATGTATTGTTTCAATGGGTTCCCAAGCGAAATTACTTTTATCTCGAGCATATGCCCTCCATTTTCATTTTGTAAATTGTTGGACGAAGCTAACTTAGAGGCCTATATAGTGAGTGGGTGCACACCCTCATATCATTCTGTGTTTGAATCCATTTTATTCAGACATAGACCTATCGCTTGGATGACTTTGTATAAAGAAGGAAAACTTGTAGAGTTTGACACTTGTTCCAAGTTCTAAGGGTGATTTTCTTTCTAGGTTTTTATGATCATTATGTGAATATTGTCCAACACTCTTCAAATTCCTGAAATGAGTTTCCACTTGGGAGAAATCTTGGTTTAAATGAAAACCAAAATCCCTCAGTTGATGGGTGATGAGGAAAACACATCAACAAACCATGCAAATCAATTATCCAAACAAACCATAGTGTTGGTCAATTATTAAGACCCAATAGAGTTGTAGTGCTTGGTTGTAGACACAAAAGTAGAGTGTTGCACACACTAGATTTTGTGCATGTACTTTGCATTCTATTAATGAGAATGAGTGAACCTATTCCCATATGATTGTGCAATCTAATTTTTTGGGTTCTTTGAGTTTATCAATGCATCTTTTTTCTTATTTTATTTGTGCACACTATTGCACAACAAGACTAAAGGTTGGTTGATTGGACCAATTATGCCCCGAATATGCCATTTGGTATGAAAGGAAGGTTGGAATCTCTAGGGTGTGAATTGAACAAGGAGAAGGCTTAGAGAAGATGACCATAGGTTGTAGGTGATGAAATGGAAAGACGATGACAATAGGTTGTAAGTGATAAAATGGGGAGAAGATGAAAAATGAGGACAATGTAGAACGAGTTGTATATGTAAAGAATAAGAATTGGAGTGTGTTGATTTTTGTGGCTCCAGGCAGGTATTATCACATGACACTAGGTGTTGGGCATGTGGGAATCGTCGTGAGCACCACATCACAATTTCAGTTTGGTGAAACCACCCTTGGATTTGAGTGGGGGATTCATGGTTTTGATGATGGGATTTGTGGGCTTGTGTTGGGGCTTCACACCCATAAGAAAAGACTAATTTGATGTTGAATTGTGGAGGGGATTCTATGGTGACCACTAAGGATTGTATATATAGGAGAGAGGTCATTGTGACATTTCATATGGTGGATATCATGTAGAGTGTGTGGAGACATGATGGAGATAGCATAAGTGTGATCCGGATTTAGGAGAGGAACAAATTGATTAACAAACTGAATACAATAAACACATAGATATGAAGAACAACATAGATATCCAATGAACAATATCTTCTATTGAATAAATGAAATAGGCTGAAACTGTAAAACTGCAGAATTGAAACACTTGCTCGAATGGTGGTAGCTATCTCTGAGAAGAGATGTGGCTGCTACGCACATCTGTCTGAACAAGACGATTAGAATGAGGCTCCAAAGGAATTTTTGATATTATTCGTGAATTCCAAAACTCTAGACATCCAAAAACTTAACCCTAGGAGGTGAAACACCAAAAGTCATGTGGGCCCCTATGGGTAAGTTGGTACCTCAACTTCCTGGGGTCGTAACTTTCGTATACGACCTCTGTTTTAGGTGCATGATATCCCTTTGGAAAGTATTTAAGAGAACTACACATTACACTATCAAACTCTATCTTTGTCTACAGTTTGACTGTGGTGAGCCAAAAAAACACTTTTTAGGGATCTAAAATGACCCTGGAAGTACAACAATATGTGATGACATGAAACCATACAAAATAAGCCAGTTGGATTAGGTGAGAGGCCACCAATATCCACTTGGAAGATGTGTAGGGCCTCAAACAACCCCAGAAGTGTAGAACCCATAATTATAAAGAAGTGCAAAAGAACGTACTAAATTAAAAACAAATAAGAGGATCCAGTTGGAATAGGTGGGTGGCCACTAATATCCACATCGATCAATCCTCCCCCCTTAGGAAGCAATGGTATCCATTGCGTTGAGTTCCCTCATCAGGTGAGGAAAATTCTGCTGGATTTGGCCTTGGGTGAGCCACTTGCGTTGGTGTAGGAGCTGCCCGACCTTAACAACCCGATAAAAATGGATCCTCTGTTGGAGAGGTCCCTTGACTTGTGTGTCCACTATCTGATGAGTGGATTCTTGTTCCATGCAATCATGGTTGAGCTATGTTGGTGTCATCTATTCTACGATCTTGGAGGTGTCCAATTATGGTGGAAAATATGGCTGAAGGAGGTCCACATTGAACACTGGGTGCAGGCCAAGGAAGGGTGGAGTGTTGAGCTCAAAAGTGTTGCTACCCATAGCCTTGGTGATAGTGTAAGGCCCATAGTGAAGTGGGTGGAGCTTCTGATGGGGCCCTGTGAGACGCCCCTTCTGCAAATGTAACCAGACTATGTCTCCAACCTCAAACTGGTGCGGTGCCCTATGTTGATCATGGCAATGATTGTACTTAGCACTGGATTTATGCAAAATCTCCTGGACCTATTGGCGAATGTGTTGAATCCACTCAATGAATCTGGTGGCTTTGTCGGTCTCTGATTGAACATGGGAAGAGTTTGTCTATGTGATGGCAAGAGGTAGTGAAACATTAATGGGACCCAATGGTTGGAATCCCAACCCCACCTAAAATGGGCTATGGCCAGTGGAGCTATGGAGAGCCCTGTTGTAACTATGTTGAACATAGGGGAGACTCTCATCCCATGTACGTGGATGCTTAGAGTTGTACATGCGTAGAATGTGCACAATGATCCGATTGACTACCTCTGTTTGGCCATCTGTTTGGGGGTGGAAAGAAGTGGATTTAGTGAGATTGATGTCCAATAATGACTAGAGACTCGACCAAAATGTGTCAAGGAACCTGATGTCCCGGTCGGAGATGATGGTATGTGGTATCCCAAAATGGACCCACACTCAATCTAAGAAGACCTTGGTAGTATTTGCCGCTATGATATTCTTCTTATAGGCTGTGAGGATGGCCATCTTTGAAAACTGATCAATGACCACAAATACACAGTCATTGCCTTGCTTGGTGGACGAAAGGCCAGACATGTAATCCATTGATATGGATTCCCAAGGCTTCTCAGGAGTAGGAAGAGGGGTGTATAAGCCTTCCTTCTCGATGGCTAGCTTGGAAATGGCACAGGCAGTGCAAGATCTGATATACTTGCTGACGTCCTGTTGAAGTTTTGGCCAATAAAAATGTTTCTGAGGAACAACCATAGTTTTCTCCACACCAAAATGTCCTGCCATTCGACTGTAGTGGGATTCCCAACTCAGCCTTGCACGCTCGCTTGTAGGAACACAAATATGACCCAAATGGCATAATATTCCATCCTGAATGTGAATATCGATGATAGTCGTGCCTGTACCCAAGAGTTGATAGGTGGCAGGGAAGTCTGGATCTTGTTGATAAAGTTGGGGCCACTCAGATGCCTCGTGTCCACAAGAATGGATCACAGTGGTGAGTGCAACCACAAGAGGTTGACTGAGGCAATCATCGACACGATTTGAGATCCCCGTATTATACTTGATGTTAAGATGGAACTTCTGCAGGTAGATGGACCACTTCTGATGGCAGTCGTTCTGCAATTTCACTTGTGTCTGTATGAACTGCAGAGGCTTGTGATCAGTGTGGATGATTGTCTCCTTTCCCATAATGTAATTTTTCCATTGATGATAGGATTGTACAATGGAATACATTTCCTTGTCATAGGTGGGGTATTTTCAGAAAGTATATGAGAGTGTCTCACTATGGTATGCCACTGGATGATCGTGCTAAGTGAGAACTGCGCCTACAACATAGTTAGATACACCAGTCTCAATCTCGAACGGTTGTTGTAGATCAAGAAAAAAGAGTATTGGAGTTGAGCACAAGTGATGCTTCAGATCATCCAATGTTCGTTGTTGTTACTTCCCCCACACAAACTTTTCCTTGCCACCACCCTTGGTTACCTGGCTGAGGGCCCATGCAGTATGGGAGAATCCAAATACGAACCATCGGTAGAAGTTGGCCAGTCCCAAGAAGCTCTGAATCTCGGTGAGTGTGGTTGGGGCTGTCTAGTCACGAATGACTTGGATCTTAGATGGATCAACATGTACCCCATGCTCATCAACAATGTAGCCCAAGTATTGGACCATGTTCATGCCAAAAGACAATTTTTCCAAGTTGGCATATAGCTTGTGCTACCGCAGAGTGCTCAACACCTGCTGAATATGCCACATGTGCTCCTCCCAAGTTCTGCCAAAGATGAGGATGTCATCCAAATATACCACCACAAAAGAGTTGGTGAAGGGTCTCAATACATCATCTATCAACCTCATGAAAGTGGCTGGTGCTTTGGTTAAGCCAAAGGGCATGCCAACCCAATCAAGGAGACCTTATTTAGATTTGAAGGTTGTCTTTCATACATCAGTTGGTTCGATGGGAACCTAGTGGTAGCCAGACTTTAGGTCAATATTGTTGAAGAACTTTGCCCCCTTGAGTTGGTTAAGAAGGTCATAAATCCTGGAAATTGGGTACCGGTTCCCGACTATGATTTTGTTTAAGGCTCTGTAATCAATGCAGAGTCGCCAAGTCCCGTCCTTCTTCTACACCAGTACAATTGGGCTTCCGCAAGAGGAGGAGCTGGGTTTGATGTGCTCCTTTTGAATAAGCTCTTGGATATGATTCCTGATTTTATCATTTTCCATCATAGACTGACGATAGATTGGTCCATTAGGTAGAGGTGCACCGAGGGTCAGATCAATTGGATGCTTGACTTGGCAGTACGTCAGTACCCCGGTGGGTGAGGAGATTATGTCTCTGTATTCTTCCACGATCCTATCCACTTGATTCTGCTGCAAAGAGAGGCTTTGCATAGAGGCCATGAATGTGGCGAACAACTTCTGCTTACTGTGAGCACAGATCACAAAGAAGATGAACTTCCCGGTCTGTGAAATGACCTTACTGCATTGCTTAAAAGAGATTAAAGAAATAACGGTATGCGACGCTACCTCTGGTATCTTGTACAATTGTCTACCCAAAGTAATAACAACACTGTGGGGTCTAGACTCATACAGAACATGACGGTTCCAAAAATATGCTTGTCCTAAAAGAACATCACAAACTTCAAGGGGAGCAATATCACACAATACCTCATGTTTGAAAGGATTGATGTCATAGGGAAGACGACACTGTTGGCTGACACGAAGATCTCTTCCTTGGAGAAGCCAACCTATGGTGTAAGGCTGTGGGTGCGGTGTCATTGGCAGGTCTAGCCGCTTGATGACCTCTACTGAAATCAGGTTCTTTTGATTGACGCTATCAACAATGAAATGAAGTAGAGCCCCCTTTACCCACATCTTTGAGTGAAAGAGGCGTTCCCTTTCCTCCGGTTCTTTTGGTTTTAGACTTTGGTGGTAGCGACAATGGCACTAGGTTCAACATCGATAATTTGCTTCCCTCCTTCTGGATTTGATTCAGAATCAGAATCAACCTTTGACTCAAAAGCCTTCAGCTTGACCATGAGTGACTGCTTGGAGCGACATTATTCAGTGTTGTGCCAAGGGATTTCATGGTACTCACACCATTTTCTCATGTCCTTTTTCATATTCTCATTTCCCTTCTTGTGTTATGGCTTGTACTGGTTGTACTAAGAGTGGCCATATTTTCTCTGTCCCTTGCTATGTGGGTTGGGGCTGCCTTTGCCCTGCTTCAGCTGTGAAGAGTTTACAGATCCAAAATCTCACCTCTTTTGCTTAAATTTTTTCTCAATCTTGACATCGTATCTATAAGCTGTACCCAATGAGGCTATGTCCAGAAACTCCATTTCCGTTTGAATGTATCTATGCAAACAACTGCGATATTTGAGAACCAGATGTCGCTCAGAGTCTTTGATACTCAATTTGGTGCACATGGTATGGAAAATATTGGTGAAATCTGGTACTGTCTGGTCCCTTTCTTGACAAAGGGTGGTCCATCTTGTGTACTGGTCCTCGTAGCTTCTAACAGGGTAGTACTGTTCTTTAATGGAATCCCGGAAGGAATCCCATGTAGGGGAAACCACAAATATTACAGATTCTTCTATGACCCTTTTCTCAGAGTAAGTGCCCCACCAGTCCTTAACATGGGGGATGACCTTGAGGAGTGCAAAAGTAACCTTTTCCTTATCGAAAAAATTGTGGACCGAAAAATACCCTTCGAGCAGATTCAATATAACGCCCCATATTTTGGCTTTAGGTAGTTAGAACTTTGATTTTTCTCATCTTAGTAATTCATTGCTTAACAACTATTTGGACTCAACAATTTTGATATAGACATGTGACAAGTGTACATCTGGACCTATTTATGTGTTGCATTCTATTATTTTCATTGTTATATGCTCATGATGATGACAACTCTTTGATTTGTTTAAACACACAAATTAAGATGCAGAATTTAGGTACATGGATACCAATTCAAAGTTATGTTGTGAATGCATAACAGATGCAAGACATGATAAAAATAAACATACATTTCTTAATTTAACGTCAATACAGATATGGATTCTTATATAAAATTATGATGTATATACTGTTGATACTGAGAGGGGGGTGAATCAGTATCCAGTACAATTTAAAAACCTTTTTCAACTTATACTTAAACCATTCAATTATATCCAATGATCAATGAACAATAGTATAAGAGTTACACCAATACACCACAATACACCATGCACAATATATGAGAAATAATCAATAGTTTTTGTTCAAGGGAAGTAATGACTTCCAAAGGTAGCTACAACTTCCAAATGTAAAGGGAGGGATAAACCTCCAAAAGGAAGATACAATACTCCAATATCAAGAGAGATTTGAACTCTCTATCCTTGCCCCTTCCTTTCACCCAAGAATATATGAGAGATAATAAAACTTTACATTAAATCATCACCATCAACCAATCATCACATAGAACCTGATAATGCTTTCTGAGACTTCTTCAATTTCTGCAATTATTCAATTCTTGGAGTACTCTGATCCTGTAGATAATGTTACTCAATGTATTCTATGAAACTCTAATTTTCACTCCTTGAATCCTCCCCAAAAAGAGGTTATAGAAAGAATGGTAGACTTTATTCAATTCTGGTCTGTTCAGAAGACCCAACTTGTACAGCATGCCCTGCGCTCAATATTTAACATCTGATTCTAAAACACGCACACAAGAAACTACAGTCCGTACTCTTTGCAATGGAAGTGGTACCACTTCATTTGGAGTCTGTATGAAAAAGTTATGACTATTTTACCAAGAACACCTGTTTATTGACTAGTTTCAGGACTGGTCACAAACCCTATATTCCACAGAGTGTATCTCCATAATTATAGCGAATCAAGAGCTAAATTTTTTACCAGAGGTACCTAGATATATCTTCTCAATACCATAGCGATTTCACCATCTGAATTGTTCTAGAAAAAAAGTTATACCAAAAATGGTAAGATGACTTGAAAATAACATACCTTAGAACACATCACCAAAAGACTTCATCCTCCCTTGAAATCCGGCCTTCTTTTACTTCTTCTTCCCTCTGAAATTCGAATTGTATAAAAATGAATGTATAATGATATTTATTTATACCATTTATGTCACTTCCTTTTAACATTAGGGCCGACCTGACACTTTCTTATTTTGTAATTATTTTCTTTAATTATTTTCAGGGCCTACATGTACTTCCTTTTTCAA
>ML784018.1:1235003-1246999 GCA_009831015.1 Picea engelmannii
GAAACAACATGATGTATACTATCCATTCATGGGTGTTGTATATGCATGTGCATTTTCCTTCATGTCCAAATACCTTTATCAATCTTGTGGTCCAAAACCCATGACTAGGGTTGACATCAATGAAAACAATCAATCTTCCAACATATACATGGATATGAGTTATTGGTGAACTAACCTATATGTTGATGAGCTATGTGATATCTAAATGACTACAATGATGAGGTAACATGGATGTCATAGACATAAAAAAGATAGTGTATGCTATAAGTTATAATTGTTATTTAATTTATGATTCGAAATATTGCTATGATTTGTGTAAGTGTGGTTTTGACAGGTTACATGGCTTTCCCAAAGTGGTTGTTTGATGACATGAATCTAAGAACAATAGTTGCACAATATGGCTTGATGTAGGGTGTTGAACCTAGTTCTATAAGGAGGGGTGGAGGTATTTCCCACCGTTTAGCCTCCAAAACCTAGAGTCGTGGGAGGGTTGTGTGAAGTCACACTCCCCTAAACGTGTGATGGTGATTGCTAGTTTCCTGTTGGGGAAGCTTGGTTGACATGTATGACACTTCCGCTTACGGGTTCTATCTGGAGTTAGGTTAATATAGTTGACGCTCCAACTTAGTCCAATAGAGGAAAGGATATGATGGAAGATGGAAGTAAGTTAAGAAGGAAGGATGCTTCAATGTTAGTTGAGAATATTGATTGAGGATTAGAGATGCCACTATTGTTTGCTCACTTGGTTCCTACCATGTTTAAAACCCTCTTTTGATTTCCTATTGATATTTTAAGTGTGATAATGAGTTATTGATGAATTGGTGTAATTTTGTTCGTTAAAATTATTAAATGATACATTACTTGATCTGTTGTCCTACATGTCTTGGTGTGATCATATGGGAACTATGCAGTAGAGGCAATGGTTGTTTATCATTAATACATGCATGAGATATGTGTCCTCTAGCTACACACACATACCCTACACATGTACACTAGTACAATTAATTAATGTATTAATGTATTAATTATTAAAGTATATTATTAACTATTTAATTGAATGTTTATTTATTATGTAAATTATATTGCATACAAAATATCTAGAAGCATTAAATACCTTATTTGACTTTGATTGATGGTTGGTATGATGAATTAAATGAGCATGGTGGGTTGTCATGTACATTTTGGGGAAAATTGTCAAATTGCATTTATTAGCTAGCATGAGAAGAAAGACTTTGCATTTTATTTATTGTTGTTTAATGCAAGTCATTTATATTTTAGTTTTATTTTAATMTTTTCCCAAAAATCTAGATAAGGGAGGTTGATGGATAATAATGAGGGTGGTTGAGGAGACTTGGGGAAGGGTGTATGGAAACTTGATAAATAGAGAGAAGAAGTGGCGAGGAGGGGGGAGGTTTTGAGCATGATGAGAGGTTGTGAAATCTTTGGAAGATATATTTCTTATGATGGTTTTCTTTGAGCATTTGTGCTTTGTTGTTCTTGGAGTCACGAGCATGGAGGGCCAAGAAACTGAAAGGTTTCTTGGAGCTAGGAAGTCGGCTAGGCTCCTAGTTGGTTGAGAGGATTCCGTTGTTTCACTATGGGCAAGCGGGAAAAGAATGGTTGGAAGCATCTTCCTACTACTACCAAAACTACATTGAAACTGACGAGCTTCAATAGACCATGGAGGAGGTATTTTCATCGGTATTTTGTTGTACTTTTGTTTTAAGGTTTAAATCTTAGAGTTAACATATTACTTATTTCATCATGTTATTTATAGTTATCATTGAGCAAATGTAAAAGAGTCATGGAAATGAAAATCAATGACATTATGTTAAATTAAAGTTGTTAATGCATATGTATTTAATGAGTGATTAATTGCCTAACATCCTAGATGGGTGTTACATTTGGTATCAGAGCTATGGTTCTAACTCTTATAGCTTATGGGCCTTTCCAAACTAAAGATGGAAATAATTATAGAAATAATCGTTAAATATGATTGAGTTATTATTTCAGGAAGATTTAAGACATGTTCAAAATTTTAGAGCATGGAAATATTTACCACAAATTCCAATGCCCATAATTTTAAATTTAATTGCTTTAACATGATAAACATGATAATTTGAGCAATAATCTCCCAACTAGATTGTGTTACCTCTTAGGCCAAGAGTCTATCAATATTTCCCTCCTTTTCTACTTGTCATTGATTATAAGGAATGAAAAGATAAATGATACCAAAATAAATAAATAAAAAAGTATAATCTTAGCGTGCGAATATTGTTCAAGCGTTCTTGTATCATGGGATTATTTGAAGGTCTTCACACATGTGGTTGGAGCCTCTCGATCCAAAACTATTTTTTTATCTTAAAACTAGCATTCCCATAAGTTCTAATACCTCAATACATTCTTCCATACTTTGATTGAAGACAAGATTTCATTCGACAACTTTTGAAAGGACGATAAATCAACCCGTGATTCTATTGAAGAGGACAATGAGTGTTGGTGACTTTAAATATGAAGGATCCTCATCCACATCAAACTAATCTGATTTCTTCATAATCTGAATGGTTGTCATCCCTTTGAGACTTTATGATCCAGGTGGATATCGGTGGCCACCAACCTTTTCCATCTAGCTCAAAACAAGTTTCTGACAATTTTGACAATTTACTATTTTTAGCAGTTTTTAACTTTCGGGGCCATTTTGAGGGCCTAAATGAAGGTTTTTTGGGATTGAGCTTCTCAATGAAAACTAAAGGCTTTGATTGAGCCCCCAAAATGAATCTCCTTGACAATACCTTTCCAACGAGCTATCGTGCACCCCAAACAAAGATTCGTATGCCAAAGTTATGCCCCCAGGAAGTTGATACACTAAACTACCTAAAACAGGGTCCGAAAAACTGTTGGCTTTTCATCTTCCGGGGTTAGGGTTTTGGATTTTATTTATGATAAAAATGCCTTTGGAGCCTCATTGTAAAATCATCTTCTTGTGAATGAGCACATCCATCACATCTCTTCTCAGAGATAGGCCGCCACCATTCTAGCGAGTCTTTCACTCTGTATTTTTACAGTCTTTGTACATTTTCGCTCATTAATAAAAAATTATGTATTACTGTATCTCTGTGTTTATGGTTGCATCTCTGATACATTTCTGTTATATTATTGGATATCTGCGATATCTTTGTACATCTATTTATTATATCTTCGCTCTCATTTCGTGCGGAAAATAATCTAGATCAGTGGTATCAGAGCAGGCTGCTCTTGATCATTTTTCAATGCATGTCCCCGACGAGGTCCGAGTATAGCTAGTTGGGTCTTGAGCTTGTCTCTCTCGAGGAAAACCTCTCTCGCATGCCCAAGAAACCCTCCATGGAGGAAGAAAAGAAAAACAACAGAGCATACGATTCTATTAATTTGTTGCTGGAGCAAGCTCTCACGCGACAGATGGACAAAATGATGGAGAATTTTGTCCACATCCTTCAACGTCTATCAATAAAAACATGCACGTCTTCATCAAGTGACCACTTTGGAGGCACCTCGCATTTCAAGGTACAAGTTAATTTTTATATTCCCATATTTGAAGGACAAATAGATGCAGATGCCCTAGAAAAATGGTTAAATTTGCTAGAAGGTTATTTCTCTGTTCATAATTTCTCTGACAGGGAAAATATCACCTTTGCACTCCTTAAGGATATCCCCCATGTCAAACATTGGTGGGAAACTTAATAGGAGAAAATTTCCACAGAGGAGTCTGGAATATATGGGGCCGAGCCCACTTGGTATTTTTTTGTGGATGCGGTAAAGTAACAATATTACCTTGTTGGCAACTATGAGGACCAGTACATGAGATGGACCACACTGCGACAAGAGAGGGACCAAGCAATTCCAGAGTTCACCAATACCTTCCATACCCTACGCACCAAGCTGGGTATCAATGACTTCGAACGAAATTTGGTTCTGAAATACCGAGGGTCTCTACACAGATACATCCAAACTGAAATGGATTTTCTGGATATCTCATCACTCGGTGTTGCTTATCAATATGTTGTTAAAATCGAGCAGAAATTTAAGCACCAGAACAAATGAGAGTTCGGGTTTGAAAATATACAACAACCAAAGTATGATAAAGATGACCCTAAGAAACAATCTCCTGAAAACCAGCCCAAGCCACATGAAAAGAAGGGTCACGGAAAGACGAAGGACACCGGAAAATGGTGTGATTTCCACAAAATCCCTTGGCACAACACCGATGAATGTCGCTCATGTTAGCACTGAGAGTCACCCTCAGATTGCAAGAGGATAACCCCAGTACCTATCAAAAGGCTTGTTAATGTAAATTAATGATGAAAGGTCAAATGGACAAAACTCAACATAAGAATGATTTAACACACAAATCTGGGCTAGCATGCATAAGAAAATGAGGTTTTGATTAACTTTAGTCAGTGGTTTAAGGATAAATGTGAATAGAAGGAAGAATTAGTGGAAAAGGTGGATAAGTCTGCTATAAACATCAGGCCTTCAAGTAGTTGGGTGAAGAAAAACTCAGTCACAAGAACCTCTTGAAACTAAAGTTAAAAAAACACCAAAAAACATTCATAGTAGCATTATAATCAAACATCCCTTATAACACAACCATAACATCTCATATGGATCATCCAATCATGAGAATTTCAAAGTGAGAGGAAACAATATGGAAAAAGGAAACTAACTTATATTAATGAAAATTTCTCAAGTCCCATATATAACCATAGAACAACTCTGCTCAGTCAAAATATTACAAAAAGGGAGCTCTGCTCAACCATCCCCCCCTCTCAAATCATTCATTTGATGTAATTATAATCAAGACAGTAGATGATGTCTTCTCTTGTATGTGTTGTTCCTTCTGTCAGAAGGAAACTCTGGTCAATATGGGTGTGCAGGAGAAACTGCCCTTTGTGGTACTTCAGGCTAACAAATTTCTGTCTCCTCGGCCATACCCCCCATGCTTCCATTTAAGGGGGTATTCGATTGTTCAACCACCAGTCCTTCTTTCATTAACTAATTTCTCATTGGGATCAGGACATGGAAAAACTTCCCTATGTGGTACTTCAGGCTGACAATCTCCTTTGATTATTTGGATTAACACCCAGTTTATGTTGCCACACGTTGATCTCAGATTGGACCCCATATAAGCACGTGATTGCGGAAGCTTCCAAGGGTGGTTTGGGTCCACACCACTTTGGCCCCCACAATCCACCACCAACTTCCACATACCTCTTTAGATATACCGTGGTTACGATTGCGAGACCGCTCTATAATTTTATCGTTTGAGCATGTTTGTTGGCAGTAGGCCGAAGTGGAAAGAAGGATGATCATGGGGAAAGAAAGCGTGCAGAGAGTGAAGAAACAATGGGAAGGAAACACAACATGCGCGCATGCAAGAAAGCATGCACAAGGAAAGCGACGGCTGGAAGGAAGAATAACACGTGCACATGAGAGGAAGACCTAACATTAGTAGGGTTAAGGTTTTGGTAATTTATTGTAATGGATGAAGAGCCAAAGATGTATAAATACCGATACTGAGGTATTATAGAGGGTTCACAGATTTTGTAGTTGTTCTGATTTAGTTAGTATTCAGGTTTTTGTAGTGTTGGCATATAGTTGCTACGCATGCGCGGATACGATAGGTAATATTTTTCTGTATGAGCTATTTTGTAAGCTGTTGAGCTAGAGGAGACGAGAGAAGGTAGATCTTGAGGATTAGATCACAGGTTGAGGATCCTGGTGTGATCTAGTTTGCCTCATATAGATCTTACCCATCTGAGGAGAGTTGTAAGCGCATGAAGCTGTAGATACAAAACTATCATAATAAAGAGCCAAGAGCCAAATATTTGTGGACATAGCCCAAGAGGTGGTGAACCACGATAATATCTGTGTAAAGTGATGAATGCATGCATATCTCTATCCTCTTTTTAGTAGTTATTTGTTGTGCTTAATGAATGAATGAGTTATTACATTGCCTGTGAAATATGATTGCGCTATTAAGGGAATAAGCTGCTAAAGTTACTACATAGTCATGAATAACAATATTTTGCATTGGCCAGTTCTAATAATGGTTCAATGGTTGAGCTCTCATATCTCATACTCAATCCTAGGTTGTAAACACCTGAGTCTTGCAGCCACCCATTAAAGCTATCTCGGGTGAGATTGCGTAACGTATTCTGTGTGTTGTGTTGCCTTTTGGTTTACCAGGAGGGCCGATAGTTTAAGAGGATTTGTTGGAAACCTGAAAGACTTGAACCTTGGTTCAATACAAACTTAGACAATATAGAAGAAGAGTTAACCAAAAAATGGTTTCGTTGCCATAGGTAGGAACAAGAGAGGATTGAGTAGAGGAGATAAGTCAAGAATTTGTCGGAGACGGATTAAGAAAGGGTTAGGGTAGAGACCAATGAGCCATTAGAAGGGAATGTTGAGACCGTGGAATCCCACAAAAGCATAGATTGAAAGCTGGTTGAGAACAAAAGATCTAGAGTTTGCACATAAATACAATAGAAACCCTAGAATAACACCTCGCAAATATCTTGAGAAATACGTGTTTACTGATTTGCACGAAGTCTTTTTCTATGATTTTCCGCATCTACTGCAGGAGTGCATACTAAGGTTGAAGGATAACAATGCGACAAACCGGATTCGACAGTTAGATTGGACCTCAGTACAGATTGAGCAATTACAGCAGGTGAACAACAAATTCACCTGTGTAGTAGAATTTTGGCTTGACAGTATTGTGGCAGGCATCATAATAGAGTTTGCAGTTGACACAACGAAGTCATACAGTGCAGCGTAGCACAAATTTCTACGCAGACCTCGAGGAAGGTACATTCGATCACTATATACTTCTATTAAGATACTACTATATAACGAAGGTGTAATGACAATGGAATCAGACAACTAAATTTCCCTGTGTGCATGGGGGAAGGGGTTAAACACTGATAGAGAAAGGATGAATGGAAGGCGGTAAGGATAAAGGAAAGAAGGAGGAGGAACCCTTGGACCCGATCACGATGGACGACGACCAAATCAAGTGGATCTTGGCGTCAACGGGAAAGACGCGTAGCGGAGTACCCTACCAATAAAAGGTGAATACTAAGAAGAGAGCCATAGTCATGAGGGAAGTCTTGGTGAGTGATGAGGAAGAGGTAGAGGATCTTCGGGCTATGGAGTAGATTGAGGAAATCCTGCGCGCAACATATGAGAGGAAGATGAGAGGTCTAAGAGCGGGAGGAGAAGGCAACCATCCTATCCATATTAATGTCAGTGTGGAACCCATAAACCCATGTGCAACTAATACACCAAAGAGAACATGACCATTTAGACAACCAAAGTTCAGAGGAAGTCTGACAATAGGAAGTACATCTACACAAGGAACAACAACTGGAAGAGTCAGTTCAGGTAGCACTAGTTAGGTATCTACACCACGAGGAGGTAGTAGTTCAACATTCGGGATGGCAAGACACGATCCCACCATCAGATTACCAGAATTTCGAGGAGAAGCAACAAAAGACCCTGAGAAGCATTTGTTCATTTGTGCAAAGATCTAGGAAGCATAACAAATCACTGATGAAGATACCAAACTCGCACAGCTAGCTATTACACTAAGAGACCACACACTAGACTGGTACATGAGTCTAGACACAAACAATGCCCCTAGGACGACAAGGACACTGGGAGACATCAATAAGTTATTGATAAATGAGTTCCAGAAGCCGAGCTCAGAGGATCAGTACATGAATGAGATGATTGAAATAAGACAGAAAGCATGAGAGTCTGTATGGGAGATTGATAAGAGATTCAAGCAACTGAAAGGAAAGCTAAAATATCTCATGACCAATATGCAACATCGACACCTATTTTTCAACTCACTACTCCCACATTTAAAATACCCATGGGACAAGTAAGTACAATCAAAGGCTTTTTGCAATCATGTGTAAAAGTATTAAATGATTCATCATCTATGAAAATATTGCAAAATATACTAGAAAAATGTACCAGTGAGACGAAATAAAAGCTAGAACCAAAAACAGTTAATCACCTACACACAAGAAGAAGAACAAGTAGGGAGTTCAAATTGAATGCTAACATCAAAGATTTTAATATGGGAGACATTATACTGGATCTAGGATCTGAAGTTAATGTATTGCCAAAGAAAACATGGAAATGCATGGGAGAACCAACATTAGGATACTTACCTGTTCAATTGAAACTAGAAAATTAACACAGAGTCTTACCAATTGGTAGACTGAAAGGAGTAACAGTAGATCTCGATGGAGTGCGCACTAAAGAAGATTTTGAAGTTATTGAAATAGTGGACGACACAAAACCTTACCCAACATTGCTTGGTCTGGATTGGGCGTTTGACAACTAGGCCATAATCAATTTGAAGACCGAGAAAATGACATTTGAGTCAGGAGAATACAGGGTCATCGCGCCATTAGACCCATCAGAAGGCGAGAGGTTTGTAGAACCTACTTCCCTAGACTTAGAGGAAATCGGCCAGTTGTATAGAACAATTGCGCGCGATGAGGATTACGTAAACCCAACTACCGATGGGATACTCAGTTGGCAGAGCATTACTTCATGTGCAACAGACTTAGACATCGGTTTAGAGAACTGGAAACAAAGGCTAGACGAAGTATCCACGAGAATATGTGCACGAATAGACAGCGCAGTAAGATGGGTCGGAACAGAAATCAGGGAACCACCTAGTTTTCATGGAATGAACGATTTGGAAACATTCTTGACACAGTATGAAGATATAGTGTTAGAGAACCAGAGACTATTAACACTTGAATTAGCACTCAAGGCCACACCCACAAGATGGCGGGGCACACACAAAGAGACAATCACAGATTGGTACCAATGTAAGCGGTTACTGCGCATAAGGTTCAACGTAGAACATGAAAACAATAAGCAACAGAGGTATGACAGACAAGGGGCACCAGTGTAACACTTGGAGAAGTGCAGAACACTGTGGAAAATGACACCCCCAGAGGAATGGCCTGATCACTTCATACACACTCTAGAAGGCATACCAACGAACTGGTACATGGACCAGGAAGTGCGCAAAGGAACTATGACATGGACGACATTGCAACAGAGTTTTACAGTTACTTTCTCATTCGAGCACGAGAACCCCAACATAAATGCCACGCTTAAACAGATCAGAGGAGTAATATTCTATTGGTCAGTTTGCACAGGTTGTTGCACAGGTTTTGTCATTAATGTCAAACTTGAAGCTGCACGATGGTTCGCTGAGAGTTCCTTCGGAATTTGGGAATCAAAGAAAGGAGGAGCTCCAACCTTCGACATCATGATACGCGAAATCGCGAAACGCAAAGTCCTGATGGGGTCAGGACCGTCCAATCACGAAAGGCTGTGGGCCGTCGATCGGAGCACAAAGTCCCGATGAGATCATGACCATCTGATCACGAAAGGCCGTGGGATCGTCGATTGGAGAAAAGTGGATATCGGGAAATCAGAAGTCAAAGGAAGGAAATGCGATAGCATTCCAACTCGCAAAATGCTGAAATGTGAAAATCTGAAATGCCGTCGAAACATGAATGCAGAAATACCGAAAGGGACACACGTCACATGATTCTGGGAGTTTTAGGTGTCAAATAAACTCACGACAAGAATGATTAAATCACGAAATGAGAAACCATGACGTTTCGGAGTTTCAGATACCGGGAGTTGGAGGAGTCAAGAGTCAAGACTCTTCATCACAGGAGTCCCGAAGTTGCGAAATGCGAAACGCTGAAATCCCGAAACAGGCACATCAACAATGACTCCATTTCGGAGTTTCCCAGACCGAGAAATCAAAGATCAAAGGAACTTTAACCTTTGAAGTAGCGAACCTCGAAATGCCGAAATGCTAAAACCTGAAATGCTGAAAGGGACTATTGTGAGTCTCGAAAACCCGAAAAGAAAAAATGGCGAAATGCTGAAATGAAAAACACATTTTAGTTAAGCCCGTGGTCATAGGCAATGGGCATATGGTTTAAGCACAAGTGTCTTGCTGAAGCGCTCGAGGGTTATTCTATGCTGAGACAAAACAAATGTATGACCATCAAACGGTGCTGGTTAAATATTTAAACTGATTGTGTCGCTACTGTTCTTCTTGAGGCCTTGACCAATAATGATCAATGTAAGGTAGTTATTCAGTTATTGTAACTAATTCTTTGAAGCCTGAGGGTTCGATTGTACGCGCTAATGATATAGGAAGATATATAAATTGAATGTTGCAAGAAAAGAATGAGAAGAGGATTATGGGAGATATATGGCTCTGTAAAATTTGAGGAAGAGAAAAAAAGATAGAGGAGGGAAGACACATACGCAGATTGATAAATCTAAGTGGTTTGATCAAGAATGAATTGTGATATGAAAAACAGAGAGGATTTGAATGCTTAATCTTTGACAGAGAAGATAAAGAGTTGGATTGCAGGTTCTTAGTGACAGAGAATGATTTCAGGGTGGTAGGGAGGAGCAATGGGAGGCTGTAAAAGTCTCCTGTACAAGTTGGTGCTTGTACATACGGGAGTTGTAGCTTCCATTCAGTAGGTGCTGAAGAAATAGAGGTAGCAGCCTTATCTGGGTTGTAGCTCAGATAAAATAAGAATGTAAAGAGGAGTTGGAGCTTGCCTTTCATTCATAAGAAGAAGAGGTTTTTCCCTTTTGGGTTTCCTCAGGAAAATCTTTGTGTCATTGTCTATTTATGTGATTGCACATTTATTTATTTGAATGATTTGCAGCAAGACATACAGTAAAAGACATAATTTGTGTTCATTGAGTAATCTGTTAAATAAAAGGAAATAAATTTTATCTAACTGATTCACCCCCCCTCTCAGTTAGGCTATCCTGTATAACAATTGGTATCATAGCAGGTTACTTTAAGATTCAGTTTAATCACTGGAAGTTTGATCCTTAAAAATGGATAAGAAATCTGATTTTACTAAACATGGATTACCTCTGTTTGATGGACACAAGTATGCTTTTTGGAGTATCAGGATGAAGTTGTTTTTGCAGTCTCAAGGAGTAGATGTTTGGCAAGCTATGTTGAATGAATATAAGACTCCAGTAATAGTTCCAACAGATGCTGCAGGGAAGAAATTCTATGAGAGTAATTCCAAAGCTATGTATGCAATACTTGGAGGATTGGCAGGTTCAGAATTTGTTAAAGTAATGCATTATGAGTTAGCAAAAGAGCTATGGGACAAACTGAAGAAGGTATAAGAAGGAGATACTAAGGTAAAGAATGCTAAATTACAATCATATAGAATTCAATTTGAAAGTTTAAAGATGGAAGAATCTGAAGATATAGCTACCTATTTCTTACGTATTGATGAAGTAGTCAATACTATGAGAGGTTTAGGAGAAACAGTTGAAAATGGTATTATTGTGCAAAAAGTGCTTAGATCTTTACCTGCAAGATTCGATCCCAAAATATTTGCTTTAGAAGAAAGAACTGATATTGCTACTTTATTAATGGATGAGTTGCAAGGAATACTAACAACATATGAGATGATGACATCTAATGAGAATTCTTCCAATAAGGAAGTAGCTTTCAAGGCAGCAAAGAAGGACAAGAAAAAGGTTGAAATAGAAACCAGTAATCATGAGGATTTAGAAGAAGACATGGAAGAAGCTAACTTTGTCAAAAATCTAAAAAGAGGTACTAGCAAGTACAAAGATAAACTTCCTCTCAAGTGCTTTGATTGTGGTAGAATATGGCATTTTGCTTCTAAGTGACCTTTCAATAAACATTCTGATGGAGAAGAAGAAAGTAACATAAAAACGAAAGAATATAAGAAAATGTATAAGAAGCCATTTCGAAGAAATTCTTATAAAAAGAAAAGTCTATTCATCAAAAATAATAGTGAGTCCTCAGATATAGATGAAAGTGATGAAATTTTAGATATAAGACTTTTTATGGCTATGGAAAATCAGAATGATGAACTTATTGAAGA
>ML784018.1:1249926-1260833 GCA_009831015.1 Picea engelmannii
AAGGTATTTCCATTTCTCAAACCAAGTATATCAATGAAATGCTTAAGAAATTTCAGATGGAAGAGTCCAAACCAGTTGGCACTCCCATGGTTACTGGCTATAAATTAAGTAAGTTTGATGATACTAAAGATGTTGATCAGACAGTATACAAATCTATGATTGGTAGTCTTTTTTATGCTACAACTACAAGACCTGATATTATGCATGCAGTTTGTCAAGTTGGCAGGTTTCAGGCTTCACCCAAAACTTCTCATCTACTTGCAGTCAAAAGAATTTTCAGACATCTTAAGGGGACAACAGAGTATGGTTTGTGGTATCCTACATGTAATCATCTTGATTTATATGCTTTCATTGATGCTGATTGGGTAGGTTGCATTGATGATAGGAAGAGTACTAGTGGAGCAACATTTTTTCTTGGAGGATGTCTTGTAAGTTGATCAAGTAAAAAACAATCAACAATGTCTCTGTCTACTGCTGAAGCAGAATACATAGCAGCTGCAAATTGTTGCACTCAGGTTCTATGGATGAAACAAATGCTAGAAGATATACATATTCATTATGATGAACCTATACCTATCTTCTGTGATAATACTAGTGCAATTAGCATTTCTAAAAATCCTGTTATGCATTAAAAAACAAAGCACATTCCCATTAAATTTCATTTTCTAAGAGAGCAGGTTATGTCTAAAGTTATTAAAGTGGAATATGTTGGCACAAAGGATCAGATTTCAGATGTATTTACTAAATATTTACCTAAAATTCAATTTGAAAGTCTCAGGGATCAGTTGGGGGTTTACCCTCTGTAATTTCATTTCATTCTCAAATATTGCATGGGCTTCATTATAAAATCAGACTGCACATGTTTATTGACTATTATTGATAGGGGGAGTTGCTGCTGAAATGATACATCTTTGCAAGTGGTTTTTATTTGCTCAGGGGGAGTATGGTTGATTCCTTTGCCATAGATGTCAAAAGGGGGAGAAGAGATTTAAATTTTGCCATCAATGCCAAAGGGGGATTTTGTTGGTCAGTTTGCACAGGTTTTGTCATTAATGTCAAACTTGAAGCTGCACGGTGGTTCGCTGAGAGTTCCTTTGGAATTCGGGAATCAAAGAAAGGAGGAGCTCCAACCTTTGACATCATGATACGCAAAATCGTGAAACGCAAAGTCCCGATGGGGTCAGGACCGTCTAATCATGAAAGGCTGTGGGCCACGATCAGAGCGCAAAGTCCCAATGAGATCAGGACCATCTGATCACGAAAGGCCGCGGGATCGTCGATCAAAGAAAAGTGGATATTGGGAAATCATAAGTCAAAGGAAGGAAATGCGATAGCATTCCAACTCGCGAAATGTCGAAATGCGAAAATCCAAAATGCCGCCGAAACATGAATGCCAAAATACCGAAAGGGACACACATCACATGATTCCGGGAGTTGGAGGTGTCAAAGAAATTCACGACAAGAATGATGAAATTGCGAAATGCGAAACCACGACGTTTCAGAGTTTCAGATACTGGGAGTTGGAGGAGTCAAGAGTCGAGACTCTTCATCACATGAGTCCCGAAGTTGGGAAATGCGAAACGTCGAAATACCGAAACATGCACATCAACAAAGACTTCATTTCAGAGTTTCGCAACCGGGAAATCAAAGATCAAAGGAACTTTAACCTTTAAAGCAGCGAACCCCGAAATGCCGAAATGCTAAAATCTGAAATGCCAAAAGGGACTATTGTGAGTCTCGAAAACCCGAAAAGAAAAAACACCGAAATGCCGAAATGCAAAACGCATTTTAGTTAAGCCCGTGGTCATAGCCAATGGGCATATGGTTTAAGCACAAGTGTCTTGCCGAAGCACTCGAGGGTTATTCTATGCTGAGACAAAACAAATGTATGATCATCAAACGGTGCTGGTTAAATATTTAAACTGATCATGTCGCTACTGTTCTTCTTGAGGCCTTGACCAATAATGATCACTGCAAGGTAGTTATTCAGTTATTGTAACTAATTCTTTGAAGCCTGAGGGTTCGATTGTACGTGCTGATGATACAGGAAGATATATAAATTGAATGTTGCAAGAAAATAATGAGAATAGGATTATTGGAGATATATGGCTCTGTAAAATTTGAGGAAGAGAAAAAAAGATAGAGGAGGGAAGACACATACACAGATTGATAAATCTAAGTGGTTTGGTCAAGGATGAATTGTAATATGAAAAACATAGTGGATTTGAATGCTTAATCTTTGACAGAGAAGATAAAGAGTTGGATTGCAGGTTCTTAGTGATAAAGAATGGTTTCAGGGTGGTAGGGAGGAGCAAGGGGAGACTGTAAAAGTCTCTTGTACAATTTGGTGCTTGTACATCTGAGAGTTGTAGCTTCCATTTAGTAGGTGCTGAAGAAATAGAGGTAGCAGCCTCATCTGGGTTGTAGCTCAGATAAAATAAGAATGTAAAGAGGAGTTGGAGCTTGCCTTTCATTCATAAGAAGAAGAGGTTTTTCCCTTTTGGGTTTCCTCATGAAAATCTTTGTGTCACTGTCTATTTATGTGATTGCATATTTATTTATTTGAATGATTTGTAGCAAGACATACAATAAAAGGCATAATCTGTGTTCATTGAGTAATCTATTAAATAAAAGGAAAGAAATTTTATCTAACTGATTCACCCCCCCCCTTCTCAGTTAGGCTATCCTGTATAACATATTCATCAAACAACCAAAAATATAATTGATCATAGAAGAATAACAATGGAACAAACAGACAATCAAGGAACTGTTGTCATGTTACCATGTACAGGAGGAAGCACTGGATAAAGACGATCCACACGATATTCAGATTGAAGAGGCAAAAGGTGAAAGAGACGTGGAAGTTCCACCCATATAATCGAAAGTCATTTCCATGCCGATCAAAGTAAATAAAGTCAACATTGGGACAACAGAGCATCCCAAAATGGACAACATTGGAGACTACCAAGATGAGCAAATAGTATAAAGCATCACACAGTTGTTGCGCGAATACAACAACTTATTTCCTACAACATTTACAAAGATGAAGGGTATAGTCAGAGAGTTAGGCGAAATGAAGATACCATTGAGACCTAAAGCGAGACCTATTAGACAACGACCCTATAGACTGAACCCAATATATAAACATAAAGTCAAAGCTGAGATCAATAGGATTCTCGAAGATGACATCATAGAACCGGCTGAGGAGTCAGAATGGATAAGTCCGATGGTAGTTCACGACAAGAAGCAGCGAGGGATCAGGATATGCATCAACTTGAGGAAGTTGAATGATGCATGCCTACACAACCCATTCCATACATCTTTCACGAACAAAGTGTTAGAGAACGTAGGAGGACATGAATCTTACTCATTCACTGATGGATTCTCAGGCTACCATCAGATCAAGGTAGCACAAGAAGACAGATACAAGACCACGTTCACGACAGAATGGGGATCATATCTGTACACAATAATTCCGTTTGGATTGAAGAATGAACCAACAATATTTTTCAGAGTAGTCATTGCTGCGTTTAACGAATTCATCCACCAGTTTCTTGAAGTATATTTGGATGATTGGAAAATCTATAGTTTATTGAAAAACCATGTAGAAGTACTACGCTTAATGTTAGAAAGATGCAGACAGTGTCAGATATCACTGAATATAAAGAAATGCATATTTGGAACATCGTTCGGGATACTATTGGGCCATATAGTATGCAAACAAGGTTTGATAGTTGATCCTGCAAAACTCACAGTAATTTTTAACTTTCCAGCACAAAAAATAGTCCTTTAGCTAAGAGCGACATTAGGACACACATGATACTATAGGAAATTTATCAAAGGATATTCGCAGATTACTGCAGCAATGGAAAAGCTGTTAAGAAAGGATACAAAGTTTCTGTGGATCGACGAGTGTCAACACGGTCTGGATACCTTGAAGGAAAAGATGGATACCGCGCCGATATTAGTATTTCCAGACTGGGAGAAGACATTCCACATCCATGTAGACACATCAACGATAGCACTTGGAGCTATCTTGGTGCAACCAGGAGCGGGATACTTGGATCACCCGATAGCATTTGCAAGCAAAAAGTTATCAGACTTAGAACATAACTATAACACAACAGAAAGAGAAGGCCTAGCTATGGTCTATGCACTGTAGAAGTTCAGACATTACTTATTGGGGAACCACTTTAATATGTCCACAGATCACTCAGCCCTGAAATATCTAGTCAACAAGCCAGTGTTGGGGGAAAGAATCTGTCGATGGTTACTACTATTTCAAGAATTTAACTTTGAAGTAATAGTCAAACCAAGAAAATTGAATGCAGGGCCTGACCACTTATCGAGGGTCACAAATGGAGAAGAACCTACGAGCTTAGAAGACAACTTTCCGGATGCACAGTTATTTTCAGTTCAGATCGATGATGAATAATTCACAGACATCATTCAGTACTTGAGTACAGGTACTGCGCTGCAAGAATATAACACTGCGCATAAGAAAAACCTGGTAGTCAGTGCGAATGACTATCAACTAATTGCAGGACACCTATACAAAATGGGCACATATATCATCTTGTGAAGATACATGTTAGAGAATGAAAGACCACACATTTTAGCAGAAGCACATGAAGGAATAGCAGGAGGGCATTATGTAGGAAAAGCTACCATGCAGAAGGTATTTCATGCAGGACTATGGTGGCCAACGATTCACAGAGACTCGAAGGAGTACTGTCAAACATGCGATGTTTGCCAAAGGGTAGGAAAATCCAACAGAAGGGAAGAGATGCAATTACAACCACAAGTAACATTACAAGCATTCGACAAGTGGGCAATAGTCTTTGTGGGACCAATCAACCCACCAACCAAAATAACAAGAACAAGGTACATTATCACCGCGACAAAGTTTTTATTTGAACAAGTCATTACTAGATTTGGGTGCCCAAGAGTTTTGATGAGCGACCAAGGCACACACTTCATAAAAAACACCATCAATGCTATGACCGAATAGTTTGAATTCCATCACCAGTAGAGCACACTGTATCATCCACAGGCAAATGGAACAGTGGAATCCTTTAACAAAATCTTGGAGAACGCACTGACAAAGATCTGTAACATCAACAGGGACGACTGGGACCTCAAAGTACCCACTGTACTATGGGCATACAGGACTACATGCAAAAATTTGATGGGGCACACACCATTTAAACTGGTTTATGGATAGGAAGTAGTGGTACAATTAGAATTTTTAGTCCCAAGCTTGTGCGTAGCAGCCATCACACAAATGACAGAACGAGGTGCAATACAAGAGAGACTGAATCAGTTACTGACCATGGAGGAAGACCAAATCTTGGTAGTATTCCAACAACAAGTTCAGAAAGCAAGAGATAAAGCTTGGCATGATAGACACATCAAGAATAAAACGTTCAAGGAAGGAGATCTAGTACTGGTGTATGACAACAAATCGTTTCAGCACCCGGGAAAGCTCAGAATGCATTGGTTAGGACCATACGAAGTAAAATCTGTCACAGATGGAGGAGATGTACAATTAAGATATTTATCAGGCACAAAACTCAGAGGGATGATCAATGGGAGCCGATTGAAGCTGTACAAGGACAATCGACCACCCACCGCGCAGTAAAAATAAAAAATAAAAATAAAAATTATATATATATATAGTATAGTATAGTGAAAAAGAACCAAAAGGGAAAGAACCAAAGAGGGCGCAGGGTGCCAGAGGTAGAAAGGCCACACAAAGTTAGAAACACAAACTTGGCGAGGAGAAAAATAATGGTCACATCCAAAGGGAAACAAGTGGGAAAAGTAGAGTCGACAAAAGTAGGATGATAAGACAACACTAGGCAGAATTAAAGGACGACAAGGACCGATGGGATGCACATTAATCGTTCCAATAGAACACGACACAACAAGAGTAATGGTAAGTATGAAACCACCAAAGATGCATTGAACCGGTAATCAAGGTACATTAAACCCATAATCAAGGAAGCGTCCTCGACAAGCTTCATGGGAAAGCCATACTACACACGCGTGAGGGAGCCAATAGTCTATTCACGAAAAGAGAATAGATGCAGAGCAACAGAGGCTAAAGAACATAGTGTGAGTTCACGGAGATCACAGAGATCGTTCGAATCTCGCAGACACTTGACATTCACCGCCTAAGAAAGAAGAAGTGATCCAAACTGCCAGGAAAACCAGAGTTCAGACCAGGTCACGAGGACAGGCGAAAGAAGGTGAACAACAACAGCCGAAGATCATCAATGTTGGCGAAATCCCATCTCCAAACACAACACCGGTAAACCCTACACCTATCCTGGAAGAATTCCAACAACCAACACCGGAGGGCACGAGTCCAAAGATACCAAGGGAAGTACACGAGCCACAAAACTAGGGAACATAAACCCTAAAGGAGATGCAACCAGAGGACACATAAGAAGCTTCAAAAGTTAATGGCACAACGCTGAATACAAAAAATGCAGTTGAGCCAGGCGAGTCTCAATCGACCATCTCAGACCACCCAGTAGAGGGGATAGTTGAAGATGTCTCGGCTTGGCCGGAATAATATACGAAGGAGCAACCAGAAGCTGCTGGAACTTCGATCCAACCACCACAGCAGAAGAAAGACAAGATACAGATACCAAGGTCACCTCGCAAGAAACCCGCAACAAAAATTGTTCTACCGCGCATACCAGAGGGGGTACAGGTAGGACTACAAGTACTGGGTCATATCGGGAAGCTCAAATACTTAGATCACGATGTAGAAAATGAAGAAAAGTTCCTAGAACTTGCGAAGAGGGTCTTTCTACAGACTACGACACAAATTGGGTTGGACAAACGATTGATCATCCATACCAGTGGGCAACTGGGCTGGAGAAAATGAGAATTTTAGTTCTGTTGGACCTACCACATTTTGGTAGAGGCCAGTACGCAACAACGTGCGTCAAACAACTCCTAGAAGTCACACATGTAGGGGATATATGGCTGGACAAGCCCGTCCCCATATCTGTTGAGCTTATTGTGAACATAATAGGGTTACCAATTTGGGGAATGGATCCCACGCTGCTTCTGGATGACAAAACTAAGGAGAAAGCACTAGCAGAAGAGATGAAGAAGAAGTATCACACCGACAGGGGGATAAGAGGGATCATCATCAATGAGATCAACGATGCAACCACACAATTGGGCGCAAAAGTCTTAGCCTGCAAGCTGCTAAGAAAATTCCGCAGGGAGGAAGTCCCAGTTGGAGTTGTTGCAGTTGCAACCCAGTGCGTAGAAGGCACCTCAATGAGTTGGGCGCCGTACCTCTTGAACTTGTTCCTGGATGACTGCAAGGATGCACAGGATATAGGAACAAAGTTTCACTACTCATGGCTGATCACGCTCATAACCTTTATGGGTTGGAGGGAACCAAGGTACGTTACTTTTTGTACCAGACCCAAATCATACCAAGGAAAGAGGTATTCATTGCTAAAGGCAACGACGAGCGCTAGTCAGAAGAGGATGAATGGATCCATCTTCGAAGGATACCTACGTGACCTACAAGAAGCCATCTCTGAGATGTGGATAATCACACCAGAAGCTATCGCACAATATGTAGACATCACCAATTTCCAGGCCACACGACACACAATGTGGATACAGGAAAGGAAGGATCCATATAAACAGTGGCTACAGATGCACTACTGCATTACCGAGGGTGACATTGCCATGGTCATCAATGAATGGGCCGACGAATGGAGGACTCTATCCATCACAGAGCAAGTGCTGGAAAGAACAACAGAAGAAGAGGTAGAGCAGGGAGAAACTCAGCCTCCAGAAACCCAAGTACCCAAGTGACGAAGAACAGGCCAGGGCAAAGAAACACAGACAAAAGAAGGGTCAACGAAGACAGGGACTCAGAACGGAAAGAAGGATAAGACTCAACTAGCCAAGGAGCAGCAACAACAGGCCAAGCCCATGCAAGAGACAACAACAAATACCAACCCACAAGCAGCAAGGGAAAACAAGAGGCCAACAACGCAGATAGGAAGTGTGCACACAAAATGAAAGGCACAACGAACACCGCTAGAATATACGATCACGGATGATGATGGGGAAATGATCGCTAGACTAGTCTAGGATTGTCTATCCGAGGACTTCGACCATGATGCACACCATAGGGACAAGATTCAACATGAGTTGGCAGATATATAGAAGCTCCTCAAACAAATCAAGGAAGGGCATAAAGCAAGAAGCAGGGGAATCGGACCACCAACACCGCAGACAGAAGGAAGAGTGTAAGAGGAAGAACGAGAGTCAGTCTTGGAAATACTACAGCTGCACGTAACATTCCACATAAACCCCAGTATGATGTGCATGGACAAAATTGTGGGGCATACACCCTTGAAGGACTTAAGCCAAATCCAACTTGTGTTGACAAGGATACCATCGGGGGCACTACACAGGTTGTAGGTGAGTGTAAACCACGAGGTACAGTCTCGTGCACGCAGAGACTTAACCGAATTAAAGCAGGCAACAAATAAACGAGACGTGCTGGAAATATTCTACAGGAAGGTTAAATATGAGTCTCAGGAGGAGAGGGAGCACATGAAAGGATTGGAGAAGAAAGTGGCAAGAACTTATGAGAAGATTCCACTGGCTGCGTAGAGGGAGGAAATCACAACAACATAAAATATTGATCGGATTGCACATGCAATCGATCAATATCAGAAGGAGATCGAGAATCTCTGAGACCAACTCATACCAACCACTCCACCAGTAGTCAAGGAGCAAAGGAAACATGAAGCAAGAACGCAACTGCAGGAGATAGAGAAACAGGTCAGCACAACAACAGACTTGTTCGATAAAGAAACACAACTATGGATTAAGTTAG
The DNA here is from genome assembly GCA_009831015.1 of Picea engelmannii. Classification (NCBI taxonomy): domain Eukaryota; kingdom Viridiplantae; phylum Streptophyta; class Pinopsida; order Pinales; family Pinaceae; genus Picea; species Picea engelmannii. Next base: position 1,258,817 of record ML784018.1, read on the forward strand.
AGGAGGATCAACAGATCCAAAAATGGGATAAGGAAGAAGAGAGGATCAACACAGTGATCCAATAACTCAAACAGAGGCATAAGATAATGCCAGTTACAGAACATGTCAAGGGAATGCAGGAAATGAAGAAATTGCAAGCAGAGCTAACTACCGCACAAACACAGAAACATGAGCAACAGGCTCAAATCAAACCATTGCAAGAGCGGGTAGCAAAAGTCTTGGCACAAGCAGAGGAAGAAAAGACATAGATAGCACAAACCCAGACATAATGCATGGAATTGGTTAGTGAAAAAGTCGCAGCCCAGGTAGTGGATACACTCAAGGAGAAGACTGCGTAGGCACAGACACAGGCAATAGAGCTCAGGGAAAAGTTCCAGATGATCACTAGGGAGGTCGAAGACACACACAAAGCTTAGGTGGCTCGGGACGAGCCACATGTCAGTGTTGGGGTCCTATTGGCAGTAGGCCGAAATGGAAAGAAGGATGATCATGGGGAAAGAAGGTGTGCAGAGAGTGAAGCAACAACTGGAAGGAAACACAACACGCGTGCATGCAAGAAAGTGTGCACAAGGAAAGCGATAGCTGGAAGGAAGAACAACACGCACACATGAGAGGAAGACCTAACATCAGTAGGGTTAGGGTTTTGGTAATGTATTGGAATGGATGAAGAGACAAAGATGCATAAATACCGATACTTAGGTATTATAGAGGGTTCACGGCTTTTGTAGTTGTTCGATTTAGTTAGTATTCATGTTTTTGTAGTGTTGGGATATAGTATCTACGCATGAGCGGATGCAACATGTAATATTTTGCTGTATGAGCTAGTTTGTAACCTGTTGAGATAGAGGAGATGAGAGAAGGTAGATATTGAGGATTAGATCGCAGGCTGAGGAGCCTGGTGCGATCTAGTTCGCCTCATATAGATCTTACCCATCTGAGGAGAGTTGTAAGCGCACGATGTTGTAGATACAGAACTATCATAATAAAGAGCCAAGAGACAAATCTTTGTAAACGTAGCCCAGGAGGGGGTGAACCATGGTAATATATGTGTAATGTGTTGAATGCATGCATATATCTATCCTCTTTTCAGTATTTATTTGTTGTGCTTAATGAATGAATGAGTTATTACTTTGCCTGTGAAATGTGATTGCACTATTAAGGGAATAAGCTGCTGAAGTTACTGCATAGTCGTGAATAAAAGTATGTTGCATTGGCCAGTTCTAATAATGGCTCAATGGTTGAGCTCTCATATCTCATACTCAAGCCTAGTCTATAAACACTTGAGTCTTTCATCCACCCATTAAAGTTATCTTGGGTGAGACTGCGCAGCGCATTATGTGTGCTGTGTTGCCTTCTGGTTTACCAAAAGGGCCGATAGTTTTAGAGGCTTTTTTGGAAACCCAAAAGACTACATGAACCCCAAGTCAATACGAACTTAGATAGTATAGAAGAAGATTTAACCAACAATGTTCCATCCCCACAATGAAGTGTGGCCGTCGATCTGATGCAAATCCGCGATCTGGGAAACCCTGCCATTTTAGCACCCCCACTAAAACTTATCTGTCTGCCAATTCCAAAATCCTTTTAAACCATGCTTAAATATGGAGCCAATTTTGGCACTTGGGATATTTGAACACGGGCATGAATATCTCCCAAAGTACTTTCTCCTGGTTGACGTGGCGGCCTCTCGTTAATTTCAGGACTTCGGACCTTAAGGTGATACTACTGTAAAGATCAACGGTTCTTGATTTGAGATCAACGGTCCATAATTACTTTGAGAGTTTGGGCATTGGGCCTTTTCAATGCATAGCTCTTACAACCCTCCATTGCGCTGTATCTCTGAAGTGAAAGATCTACCTCCACCTATCCTCTTGTTTTGGAAGACCGATATTCACTTCGAGAGTTTGGGCTTCAGGAGTTTTCAATGCATAGCTCTTACAATCCTCTGAAGTTCCGTATTTCTGAAATGTTAGATTTAGCTGCACATGGCCTCTTGATTTGGATGACCAATATTTAC
>ML784018.1:1270512-1300209 GCA_009831015.1 Picea engelmannii
ATTTGGTTGTAACTATATGAGATTTTTATGGATCTAGGGAGAGAATAGTGGATCTCCATTAATGGGGTAGTTTCTTATGCTCTTATATAAATAGGAGAGACTTCTCCTTTCAAAGGATATATAGAGATATGGAGATATAGATACGGAGATGGAGGAAAGATAGAGATAGATAGAGATATAGGTGTGAAGTTCAGGAAATGCTCATGTTTTGAATTGATGTAATCATATTCTTTTGAATACAAGACATGCTTCCATTTTGATCTCTATTTCGTGTTAAGATTATGGTGTACTTGCTGAAGGATGGAAGGGCCCCCATGCACTGATGCCAGTACACCTATGTGTTGTATATAGTAGGTAAAATTTGTCATTTGTATATTCATGTTATTTTTATGTTCTTTGCTTTAGTAGTTTAGAATAGACAACTTCAATCCTCACACATATTGTGTTGTGCCTCTAAGCTTACGAGCTCCTGGTTGACATTAAATCATTGAGAATTTATGCGACACATTTTTCACTCAACATGCATTCTGCCAAATTTGGGCTGGCATGAGAGATTTTATCAGCAGAATCCACTTGCTGATTTTCTAAGTTTATATTCATGAAATTAATCCCTAAAGCTTTGCAATTTGATTCAACCAATAACCTAGCTAAACCTTGGCCTTTCACTAGTTTAGTGGGCTTCATTTCAAGGTCAAATTCTATAATTTTAGCAATCCATTTGCTCCTCTTCCCATCTATATCAGGTTGGATAAGTATTTCTTTCATTGAGGCTGAAGGGACACATGCAATAATCTTTGAATGCAAAACATAAACTCTGAAATCCTTGAGGGATTTGACCAAAGCATAAGCCTGTTTTTCCATGATATCATATCTCACTTCTGCATCCCTCAATGCTCTGCTGAAAAAGGAAATAAGATGCTCTAACCCCTCTGCATTTTTCTGTAGCAAAACATCGGCCAATGTGTCAAATGAGGCAAAGGAAAATATCATAAACTCCTTGGAATAGTCAGGGATGATGAACACAGGTGCTTCGGTCAAGGCCCTTTTTATCTGATCAAAATATTCTTGAGCCTCAGTAGTCCATTTCACCTCATTTCCTTTCCTAAGCATGGCTTTAATGTACTTCACTAATTCAACAAAGTTAGAGATGAACCTTCTTATAAAATTGATTTTACCCAAGAAAGACTGAACTTCTTTCTTGGATCTAGGAAAAGATAAGGTCTTGATGGCCTCTACCCTGCTTGGATCAATTCTTACCCCTTTTGTTGATACAATGTGCCCCAATAACTTACCTTCCTTCATAGCAAACAAAGACTTCTTAGGATTGAGAGAGAGTCCAAACTTTCTGCACTTCAGGAAGACCTTTTTCAAATGATGATAATGTTGTTTATCAGATTTTGAGAACACTGTAATGTCATCTAGATAGATGACTAAAAACTTTTCCTTCTCCCCAATGAAGGCAATTTCCATTGCTCGTTGAAAGGTTGCTTCTGCATTCATCAACCCAAAGGGCATTTCAGCATACATGAATGTGCCCCAAGGAGTAGTAAACGCTGTCTTCTCTCTATCTTCAGGCAAAACAAAGACATGATTGTAGCCAGAAAATCCATCAATCATAGACAACCTAGATGAACCAATGACTCTCTGCAAAATGTGCTCCATCTTTGGCAAAGGATAATTATCTTTCTCAGAGCTTCTGTTCAAATTCCTAAAATCAACACATAGTCTAATTTCCCCATTTTTCTTCCTCATAGGGACCAAGTTAGCCACCCACTCAGAGTATCTCAAAGGAATGATGATTTTTGCATCTAACAACTTCTTCACTTCTTTTTCCATGATAGGCAACAACATGGGATTTATCTATCTGAGTTTCTTCTTAAAAGGCTTGGTCTCCTCTTTCAAAGGGATCTTATGTTCAATGATGATTGTGTCATATGTTCTTAACTATTCGTATTTCCAGTCAAACACATAAAAAAACTCCTTTAAAAGATTAACATACTTATCCCTTTGTTCCTTTGACAAGCTACTAGACAACTTAACATACTTTGGATCCTCCTCTGTACCTAAATTGCATTCAGTCACTTCAACATTTTCAGTTGAACCTTTAACCTTCACAACAACATCATTTATATCAAACAATCTTTGCAAGGGTACTATTCCATTTGGAATATGATTATTGGGCAACTGAACAATATGATGGTCAACAATTTTATTCAGAAAAATATCAACATGAGGGATTTTTTCAGTATCATGATCTTGATCAATATGTAATGTAGAAAAGTCATCCATAGTCTCAAGAAATATTTTTATCTCAAGATCATCTTCAAAAACCTTCCAATGTTTGACATTGTCAGGTATAGAGGGTCTATACTTCACTTCCACATCATATTTGAGTTTAGAGGGCAAAGGAACTCTGAAATTACTTGCTGAAACAACCAAGGAGTCTGCCATAACGTTCTCCTCTCTTGGAGCAAATGAGATATTAAAATCTAAGAAGAAACTATCAACGAGATCCCAAACTTCATTTCTTTAAGTCCTTAACCTGGGGTGCTTAGATTGATACAAATTTTTAACTTGATGAACAATTAATTCAACATCTCCAAACATTGCTAGCTTTTCAATCCTCATGTCTTTAGCAGCCCTCAAACCCAAAAAAAGAGCCTCATATTATGCCACATTGTTTGTAGTTTCAAATTCAATATTGTAAGACAAATATATGATCTCTTGGGTAGGATAAATAAATACTACCCCAGCACCAACACCCTCCTTAGAAGAGGCCCCATAAAAAAACATCTTCCAAATAGAGGTATTAGGAAGAGGATCTTCACAAGAGGTGATGGACTTCTTTCTAATTTCAATAGGTGGTTGAGGAGCATCAGTGAGTTGCAACATACTGGATCCTAAATTAGTATCAAGTGAAAAAATAGGGTGGTTGGTAGGATTTGGTTCATCATTGATGATGTAGGCTAATTGTGCCTCCCTATAAAGCCTTCTATGTTTTCCCCCAAACACAGGAATGGTGGCATATGAAAGGTCCATATACAAAGTTCCCCCTAGTCTTTTGATCCAAGATCTTGACAAGAGCATCCCAAACTTAGGGGGGACATCAGGCACCACAATATCCATGACCACACTTTTCATTGGAAATTGGAACAGGGTAACAACTAGGTCTTTAATAACCCCAAGACACTTCACCTTCCTGGAGTCAAATGAGTACAGGTCATGGTAGGTTTTTGTAATTTCTAACCCAAGCTCATCCATGACAGTTTTAGGCATGAGGTTATGAGATGCCCCTGAGTCCATTAAGCAACTGTGCAACACTTTATCATGAATGTTTAATGACGTGTAGAAAGGGGGGGAAGAATCATCTCTATCCTCTACCAAAGGTCCCAGGATGACAACTGGTTTTTCATCTTGAAGGTTGAATGAATTTGTGGAATTAGAGGAAAGCTCGGGCTGAAACATTTTAGAAAGATATCTTTTGAATTCCTCATTCTTAATCAGCTCCAAAAAATGTATAGGGATTTTATTTTTTTGAATCTCACTCCCAAAGTTAAAAGAGTATGGAGATTTCAGAACCTCCTTAACTTCTGGGGTAGGGATCTTAGCCAATGCCTGGGGGTTTTGTGCATATTTTTCTTTGCTGCTAGCTGCCACAACCTTAGCATAATTTTCTATTTTAGTGGGATGATCAGAAGTGTCAGTCTTCCCATCTTTCTTTTTTGACCTTAGGTTGTGTTTACTTGGATTACCATTTGTTTTTTCCCCTTTACTCAATTCATTTAGATGACTATCCATGAGAGACTCCTCATATGAAGATTGGGTTAAATGAGGAGATGGAGAGGTGTCACTAAGACAATGGATTTCAGGATCAATTTCTTCATCCTCTCCTTCTTCATCACCAACAAGGTTTTTTTGGAGAGGGGCTTGGACTTTTTGATCATCCCTATCCCTATTTCTTTGATCTCTTTGGAGGACCTGAGGGGAATTATTTGGTCTTTTGAAATTACCTCTATTATCAACATTCTATGTGTTCCTATAGTTCTTCTTTCCTTCAAGTTTCAACTTCTCCATTTCAACAGAAAGTGATTTTACTAGTTTTGTAAGTTCATCAACTTGAGGGTGGACAACAGGGGATTATGAGGTTGAAGCTTCCACCCTACCTTTCCTTCTGTCTCTATCATATTTTACCCTAAGATTGTCAGCTACCAATATGTTAGAGTATACTTCCAAAGCTGCATCTTGCATATGAGCTAGAGAGGTAGATATTATTTCTCTCAATATGAGGCAAAAATCAGGGTCAAAAGTACTGGCATAGGTAATCTTGGCAAAGGTTTCTGTAGGATTTATTTCAGTGGGAATCTTGTTGTACATTCTATTAAATCTTTTTGATAAATCTGAAACATATTCCCCCTCTTTCCTCCTAAGTGACCCAAATTCAATAATACAATAAAGGAAATCCTTTTTATCCCCCCAATGCCTCAAGAAAGAATCATCCAAAGCTTCAATCCCAACAATAGATCCAGGAGTCAAACCCCTAAACCATTTTCTAGCCTCACCATCAAGGCTCTGTACAAATACCCTCATCCATACATCTTCATCCTCAATGCTAAGATTATCTGCATAACTATAAAAAGCTGCAAGGTGTTCCTCTGCAGTTATGTCTTCCTCCCGTGTGAACTTGGGCATGTACTTAATGTAGTCTCCAACTGGGAGAGCATTCATAGGCTGAGGTAAAATAAGAGGGGCATACCTAGCAGCCACTATGGCATCCATCCTATTCCTAGGAAGATTAGCACCTGCCATTGGGTTGTGAACTATAGGAGAACAAGAGGGAGATGGAGTTTTGACAGATACAAATGCATCTTGGATTTTTGGAGAAAGAGGAAGCATTTGAGTCTTGGAGGAAGATGGTATAAGGTTCAAGGGAAAATAGGTTTCCTCTTCTTGAGTCACAACAACTTTGATAGGAGGAGTAGGAAGGCCCAAAGTAGGAAAATCTTCAAGATTCTCAAGTCTGAACCAACTTACAACATCGGGAGAAGCAAGGGTTTCAAAATTTGATTATTTCAATTTGGGGCTAAAAGAAGAGTATTCAACAGGAAAATTTTCAAAATCCAATCTTTTAGAAACTCCAACAGAAGGTAAAAGAGGAGAATTGGAAATGGCTACTGGAGTTTTAAAAGTAGAATTATGTAAAAGACCAGAAGTACCTGGTAAAATAGCTGAATAGCCTTCTTGAGAAGCCTTTTCTTTCTTGATAATATTCTTTGGGTTAGCTTCAGGTGTTATTAGAGGTAGTTGTGGAGTAGACCTCATGTATCTGCCTTTGGGAGCCACAACTGAAACAATGGAGGTTCCAGGTGCAAGCTGCAATATTTAATGTACTGAATTCTAATGCACCTTCAGAATCAATATGCTTTGTCGTTCAATCCAAAGGAAATGTCTTCAATTCATTCCCCGATAGTGGCACCAAGAATGTTAGCACTGAGAGTCACCCTCAGATTGCAAGAGGATAATCCCAATACCCGTCAAAAGGTTTGTGAATGTAAATTAATGATGAAAGGTCAAATGGACAAAACTCAACATAAGAATGCTTTAACACACAAATTTGGTCTAGCATGCATTAGAAAATGAGTTTTGATTAACTTCAGTCAGTGGTGTAAGGATAAAGGTGAATAGAAGGAAGAATTAGTGGAAAAGGTGGATAAGTCAGCTACAAGCATCATGCCTTCAAGCAGCTGGGTGAAGAAAAATGTAGTCACAATAACCTCTTGAAACTAAAGTTAAAAAAACAATGAAAAACATTCATATCAACATTATAATCAAACATCCATTATAACACAACCATAAAATCTCATATGGATCATCCAATCATGAGCATTTCAGAGTGAGAGGAAACAAGATGGCGAAAGGAAACTGACTTATATTAACAAAAATGTCTGACTTATATTAATGAAAATGTCTCAAGTCCCATACATAACCAGAGAACAACTCTGCTCTGTCAAAATATTACAAAAAGGGAGCTCTGCTCAACCATCCCCCCCTCTCAAATAATTCATCTGATGTATTTATAATCAATACAATAGTTGGTGTCATCCCTTTGCAATTTTTCCATAAAGCTTTTACGTTCTTCTGCACTTCGATAAAAGATAATGGTATCGCATCCCTTTTTTTTAGAGGAATGCTCTGCAACTAGGTTTAGGGTTTAGGGTTTTTCTGTCACACTTCCACAACTCTTGCCCCGCTGGGGCTCATGTATCTGAAGGAAGGAGGGCCGAACGACGCCTCTTACAGCCATGCCACCGCGAATGGAAGCTCTGGAGAAGGATTAAAACGATCGACCTTTGAGCCCCCGCCAGATTTGCGCTCAAAGCTCTTGACGGAAGGAACCTTCAAGGATTGGGAGATGGATATTGATCCAGAGAACGCGGCTACACTTTCTACAACGTCAACCCCATGGATGCCAGGCAAATGCATCCCTCAAGTGCCACAGGCCCCGAAATACATCATCAACTCACCACGCATAGAAGAACAAAAGCAATATATGAGAGACTACGCCCTGGTAGGAAAATTCCTAGGGCTTTGGCCTTTAGAGCGGGATCTGATCAAATGGATACAATATTGGTGGAAGCCAAAAGGACACTATGAACTACAACTGGGTTCCAAGGGTTTCTTCACAATCATATTGCACAACCTTGAGGACCGCAATCACATTTTTGATGGAGGGCCTTATTTCTATAACTAAGCTGGACTCTTCTTAAGATTCTGGACCGAGAAGTTCAGACCTGAAAAGGAATATTTCTCCCATGCACTAGTATGGATTAGACTATACTCTCTCCCCTAGGAATTCTCGCTGGAAGAGGTCTTGGCTGGTATAGGTAATACCATCAGAATATATGTTAAGTCTTCAGAGGCCACCAAGCAGAGGCGATATACCTCTGATGCGCGCATCTGCATTTACCTAAACATAGCCAAGCCGTTACCGAGATCCATAATTCTCGAATACCATGACGAGGATTGGACCCAAACCATCGACTACGAACACATTCTGTTCAGATGTAGGAAATGTCATGAGAACAGACATCTATTCAGAGAGTGCCCCCTCAATGCTGCTCACAAAGAAGGGAACCCAGAAGGTGGCAAAGACAAGGACGACTTCGCTCAACCAGCAGGAAAAGGAAGACAAGGAGGACAAAAGCAACCAGCCCAAATAAGTAAGGATCCTTCCACTAGTAATAAATATGCAATACTACAAGATCAACCAGAGAATCCATCAACCTTCATAAACCCCAATGAACTCCACGCGAATAATCTTCCCCAATCTATGAGCCAAGGGGAAGAACGACCACTACAGGTGAAGGAATCAGATCACCCATCCCTAGACCCTGCTATAGGCCAGCAAGATTTTCTAGAGATAGAGGATGGTGACGCTGAAATGGAGCTAGAAGAGAAAGAACTAGCTGGGGTGGATCTAGAGCACCTCGAACACGCCTACATGCATAAAAAACTGTACACCATACCTAGGGATCAATTACGGAAGGTGCACAAGGTCTTCCTTAACTCCTCCGCTGGATCCATAGCTCGATCCAGCAAGGGCCTGGGAATACAGGGCAATCAGTCAAAGAATCAGAGAAAAACTCAGAAAGATGAAAAGAAAAGAGGAAGGAAGTCTACCGACAAGATTATACAAGAAATAGGCCACTTCATGGTAAACTCAGGGTAAATCCACCTTATCTCGAACAAATTTCCTCCTCTCCCGACCCCCCCGTCATCATGAAGATTATCTCTTGAAATATAAGAGGCCTCAATGGACGTAGCAAGAAAAAAATGCTACGAGATCTGATCTTTGTGAAAAAACCAGACATATTATTATTATAGGAAACAAAGTGCACAACCGAAGATATTGATAGGCTACTCCCCCACTGTAGGAAGCAAGGGGAAGCAATTTCAACCGCAACCACAGGTACGGCTGGAGGACTAGCTATCCTCTGGAACACCAACTCTTTGCTGATGGAGAACTTTATCACTACCAAGTGGTCCATCACTGCAGATTATAGGTTATTGGTTCTAACAAGCCTGGACACCTGACCAATGTCTACGGCCCAGCCAACCCAAAGGATAAGCAAGCCTTTCTCAGGAACTTGGAATACCTATCCAACCTAACCAGGCACAACAGATGGATTGTCGGTGGAGATTACAATCTCATACGCAGTCTGGAGGAAAAAAAAGGGGGATCAAGACACCTGGATCAAGACTCCAGTTACTTCAATAGCCTCATAGACAACCTCAACCTCATTGACCTGGAAGCCATCAATGGAATTCATACCTGGACAAACAAAAGAACCGGATCACACTAAATCGCCTGCAAACTAGATTGATTCCTCATCTCTGACTCCCTTATGCTGGAAGGAACAGCTCTGGAAGCTAGCATTCTGAATGTCCCTGGCTCGGATCACTGGCCCATTCAGCTATGGTTGGATGTGCCAGCCACTCCAGGGAAAATACCCTTTAGGTTTGAACAGTTTTGGCTCAACCACCCAGATTTCCAAGGAAAAATCCAGGATTGGTGGAGGGAGGCAGAGGTCCCCCGCGGCTCCAAGATGTACAGATTTCAACAAAAGATAAAGAACCTCAAACAAATACTCAAACTTTGGAATAAGAAAATATTTGGCAATATCTTCGACTCCCAAAAGCAGCTGTCAGAACAAATGGGTGAGATTCAAAATTAGATCCGGCTACAAGGGTTAACAGATGATCTTAAAACCCAGGAAGCAAAAGTAAATCAACAGCTGGAGGCCAGAAAAGGACAAGAAGAGATTTTATGGAAACAAAAATCACGCATCCAGTGGCTCAAGGAGGGGGACCGAAACACCAAATTCTTTCACAGAACCGTCATTCACCGACGTCATGCTAATAGAATTACGCACTTAATCTCCACCAATGGTGAGCCCATTTATTCCCATGAATACCTAGAGACGAAACTGATAGACTATTATAAAGATCTCCTCACGAAACCACTCCCGTACAGATCTAAGGCCATAGCTAAGGTCACACAGCATGTGCCCTCCCTTGTCACTCCGGAGAAAAACTCAGCTCTGCTCCAGCCTATTACAATTGAGGAGGTGGATCAAGTGCTTCAGGACACCCCCAAATGCAAGGCACCTGGCCCCGATGGCTTCACCAACGATTTTTTCCATCATTGTTGGCCGTTGATTAGGGTAGAGGTGTGGGAAATTATTGAAGATTCCCGATCCACAGGACAAGTCCTTCAATCTCTCAATGCTACTTTCCTCACCCTCATCCACAAAGAGGGGCAGGCTCACCATCCTAAGTAGTTCAGACCCATAACCCTCAACAACGTCATCTATAAACTTCTAACAAAAGTGATCGCTCTAAGACTCAAGCCCATCCTACCAACAATTATCTCTCCGGAGCAGTCGGGCTATGTTGAGGGCAGACAAATCCTGGATAGCATCATCCTTGCTCATGAAGTGATCCACTCTTTGTAGAAGACCAGAACGCCAGGTATGCTCCTTAAACTAGACCTTTCTAAAGCCTTCGATAAGATAAGCTGGGACTATATGAGGGAAATGCTCCTTGCCTTTGGCTTTGAAAGGATCTGGGTGACTTGGATTCTGAATCTGACCTCCTCAGCTTTTTTTCCCATCCTTATCAATGGAGTTCCTTCTCGCCCCTTTTCCCCTTCCAGAGGAATTAGACAAGGAGACCCTCTTTCCCCGTTCCTCTTCATCATTATGGCCAAGGGTCTTAGCCACTCTATTCACGCATCCATTGCAAACAACTCACTGACAGGTCTACCTTTGCATGGTATCTCGCCCGCTATCTCGCATAGCCAATTTGTGGACGACACACTTTTGATGGGTACCCCAACAATACGTGAAGCCAACTCCCTCCTCTCGATCCTCCAAACCTTCTCTAAAGCCTCAGGATTGGATTGTAATAAAGATAAATCCCAAATCTTCTTCTTCAATATGCCCCCTTCGATTCAGCGCCATGTCTCTGACATCTTGGGTTTCAACAGAATATCCCTTCCATCCAAATACCTTGGCATCCCCCTGATTGATAATGCCCTCAGGAACTCCTCTTGGGAAAACCTCCTTTCCTCTTTTACCAAGAGGCTATCTTCCTGGACCTTCAGAGCTCTAAACCTTCCTAGTCGTCTCACTCTCCTTCAAGCAGTTTTTCAAGCCCTACCCATCTACACCTTTTCGGTGCTTGCTGCTCCAAAGTTTGTCCTCACAACAATTAAAATCTTTCAGAGGAACTTCCTCTGGCAAGGCCTCAACACAGGGAAGAAAATAGCGTTGATCAGCTAGGACAAACTCTGCCAACCCAAAGCACAAGGAGGCCTTGGATTACGGGACCCCTTTATCATGAATAAAGTCCTTAGCGCCAAGATCTAGTGGCGAATGGCTAAAAAATCCCAAGGATCTCTGGGAAAGGCTCTGGAGAAATAAATATGCACTAGATATGGCGGAAAAGAACTTAAGACGATGGAATGGGGACAACCCAGGATTCTTAATCTGGGCAGCGGCTAAGCAGAATAGACATCTAGTTACTCAACATGCTTTTTGGGAAATTCGAAATGGGAAAACAACCTTCTTCTGGAAAGATTCCTGGCAGTAATGGCCAATTTTGGACCATGAGGATTGGGTTGAGCATATCAGTACACAAGCTACACAGGTGGGCCTGACAAAAGTAGTTGATTACTGGCAAGAAAATCCCCTAGCAAACACCTGGCGACGTTGGTACCTAAACAGGGAACGCCTGAACCTGGAAGCGCACGTGGATCTGAGACCCTAGCAGGATGCAATGTCCAAAAGGAAAATCCCCAAGCACACAGGAGAGGATATCCTTCGATGGGGATATTCACCACGAGGCACCTTTAGCATACGAGAGGCCTATCACATCAAAACTCAATCAGACCCTCCACCCACAAGGAAAGTATGGAGCAAAATTTGGAATCTTAAACATTGGCATAAAATCACCCTCTTCCTCTGGCTCGTCACCCATTCGAGCATTCTCACTTGGGATAACCTCTCAAAAAGAGGTTTTAAGGGGCCTTCTATCTGTATGATCTATGGAGAAGCAGATGAAACCACGAATAACCTCCTCAATTCCTTCCCTTATACTTCTCAAATATGGGATCAAAGTGCGCTTATTATGCGTACCTCGGATCGCAAAAGAGACAACATCATTGATACAATTACGGATTGGAGGAACCAAGTGTTCCTATCTCCCCTCCTAAATCGTATATGGAAATTACTTCCCAGCTTCATTCTTTGGCAGGTATGGAAGGAAATAAATAGAAGGCTTTTTGGGAATGATTCCCTCCCATGGCACCACTGCTAGAACCAATGTCGCCTCAATATTCTGGAAACTCTCAACCTTAAGCTTTGGTCTGAAAAAGATTTGATCAACAACCCCTCAGAACTCCTGATCCTTTAGTACTGGAAGCCCTCCCCAATTCTTCACTCACTTTCCCCCTCTTCTTCTCTCCCCCCTCCTAGCAGCCCCTCCTCTTGGTCCACCCCCCCAGTCGACTTCATCAAGCTCAACTTTGACGGAGCCTCTAAAGGAAATGCATGAGCAGCGGGTTACGGAGTAGTTTTCCACAAACACCTTGGACATATCATTCTCATTAACATAGGCTCCCTTGGTCATACCACGAACAACACAGTGGAACTTTGGGGGCTCATTAGAGGACTACAATTAGCCATCAAGCACAACTTTACCAAGCTGATTGTAGAAGGAGATTCGCAAATCATCATCAATCTCTTCAGCAGAATTTTAAATGGAGCAGACCCGGAAAGAATATCACCCAGTTGGAGACTCTCACACGGGCTAAAGACTATCACGGATCTGCTGCAACCCAATCAAGCCGTTATACCTGTTCATATTAGGAGAAAGGCGAATCAAGTTGTGGATGAACTGGATAATATGGGGACCAATTGGGACGGACCGGATCTCCTTTGCAAAATGTCCCTCAACCCTGATCACCCTATTCTCCAGCAATGCATCCGCAAGGCTGTGGAAGTGGACAAAACCCTGGATGGGGTGTTAGTGCGAGATAAATGGCGCAAAGTGGGAGAACGGTCAGGCCAACAAGGCAAGGAGCCATGTGATGAGCTCGTGCCAACGACCACTGCCTTGACCTTGCATTAATTCGACTTCACGTCGCTGCAGCACCATTAACTCTGGTGTGCCCGACCCTCATTATGAACTTCTTTATGGGTTTTCCGTCTGCAAGTGTCTCTCACCCTTGTTCGAGGACTGACTCCCACATCCCTCCGCTTCCCTGGATTAACCTGGATTTTCATGGTGTTCACAACCCTTGGCCCTCTCTAGGATCTCTGCATTTGCTTGGAGCACTTAGCCATTATCTGCCTTCAAACGAAGAACATTATGCCGGGTCAAAGAGGAAGGTCGCGAAGAGGCTCTCCATGGCATCCTCCTCAGTCCCGAACCTCTGTTTCTCCCCCTGGTTCGCCCTCCACGTTCTCCTCGCCGCCTCTACAGCCCGAGCTAGCACCTCTCACCTCCTCCACCCTGCCCGCCTCCCGGTTCGAATGCCTAGCCATTATTGATAGCTTGTCGGGATCTTTTTCACGATTTCCTGCCGTCCCATTGAACTCCAGAACCAACGAACCTTCTCTTGCACCAGTAGCTTGCTCCTCACAGCCTCCCATGGGGGCGCCACCTCTTTTTCGAAGTGCCTGAAACAACGCGTACGCGTCTACCGATGCCATCCCTGATTCATAGCTGAAATAAAGTTTAACCATTCTCTATGGTCTCGTCTTCGAACTCCGTCAGGGAATGGAGATCCTCCAATTCTGACTGCAGATTATGGATGGAAAGATCTCGACCCTCCTTCAGATTCTATTCACCTTCCAGGATGATTTTCCCTCCACTCCAGAAGGCACGGCTTCAGCAGAAGAACCCCATGCAGAGAGTGACGACATGAATGCTCAGCCGCAATGTTCAATAGAGGTCATTGTGGAGCAGGTCAAGCATGAGGACACGGAGGCTGCGACAGCTACATGGCAGCATGTGTACAATCCACTTGGAGATGCCCTGCCAGTTGCCAACATGGATGAGAGAAACGTGGACACTGACATGCATTTGGAAGGCAAAGGGACACCCATTGAAGAGGAGCCTTGGTACGCGACCGTTCTAGCCACTTGGCCAGGTTACTCGCCAAGTGTTTGACCCCACGGGGGTTCTTTTCGCTTTAATAGTTTCTTCTCTTAACTGTAGCTTAGTCAACTTAATTCTGTTTTATAAGACTGTTAGACTATCAAATGCTAGACTTACCTGACTGGTTGAACTGGTTTCCCTTCTATTGGGGCAGTTCAGTAATTACAGTGCGGTTGTTTTCAAGTTTTTGTACCTCTGGTCTAGTTTTTTGAAGGCCCTTTATATATAAAATCTCTTACTTACAAAAAAAAAAATACAATAGCTGGTGTCTTCTCTTGTCTGTCCTGTTCCTTATGTTCGAAGGAAAATCTGGTTAGTATGGGCATGCAGGAGAAACTTCCCTCTGTGGTACTTCGAATTGACAACTTTCTATCTCCTCAACTAGATCCCCCATGCTTCCATTTAAGGGGGTAGTTGATTGTTCAACCACCAGTCCTTCTTTCATTAATTGATTTCTCCTTGGGATCATAATGTGGAAAAACTTCCCTCTGCGTTACTTCGGGCTGACAATTGTTACACATTATTTTGGTCATTTAAATGATCCATTGACAAGCATGTGTTCATGTTCCCAAAAGAACCTATCTTCACGAGAAAGGTGATTGAATTTTTCTTCCAAAAAACCTTATTAAGGAAGGTCATCACAGGCTGCATCATAAGCAGGGTGCGATGATGCCTGGTTGTTGTAGGCTGCCCTAAAGCTAGTTTGCGATGTCTCCGCAGGCTTCCCTACAACTGGGGTGCGACGATGTCAAAAGGCTAAGAAAAGGTCGACCTTCAAGAAAGTTCTAGAAGGGAATATTCTAGAAGGTGAGGTGACACCCCTATGGTTGGGATCCTACTCGCTTCTATGATTTGGTGGGATCATCCTAATCTCTTTAACCATCTTTCTTTCCCCTATATAAGGAGGGATATCTCATGGAAAAGGTTAAGCAAGAATTTAAGGTTAATGAAGGTTGAATTTGGCTAAGATTGTATGGAGAATTCTGCATTGGATCATTCTTGAGAGCTTCATTTTAGTTCATCAAGTCATGTTGGATCTTATTCATTCAAGTTTGGAGCAAGTGTGTGTGTTGGAGCAAAGGGTCATCAGAAGGGGACCTTGCAACATCAAAGATTTGGTTGTAATCTCCACTTTCATTATTTTTAATACAATGATATGTTTCTTTCCCATAAGACTCATCTCGTTTTATTGTATGATTCCTTGATCGCATACTTAGGTTCTCTTTGAGTATGCTATTTTGCTTTCACTTTGGTTGGCTTGTGTTCTCTTGTAGGTATAATATCACAGGATCACTGGAGTGGAGCTAGGTCGACGACGACAAGAGGAAGCGATATTTAAATGGAATGTCGCCTATCTTTCATTTGATAGTAAACTCAATGATTAGAGCTTAGGGAAAGCGTCATGTCCTGTCTTGTTTTGTTCTAGATCTAGGTGGATCTAGGGAGATCTGTTTATGTCCACATTTACCGATAAGTCCCATAACAATAGTCTCCTTTGATGATTTGGCTTAACACCTAGTTTATTTTGCCACGCATTGATATCAGATTGGATCCCATATAAGCACGTGATTGTGGAAGCTGCCAATGGCGGTTTGGGTCCACACCGCTTTGACCCCCGCAATCCACCACCAACTGCCACATACTTCTTTAGATATACCGTGGTTTCGATTGCAGGACCACTCTAAGATTTTATCATTCGAGCATGTTCCATCCCCACAATGAAGTGTGGCCGTCGATCTGATGCAAATCCACGATTTGGGAAACCCTGCCATTTTAGCACCCCTGCTAAAACTTATCCATCTACCAATTCCAGAATCCTTTTAAACCATGCTTAGAGATGGAGCAATTTTTGGCACTTGGGAGCTTTGAACGCAGGCATGAATATCTCTCGAAGTAATTTCTCTCGGTTGATGTGGCGACCTCTCATTAATTTCGGGACTTCAAGCCTTCAGGTGATACTACTGCAAAGATCAACAATTCTTGATTTGAGATCAACGGTCCACAATTACTTCGGGAGTTTGGGCTTCAGGCCTTTTCAATGCATAGCTCTTACAATCCTTCGGAGCACCGTATCTCCGAAGTGAAAGATTTGCCTCCACATGTCTTCTTGTTTTGGACGACCAAGATTCACTTCGGGAGTTCGGGCTTCAAGAGTTTTCAATGCATTACTCTTACAATCCTCCGAAGTGCCGTATTTCTGAAGTGTTAGATCTACCTGCACATGGCCTCTTGATTTGGATGACCGAGATTTACTTCGGGCTTTAGGATTTTAGGAGTCCTTTACTTACTCAGGTTCTGCTTGCTTCCTCCCGGAGTATGAGATTGCCTGCCACATGTCCCTTGCTTGAATATCAATGACCACGAGCGATTGCGGGCTCATCACTTACACAATTTTTATTTTCCTTCCCTATCCCCGCAATGCGAAGATGCTCATTTGCAATGGGATCGATATGCACTATCGATCTGTTGATCTAGCAAGATCAACAATCCTAAGGGATTGCGGGCTCACAACTTGCAAAAGATTTAATTTTCTTTCCGATCCCCGCAATGCCTCCCCACCATTGATCTCTCTCCAATGAGATCTGACGGTCGTGAGTTATTCTTTGCTCGATATGACAGTTGATTTTGAACTATGCATGGGATCTCCGCCATTGAAAATCGATCCTGTCCTCTTGCTTGTATTACAAGCTCGAAAAGAACTACCTTGAATGCTGCATTTCACTCCTAGTTTTTTTCTGTGCAAACAAAGGACTTGGCCAACCTGCAAAAACTACATATGACCCATGACAATTTCATGTGATAACAACTCAAAACAATCATTAGTGGCCGATATCAAAGACAAGGAGCCGAACTCTGATTCAGAAAATATTGACAGATGATAGATCATCGACGCAAACCCCACTGCTATTGTCGCGACTGCAACAATTCAACCAGAAGAACCCACAGATCCTGAAGAGGGGGAGCACCTTTTTCATTCACAGATGTGGGTGAATGGGACCCTGCTGCATTTTATTGTTGATAACAGAAGCCAAAAGAACCTCATCTCAGCAGAGGTCGTCAAAGAGTTGGGATTGTTGACAACATCATGCTCGCAACCATACAACATTGGGTGGTTTCGCCAGGGACAAGATCTTCGTGTCATCCAGTAGTGTCAATTGTCATATGACATCCAACCCTTCAAGAATGAGGTATTATGTGATGTTTCCTCGCTGGATGTCTGTGATGTTCTCTTGGGCCAGCCATATATGTGGAAGCACCATGCTATCTATGAGTCTCGACCATGTAGTGTCATTTTTACTCTAGGGGGTCATCTCTACAGGATATCAGAGGTAGTCCCAAATACTGTCCCACCTAAACAATGCTGCAAGGTAGCATCTCATACTACAAAATTCAGCTTCTTCACAATCTGTTCAAAAGGTGAAAAGAACGATACTGAAACCACTACAGCCTCGGCCCAAGCACCTTCTATACAACATAAGCAAGTCGACAAGAATTCAACAAATCTAAAATATTCCTTCTACACCTAGACATCTCATGTAGCCCGACTGGTTGAATAGATTCAACCCCACCAACAACAGGTTCATGACATCCTTCCACAACGCAACATCTGCAGCAAGGCAAGCAACACACCAAGATTCAATTGTTTTTCCCTCTCCCCTGGGAACTCAACGCAATGGAGACCATTTCTTCCTAAGGAGGGAGGATTTATCCAAGTGGATATCGGTGGCCACCCACCTTTTCCATTTGGCTCAAAACAGTTTTCTGGCAATTTTGGCAATTTACTATTTTTAGCAGTTTTTAACTTCCGGGGCCATTTTGAGGGCCTAAATGAAGGTTTTTCGGGATCGTTTGAAAGGCTCTGATTGAGCCCCTAAAATGAATCTCCTAGAAAATACATTTCCAACAAGATATCATGTGCCCCAAACAAAGATCATATGCCAAAGTTACGCCCCTGGGAAGTTGATACACCAAACTTCCCAAAACGGGGTCCACAAAACTATTGGCTTTTCATCTTCCGGGGTTAGGGTTTTGGATTTTATTTATGATAAAAAGGCCTTTGGAGCCCAATTGTAAAATCATCTTCTTGTGAATGGGCGCAACCGTCACATCTCTTCTCAGAGATAAGCCGTCACCATTCTTGCGAGTCTTTCACTCTGTATTTTTACAGTCTTTGTACATTTTCGCTCATTAATAGAAAATTGTGTATTACTGTATCTCTGTGTTTATGGTTGCATTTTTGATACATTTCTATTATATTATTGGATATGCACTATATCTCTGCACACCTCTTTGTTATATCTCCACTCTCATTTCGTGCCAAAAATAATCCAGATCACTTTACATACTCCCCCAAATCTGGTAATTTCATCTTTTCAACCAGAACCTTCAAAGATGCTTCAGTGGGAATGCCAATAGAGTAGTGTTGATGGCCAATATATGAAATACCTGCATTATTACACAAAGTAGCAGTTTTTTCAATCGACTGGAGATTGGCGTCCATTTTCCCTTCAGGCCAATCTTGAATTATCCTATCACAAGGATCATAAGTACTACCTTCAATGGTATAATCCCATAGAGAAAATGGGTATGATCCTATTGCTACTAGTTTTGCTGCGGACATCTGGTTAGTTGTCAATGTTCCAGTATTATTAGAACAAATCACAGTGGTACAACCTAAAGTATCTACACTTGGTAATTTTCTCACAATACTATTCTTTTGAGCCATCTTTCTAGTGCCAAGAGCCAAGAAAGTTGTAATAATTGCAGGTAACCCTTCAGGAATCGCAACCAAAGCTAAATCCACCACAGTCTCGAAGTAATAAGTGCATTTTTCAAATGAAAACTTGAAATTCCATGGCCATCCATTTACATATTCCCATGCAAGGAAATACTTTACATTGAGAAGCCAGACTAGCACACAAACGACTCCAATAATGGAAGTCAGAACCTTGCCAAACTCATTCAACTTTTTCTTCAACGATGTATCTTCATCGTGATGCAAAGCTTCATGGATCTCAGAATGAACCTTTCCTATCTCCATATACATTCTCATGGCTGTTACAAGACATATGCATGAACTGTTGACAACCGTTGTTCCAGCAAAAACCATGCATTTGTTTTGACTTGCAACTCCACATCCTCATGATCCACTTTGTGGTGGCTCTTATTTACCACCACACTTTCACCCGTAAGCGATCTTTGCTATACTCTCATGGTTGAGGTTATCAAACGCAAAACTCTCATGCCGAGAGGAGCCTTCTTACCTACTCTAAGTTCGAAAACATCATTGGGAACTAATTCTCTTGCAGGAAAATTCGTAATGAAATGCCCATCCCTTTTCACCATGGCATGTTCCGACTGTATTTCCTTCAAAGCCTCCAAGGGTTTCTCTGCATTTCTCTCTTTCCAGACGCCGACAATAGCATTGACAATCAAAATCAAGAAAATAACTAGCAACTTGACGATAATAGTGATATCCATTTCATCGCCTTAATCGCCATCAATCCAAGCAAGAATAAACGAAACACCAATGACCACGAGTAAAATTATTACCAGTGTGTCATTAAACTAATCCATGATGAGCTTCCAAACTGACGACCCTTGATGCTTTTGTAGCTTGTTCCATCACCATTTTTTCCGCTGCCTCTCGACATCTCCGCTGCTCATCCCCATTCGATATCCACTTCGAACTCTTTAGTGAAATCCTCCACATCTCTTGTCCAAGCAGGGAAATTTTTTGGGTCGAAGGGCGTGATGATAGGGCTCTACGTGCTATAATTTTGTCTGCCTCTTCCCATGGCTGTTTACAACTAATTAAACCTACTTCTCCATGACTAAACCTGCAACAACTTCAATCTTTAAATCTCCATTAAAATTTTCACGATTGCACCGAACAAATCCCTGATCTTTAAGATCCTTTGTTGTTCAAATCCGCCCAAAGAATCTTTCTTCACAAAGAATTGAACGCCTAAAAGAATACTTCAATTCAATAAAAAATCAAAGAATCGCTTCAAATTCGAGCCATTAAGCCGTTCAATCCTCGAAAAGCTTCAGCATCGTTGGATATTGACGTCCCCTGCAAGAATTGGAGAGCGAGAGTAGGCTATAAAAAAAAGAAAGATCGACCCAGACCTTCAAACCCTGAGAATAATCGATGCCTCCAAACCCTCGGTTGGTCTAGAACCTGTAAAGAACAACTGTATGACGATAGGAAACCACCTTATTGGAGATAGGATATTATAAAAAACCTAGGGAGTTGTGTTCAAAGACGCGATGTGTGGTTTATGACATGACATGTTGGTGTATAATAAATGTGTGTGATAAATTGAACATTGGATATGTGTAATGGAGTTATTATTGTTATTAACATTTGTATTATTAAATTGATTTATATTTTTATTCACATATGAGCTGGTTATTGTTATCATCTTTTGACGTTTGAATAATAATAATAAAAACACAAGCTAGTTGTTGTGAGTATTCTTTGAACCCTTGACCAAAAGTTAATAACAAATAAAAAAGTTTAGAAAATATTAAGTTATACAAAATTTAAAATTTTCTTTTTAAATATTATTTACAAGGGAGGTCATTGTATCATGTTAATATAGATTTGAGATTTAAAACTCGACATATATATATATATAATTTGTGAAAAGAATTATTAAATTAATAAAAGTGATTTTAGTTATTATTAAGTTGATATATATATATATATATATATATATATATATATATATATATATATATATATATATATATATATATATATATATATATATATATATATATATATATATATATATATGGGGTATTCTACTGTATCAAGTTTGAATTCAAATCTCACAATATGTGAAATAAAAATTTACTAAATTGTTTAAAATATTTTTTTTTGAGTTGAAGAAAGAGATTTTTATAGTTGAAATAAGATGCAAATCTCTTTCCTCATATTAAAATGGGTTACTATATGATATCAATGCAAAGTTTAATGTTATAAATCATTATAAATTAAATAAAAATCATTACTTATTACAAACAACAGTAAAAATAATTATTATGTTACTTGAAGAGATTGAAGAGATTTTAGTCACGATTAAATTGTTGCAAAGTTTAAATATCTTTTTCTTTCATATTAAATAAGTAAGATAGTTTTACTAACCCAAGGGGTTAGCTAAATATAGTCAATGTTGTTGATTTCTTTAGGTGAAACACATGGATTTATGCTAATAAATTTATTAAAATTACCATATATATATAATTTATTAAATAGATATGGTCTATGGACAAATGCAAGGATATGTTATAAGTAATATTAAAGATTAAGGTGCATAATAAATTAATATAATATAAATATAAATATAATTATTGTTTGTGTTTGTGTTTGTAATGAATTAGGACGTTAGGTAAGGGTGGTTTATTAAAGTACAACGAAATTAACACAAATGATTGGGCTATTTAATGATGTTTAAAGTAGGATAGAATGGTGGAATAAATGTAATAGGAGACAAGTTAAATAAGGAGTTAGAATTGAGTTCAAGGTGGATAGAAAATGCATGAACTAGCAATACGCTGTAGTATATGGAATAAAAAAATAGTAATAGTTGATTAAGCATAGTGAAGTGTGCTAAGTAAGTAGTAAATTAAATATATTCTATAAAAGTAAGGAAGAGTAGTTGGTGTAAGCAATACAATGTTTATGAGATAATGATATATGAAGATGATAAGTTTACAAATAAACTAGAGTATTCGTTAAGTTAAGAAATGATGATGTGCTTAAATAAAATGAGATAAATAAAAAGTGATAGAAAATGTAATAGTGGATGGAAATGTGCAAAATGAATGCTAAATGATACAATACAGTACAAGGAATGTTAATGAACTCTAGAAAAGATGTTATGGAGTAATACTATAATTAAATCCTAAGTGATACCATAAGAACCTATGTTGTGAACAAGGAACTTGAGTTTAGAACGATAATGGAAATTCATGATGATATTTGGGTGAATTGCTAATGGTTGACGTGATAATTACCCAACTTGTGCTTAGTTATGCATTGATTTGTTAAGACAATTTGAGTTTATTACTAAGGAATAACGACAATGAGTGCAAGTGAAGAAAATAATTACTATCTACCACCACCTTGAGTGAAGATGACCTTGCGGTTAAATACAAATTGCAAGATGCATACTCGATGTAACATTTACAATGTTCAATTAAAGGGAAATTTAGTTTAATTAAGGGAAACCAATTTACAAGTCGAATGATAAACGATAAGAATGTTCCGCCCACAATTAAAATTCGTTTACAGTAAGGTGAAGGAACTTGGCGAGTGCTAGTAATGGAACCAGAAAGTGCTAGAGGCCAAAATTGGTTCGTAGCATATAGATATAAAGGATATAAAGTTGATACATATGAAGAGCAATTGCGAGAGAAGAAATCCTTAAAGACAAGTAGTGCTAGAGTGTAGAATGGACCCTAGTAGGAAACTTACTCTTGGTTTATAATACTAACTAAAGAAAGGTATTCATGGTGCTTGTACATGCAGGCATGTTGTAATAGTGAATTGTTAATATAAAGCATGAATTTTTCGACTATGATGGAAATGATCCTATACTAAACCTTTAACTTGATTGAGATCTATTTTTTATGACTTGAGAGGAAAGTTAGATTGAGGACAATGACCAAACTATGAAGTGATGACATCACTTGACAATCATTTAGTAGTATATTAGTCAATGTCCCTAAGCATGGGACATTTTGTGTTGGGATATGTATTGTATCACTCCAGTTAGAGTGATAGTAAAGTCAATGATAATTGGTTATAATTTTTAAGATATTCTAGGTGGAATTATATGCTTGGCTTAATGACATTATAATTGAACTCAATATAAGATTCAGTTAACTAAAGAACCAATAATGAGATAAGATTCTAATTGGCTATGAAACTAGTAGACTGTACTTTTTTTTTAACAGGAACGATTGGGATTGTTTTATATTAAAAAAGCCACCAAATTTAAAAAAAGTACAAGTGACAGGGTGCGAGCACCTCTGCTTATTCCAAAGAAGCGTATGTGTCTATCTATGCATGAGAGAAATGTAACAATTGTTCCAAATAAACTACAGTTCTGCCATGTGAAAATGGCGATAAACATATTTAGTAGCAACAAAAATTTGCAATTCATAAAAACCTAATGCTAGTTGTGGAACTGCCCTGGTTCTTCCTGTTAGTTCACCAGTTGAGCTTCTGGATTCTCCTTAGCTAGGTTCTCCTCTACGAATTTTTGGTCTTGGTTCTCCTCTGCCCAAATTTGATTTGTGAAGCCTGGCGCTATAGGAACCTAGTGGTCGTTACTTGCAACAGAATGAAAAGTCGAGGGTAGTCGAGATTCATCGGTGCAAACATAATGTGCTCGCTATTGGATATTTCCCAATCATTGAGTAACAACTCCAATTTGTCTCATGTTCCGATTGACCGCTCTTAAAACGATCGCCAATTCTTGATTGTGACAAATTTCTTGTTGCTGCAGTTGGGACTGGATCTCTGCCATGATTTCATGAATCCCATGATTTTCTTGTTGAAGCTTGCAGTGCCATGCGCCTGAGCGCTCTTCAATTCTCCTGCAATCTATTCGCAATGCTTGGAATTGCTCTCGAAGTTATTCGGAGGTGCAAATTGGGCAGGAGCAGGGAGCTCTGGACCTTTGTCGCATGGTGAAAAGTAGGTTCGAGAGAATGAGAGGCGAGCGGGCTCTATGCAGGAAGGAGTAGGGGCTGACTGAGAGAAAGGCTCGGGTGGAAGGGGCCAAGGAGAGCCAGCCAGAAAGAGGGGCGAGGGATTTAGAGATCCAACCAGAAAGAGGGGCGAGGGATTTGGAGAGCCATATGAGGAAGCTGTGTGGATTAAGCTGTATCCAAGGGGAGAGGATCAACAAATTGTTAAGCGAGAGGGGAGCCATTGAAACCCACGAGTGCAGGTGATTTCGATCGCGGTGAGAGGACATAGATGACGCCAAAGGATGATGGTAGATCATCTGGGAGNGGGGGGAGGCTTGAAACGGGGGGGGAGAGGGAAGGCACATGGGTAGAAAGGGGGGGCCGCATGCCAAGAGGAGCAGGGGCCAGAGCAAGCATGGGGGAGGGGAGGGGGTGATCCATAGGAGTCAGGGCAGAGGGGAGAGAGGAAGGGGGAGGAAGGAAGGGGTGAGAAAGGGGGAGAAAAGGAGGGCGAATGGCGAGTAGAAGGGTTAGGAAAGGGAGAGAGGACTGAATTATGTTATTCTTTAGAGTGAGCGAAGGGGCGAAGGGTCGGGCGTAATTAAGGCAACCATACATGAGAGGAGGCTTGGTTGACAATTAGATGACTCTGTTCCAAGATTTTTGCCGCTTTTGCCAAATTGTCTGCCTCATTGTTCTGAGCTCGTAAGATATGGAAGACATGTAAGCTGGTGAATTTCTTCTTTAGGGAATTTGTTCCTGAGTTGAGACCATTAAGAGGGTGTTTTGACGAATTTGACAGACCTCGAATCTCCTTTATGACAATTCCAGAATCCCCTATTACAATTAGAGCTTGGATACTCATCTCGTGTGATAGTTTCAATCCCATATTGACTGCGAGGGTCTCTTCTCTGTTATTAGTGGATTTTCCCAAGCCCTAGGAAAAGTTGACTGTTTTTGTCCATCGGAATCATAGATGACTCCCCCTGCACCTGCCACCCCTGACTATACTTTAATATATAACTTAGGAAGAATAAATCTATAAGAGAAGCATGTCTTTTCATTAATTTAATTACCAATGGTAATAAAATAGAGTCAAGACATAGTAAGGTGCCTACTAAATAGGCATAGTTGCAATCAATATATTAATAGCCTTGACATGTTTTAATCAAGTCATGGTCCAGTGGGACCAATATAACACAAGGTTTCCTATCAGGAAAGACACATAGAAGTTGTGTCATAAATTCTCCTCAGATTGTGAATGATCATAACTTCAGGACGAAGTTTCTTGAAGGGTGGGTGTATGTAACACCCCATATTTTGGCTTTAGGTAGTTAGAACTTTGATTTTTCTCATCTTAGTAATTCATTGCTTAACAACTATTTGGACTCAACAATGTTGCTATAGACATGTGACAAGTGTACATCTGGACCTATTTATGTGTTGCATACTATTATTTTCATTGTTATATGCTCATGATGATGATAACTCTTTGATTTGTTTAAACATGCAAATTAAGATGTGGAATTTAGGTACTTGGATACCGATCCAAAGTTTTGTTGTGAATGCATAACAAATGCAAGACATGATAAAAATAAACAAACATTTCTTAATTGAATGTCAATACATATATGGATTCTTATATAAAATTATGATGTATATACATGGATATGAGTTATTGGTGAACTAACCTACAGGTTGATGAGCTATGTGATAGCCAAATGACTACAGTGATGAGGTAACATGGATGTCGTAGACATCAAGAAGATAGTGTATGCTATAAGTTATAATTATTATTTAATTTATGATTCAAAATATTGCTATGATTTGTGTAAGTGTGGTTTTGACAGGACACACGGCTTTCCCAGAGTGGTTGTTTGATGACGCGACTCTATGAAAAATAGTTGCACAATATGGATTGATGTAATGTGTTGAACCTAGTTCTATAAGGAGGGGTGGAGGTTTTTCCTGCCGTTTATCCTCTGAAACCTAGAGTCGTGGGAGGGTTGTGTGAAATAAAACTCCCCTAGACGTGTGGTGATGACTGCTAGTTTCCTGTTGGGGAATCTTGGTCGAGATGTAAGACACTTCCTCTTACGTGTTCTATCTGGAGTTAGGTCAATATAGTTGATGCTCCAGCTTAGTCCAACAGAGGAAAGGATAGGATGGAAGATGGAAGTAGGTTAGAAAGGAAGGATTCTTCGATGTTAGTTGAGAATATTGATTGGGGATTAGAGATGCTACTATTGTTTTCTCACTTGGTTCTTACCATGTTTAAAACCCTCTTTTGATTTCCTATTGATATTTTAACTATGATAATGAGTTATTGATGAACTGGTGTAATTTTGTTCGTTAAGATTATTAAATGATGCATTACTTGATCTGTTGTCCTACATGTCTTGGTGTGATCATATATGAACTATGTACTAGAGGAAATGGTTGTTTATCATTAGTACATGCATGAGATATGTGTCCGCTAGGTAGACACACATACCCTACACATTTACACTAGTACAATTAATTAATGTATTAATTATTAAAGTAGATTATTAACTATTTAATTGAATGTTTATTGATTATGTAAATTATATTGCATACACAATATCTAGAAGCATTAAATACCTTCTTTGACTTTGATTGATGGTTGGTATGATGAATTAAATGAGAATTATGGGTTGTCATGTGCATTTTGGGGAAAATTGTCAAATTGCATTTATTAGCTAGCATGAGAAGAAAGACTTTGCATTTTATTTATTGTTATTTAATGCAAGTCATTTATATTTTAGTTTTATTTTAATCTTTTCCCAAAAATCTAGATAAGGGAGGTTGATGGATAATAATGAGGGTGGTTGAGGAGACTTGGGGAAGGGTGTATGAAAACTTGATAAATAAGGAGAAGAAGTGGTGAGGAGGGGGGAGGTTTTGAGCATGGTGAGAGGTTGTGAAATCTTTGGAAGATATATTTCTTATGATGAGTTTCTTTGATCACTTGTACTTTATTGTTCTTGGAGTCACGTGCACAGAGGAGCAATAAACCAAAAGGTTTCTTGGAGCTAGGAAGTCGACTAGGCTCCTAGTTGGCTGGGAGGATTTCGTTGTTTTACTCTGGGCATTCAGGAAAAGAATGGTTGGAAGCATCTTCCTACTACTAGCAAAGCTACATTGCAATTGATGAGCTTCAATAGACCATGGAAGAGGTATTTTCATTGGTATTTTGTTGTACTTTTGTTTTAAGTTTTAAATCTTAGAGTTAACATATTACTTATTTCATCATGTTATTTATAATTATCATTGAGCAAATGTAAAAGAGTTGTGGAAATGAAAATCAATGAAATCATGTTAAATCAAAGTTGTTAATGCATATGTATTTAATGAGTGATTAATTGCCTAACACCCTAGATGGGTGTTACATTCAACCATTTATCTACATCATCTGCGTCTATCAGTCCTTCAAATAATGGAATATCAAAATTTACCTGTACCTTGAAGGGGGTTGCATGGCCGCTTGATGAAGATGCTTCTCCTGTGGGCAACCGCCGAAGGATCTACGCAAAGTTGTCCATCATTTCGTTCCTTTGTCACGCAAGGGATTCCTCGAGCAACATTTTAAAAGGATCTCCTGCTCCATCATCTTTCTTTTTATCTCCCATGGGTTTTCGTCGGGATCGACGTGGCCGATATTGCTACAACTCGATTGGTTCGAGTCCCAACTTCTTGTACCCATATCTTATCGGGGAAATGCATGAAGAAAAATAAATGAGGAGCAGATCGCTCTGAAACCATTGATCTAGATTTAGGAGCGAAACAAACTGATTAACATACTGAATACAATAAAAAGATAGTTATGAAGAACAACACAAATAACCAGTGAACAATATCTTCTATTGAATAAATGAAATAGGCTGAAACTGTAAAACTGCAAAACTGAAACACTTGCTCGAATGGTGGTAGCTATCTTTGAGAAGAGATGTGGCTTCTACGTGCATCCGTCTGAGTAGGATGATTACAATGAGGCTCCATAGGCATTTTTTTATATTACTCATGAATGAAAAAACCCTAGACATCCAAAAACCTAACCCTAGGAGGTGAAACGCCAAAAGTCACTTGGGCCCCTATGGGTAAGTTGGTACCTCAACTTCCCGGTGTCCTAACTTTTTCATACGACCTCCGTTTTAGGCATGTGATAGCCCATTGGAAAGGTCTTTTAGAGAACTACACATTACATCGCCAAAATCTAACTCTGTCTAGAGTTTGGTTGTGTTGAGCCAAAAAAACATTGTTTAGGGCTCCAAAATGGCCCTGGAAGTACAACAAGATGTGCTGACATGAAAACATACAAAATAAGCCAGTTGGATTAGGTGAGAGACCACCAATATCCACCTGGAATATGTTTAGGGCCTCAGACAACCACAAAAATGTATAACCCACAATTACAAAGAAGTACAAAAGAACGTGCTGAACTAAAAATAAACAAGAGGAGCCATCTAGAATAGGTGGGTGACCACCAATATCCACCTAGATCAAAGTGAGTTTGGACTTGTGCTAGGTGTTGTTCCTGAGTTTGTACTTTAAGGCTCTAAAGTACACCTTTAAGGAATCCGAAAAGAAAGAGAGGGCTAAGGATAAAAATGTAGGTTATATGAAAAGGGTTATTGTTGGTTCCTTAACAGTCTCTGTCTAGCTTCCCAATTTTCCTGGATGCTAATGTCTCTTTCAATAACCGCCCATGAGCACTCTAACTCAACCCGGTTGTTTGCTGTCTACAAAATGGTGTTAAATAAATTCAAAGCAATGCTCATTTGATCCGATATTCCAGGTTCGATATTAGGTTGTCTCATGACTGGGACAGTCATTGGTGAAAAGGATAGAAAGGGTAAAATCTTGTGTTTTCTTTAAGAGTTCGCTATTTCTGCTTCAAAACATGTAAAAAGAACTCCAAAAACCTTGAATTAATAGTGTGATGAAATCAAAGGCCGTTTTTGGTATCTGAGTTAAATTTTGAAAAAATGGGAGATGCATGAAGTGAAAAGAAAACATAAAGCTGCCGAACAGGGTGAGGCATCAATTAAAGAGGAATCTTACTTTGTTGACAGGAGAAGAAAATAATCAGGAAAAACTCTTAATGAAGCATATAATATTGAAATTTAAAACATTTGCAGGCCTTATATCTGTTGATAGATGATACAGAGGAAAAACTGTAAACAATTAAATTGCAAGAATAATTTTTCACCACAATAGAGGTCGTACTAAATTGTAGTTAAGTATTCATTAAATATATAAATGAAAAATATGAAATAACAGAGAAACACATAACTCAAATTTGACCATATCTGGAATCTTCAATCTGTATTTGTATTTATTCAAAAATATCTTCAAATTCTTCCTTACAATGCGCCCAGAAAAAGCCTTTGATCAGTATCCTGAAATTACATTTATACTAGACCCTTGATGATTGTTGGTTGGTGATCTCCTAACTCCTAGGGAAAAATGGTTATAAGAATTGCAAACCCCAACTGTTTACCTGATTATCATTTACTTTCCTATCATTTTGATAATATAAGTTTTCAACATGATACTTCATTGTTTTACTGAAGTATCTCCTTCTTTTGACTTGATACATTGAATACATTTTTCAAGAAGATGTATGATATTTCTGGGAGACTCTGGAAGATCCTTTGCTTCAAATAAATAGAATTTTCTCTGAGTTTCTGGAAGACGATCTTCAATTTCCTTACCAACAAACTTGATTGATTGCAACTTTAAGTTGGGCTTCACTAGCCACCTGTCTATTAGAGTAACATACATTTCCTTTAACTGTGAAATTTCCATTTGAAATTTGTTCAAACCCTCTTTGAAATTCAAGTAGTGTATTACAATATTTATCTGTCCTAATTGCTCAGTGCAATTGTCTCTTCCAATACCTAATGATTCCTTGTCCAATGAATCAAAGATTATTTCACAATCATCTTTGATTTCTTTGACTATTTTCTTGTATTCTGCTATGTTGTTTTCCCACACCTTAAGCATGATATCGCCTCTAATATGCTCTGTGAAAGAGAGCTTTAGAATTTTCGATACTTCTTCATTTTCAGAACATACAACTGCCTTTTGGAAAGTGGCCCTCACTGCTTTAGCTTCTTTTTCTTTAAAAATAACATTATCAAAAGCATTGCTTGTTTCCTGAAAATAATTCTGAATAATCTCTGTTTGCACTCTATTCGTCACTTGGTGAGAAAAATGAGAGTACTTACATGCCCAGTTGGGCTCTGCTAGGCATGACAGCTGTGAAAGGAAAGGTTAGAAAAATAAACTACAAAGTTAGAAACAAGAATTAAACAAAAACAAAATGAAACTATGAGCATATAAAGAAATAAAAGACAAATGTAAATGGACCAATATCACCAATGTATAAGTTGATCCTATTGATGAAATCCAAAGACACACAATGGAGAAAGAGGACTTGGGTCCCTTCCCTCTCCAATGGAAGGCTCTTGAGGCCCTCAACTGATTGCTCTCCTTACAATGAAAGATGAAGAATGTGGGTGAAAGAACTCCAAGCTTGTCCACTCTAGTGAGAGGTGGAAAGCCTATGAAATGGTGCTGATTATGTCTATTGCCAAACAATGAGTCTCTAGCAATCTCAACAGCATAACAATACAAAGAATTCCTTGAGAAAATGGTGGTCATCCATGGCTTTTTATAGCCAAGCATTGGGTTATTATGCAACCTCTTTTGAATGTGAAAAGGGACTCTTTAGGGCACAAT
>ML784018.1:1320389-1343698 GCA_009831015.1 Picea engelmannii
TATTGATGAAATCCAAAGACACACAATGGAGAAAGAGGACTTGGGTCCCTTCCCTCTCCAATGGAAGGCTCTTGAGGCCCTCAACTGATTGCTCTCCTTACAATGAAAGATGAAGAATGTGGGTGAAATAACTCCAAGCTTGTCCACTCTAGTGAGAGGTGGAAAGCCTATGAAATGGTGCTAATTATGTCTATTGCCAAAGAATGAGTCTCTAGCAATCTCAACAGCATAACAATACAAAGAATTCCTTGAGAAAATGGTGGTCATCCATGGCTTTTTATAGCCAAGCATTGGGTTATTATGCAACCTCTTTTGAATGTGAAAAGTGGCTCTTTAGGGCACAATTAGGTCTTTGACCAGCCCACCATGAGGATTGAGCTCGGATTTGGTGTCAAATCGACTTGGGAGCCGATCCATTAGTGGTTGGGAGGCCGACCAATTTCAATAAATGCGCCGTTTAGCAGGCGCGCGGGTTTTTCTCCCCATAGCCGCGCCTTGTGCACATATGCGCGCTTTGTACTTTTCTGTTACGCAAGTGCGCGCGCGTGGCTAGATGATGTAAAGCGCCTTTCAATTTTTTGGGTCATTTGTATAGTTTTTTGACCTTTTTGCAATGCTGAGGAATTAATCTTGTGCCATGAATGACTTTTTTCTGTTTTGATGATGCGGAGTTCTTGTCGCCCCGTGCAGACGAAATTTCAGTGATAACAATCTCTACTTGGGAGATTACTTTCTGTTGCTCAGCTTCTACCTTCGCATGTATTTCCAATGATTGGTCTTGAAAGAATTTCAGGTCTATAACCTGGCCTTTTATTGAATTCAATTTAACCTGTAGTTATCTTACCAATTCTTCTTGCTGAATAACTTGTATTTGGTTACTCTGCATCTTTTCGTTCATCTCATCTAGACTTGACTTAAGCGATTGAATTTCTTGCTTGTCAGCAGCTCTGGCATGCTCTAGACCTTTATTTATTTATGCTTTGATACTTTTCTCGGTATATTTTAGTTGATCTTGTAACTGGGTTATCTTGCGGTTACTCTGTTCCAACCTTGCTCTCATATTGTTAACAATGAATAGATTTTCCGTTGCCAGTGCTCCCATGGAGCTTGCCACCTCTGTAGCGAAATCTCCCTCTTCCAAGTTTTTTCCATCCACCAACACCTTGTGTTTCTTTACCATACCACCTTCTCTCATAGACATATCCTGTTTTAATACAACCTTCCTCTTTTTACTGAAGAAGTAATTAAAGGGAGGAATTTCATCTCTGGTGATAGGGTTGAGGTCGCTAGCATATATGACTCCTACCCGAGGGAAACCAAAAGTAGATTGTAAAGGGGTCAAGGAAGTGATGGGGTTTCCCAACTCTGTGGATTTTGTTTCACTTGTTGTCTTGGGAGTATCAATATGAAGAGTAGATGATGCAGGAGGGGGAGATTGACTGGACTCAGGAGGTGTCTCAGACCCTTTTTCTGTTTTGTCTCCTCGATTCTCTGTGTGTGGGACTTCTTTATTTTGTGAAGATTCTTCAACCTCCTGTGGGTTTTCTTCGGTGTTTTCTTTATTCTGTGCTTTCTTTCCGAAGCTCGGGGGAATGTTTTCTTGTTCTGGAGTGGGCGTTGTTGCTTCGCCCTGCAATACCTTGGGCAAACTACTTCACCTATGTCTCTAGAAGGCTAGAAGGTTGGTTTGCAAGTCAGATAATAACGTCTGAACCCTGCCTAACACCTCTTCGTAGGTTTTGACCCCTTTAAAAATGTCATCGCGAGGGGATTCCTCATGTTCAAACGCTTTCATGCCATAGTGAGCCATGTGGCTCCCCACTGTTTGATAAGGGTCGTGTTTCCTATGCTCAAGATTCACCAACTTGACCTCCTCAAGAGCTGCATCTTCAACTTTGGAATGACCCAGGTTGAGTAGTGAAAGCCTTCTAATCTATATGGGAAAGATTGGCCAAAATTTCTTTTGAGCTGTCCTTAGCTCTATCCCAATACCACTTGTTATTATCTGATGAGCTACCTCCCTGCATACCAGTCTGTCAGGGAGGAATTTGGGAAGTGCACGAGGAGGGATAGAACATCCGAAAACCCTGATATAGGAGAAATTCTCCTCAATAAACCAATCGAAAACCGCCTTGAGATTTCCTATGATTGACTCTGATATACGGGGTGGTGCATAGCCAAAAATCATCTGATGCATCGGTATCACCACGAAATTACAAATTTCGTAAAAAGAATCTTTAGCATTTTCTTCCCACAACTTAGAATGATATTCATGAATCGGTTCAGGGCAAGCTAGGTTCCAACTCCAATTCATCAAAGGGAAAGGAGTTGTGAAACATATAGCATCCATGATGTATGTTGACATGTAAAAAGCTACTAGTCTACCACTAGACCTCGTTGTTTGATACTCCATAACCTCCTTCGCTAGGTTGTCTGATAGGATTTTGTTCCAATTGAAGCTATAGCCTTCAACTGCTTCATGTAAAAGGGGCATCCATTCTGCAGGAAAATGGGTAGGAATTTTCTTTCCGAAAAGTATACATAACATCATAGCCACATAAACCATGTACTCATTCAAAGAGGCTGTGGCATAAACATTATGGGTATCGGCCCTGAATTTTGGTGGGTGTCTCCACCAGTCTCTGATTATGTTGGGGTATGTTTGGTCTACCTCTGTGCATTCTTTCCTTTGAAATTCACTTACAAATTCTTTTTTATAAATGTATTTAGAAGTGGGAGACTGTTTGTACATTACTTGTGTATGCTCCAGTCTGAAAGAGCCAATGACGACCCCTTGACTGTCCAAAATGCTTCTTGTCTGCACATCTGTCCTCTCTAAAGCCCAACTGATCATATCATTGTATGTCATGAGTCGTGGGCGCGTAGCCACTTTGTGAAGTTCAGACTCTGCTATGTCCCAGAGTTTGTTTTCAGAATCGTCGGGAAAATTCTTGATTTCGTAGTCCAGGGTTTCAAAAATTTGCCTCCAGGATTTGATGGAGTCAACGGCATGCGGTGTAGTATCAGACACGACATCTCCTTCTTGGCTAGAGCTTTCAGCTGCTTCTTCACTTTTCTTAGGTGCCTTTCTAGGTACCATAATGTTCATGTTTAGGATGAATTCCTGTCGCAGAGACAAATGTGTAAGCTTGCTGAATGAAATTCACTTCTGAATTCAAACGATAAAAATGAAATTCGAAAAAATAAACCAATCCTCTATTAACCTTTTACTCTTCTTACGACAGGCGTACTGAGACATGTGGTAAAACTTTAATGTCTTAATGGGGAAGATATGCCCAGAGATATGCAGTTAAGTAAAAAATATCTCTATTCGTCCGTTGCAAATATTACAGTATATCGACGATCTCAAACTGAAGCTTTAAAAGGACTGCTTTCACTAAATCCCGAAATGCAAAACGCGAAAAGTCATTTTAATCCTTATTAATCCCATTTTAAATAACTTAAACTCGTCTTAAACTTTATTAAAAAAAATCGTGATTTCACATTTCAGTGTTTCGGGGATCCTGTACCCATGAGGCATGTCATAAGCAAACTCCGAATCACAAAATCACGATGGGATTAGTTTAGACGCTGATTACTTATATTAACACTTTAATCATTTAAGAGTAGTAATTAGCTTCTTCCTTTTAGAAAATCGGGGATCGGGAGTTCAAGGGCTAACACTTTGACAACACTTTGATACAAAGAAACTCGAAACATGAAAGATTAAGTTGTTGATCATGTTTAAGAGTTTAATTAATCACAATTAGAGGATACTTTGTGAAACGAGCGTCGGGGTTTATAGCACTTACTTTTTTTTTTTATATTTTCTTTATTACTTTAATATAAGACCATTTCGAGATTTAGGCACCGAGAAATCTGGAGTTGTTGATTAGGAAAACTTGCCTTGTGAAGTGTCGAATCCAGAAATGTGAAAAATCGAAAGATTTTTGACTCTTTTTAAGATTAAGGGCAACTCCATAACTAGGAAAAAGCGACACTTCAGGTTTAAAGGGTAAAACATTAAACTCCGTGTCAACATTAGGCTCCAGCTAGGGATCTCATTTCCTTGTGGGACGGGAAGAACATGTAGACCAAGTGCCTTTATTGGGTAAATGGGGTCAATAATTCAGCTTTGTGAAACAAACCAGGAGGGAAAAAGAGACAAGACTTTAGGATCTCTGCATTTGATTTTGAAAATTCTTCAAAAATAAAACATCTGATTTTCTCGAGTTAGGTTCTCAATAGATTTCCTTTTCTGAAACTGGCCTCAGATCTGTATAAGATAATCAAAACCAAATTAACCATTCTACCAGGTTTCATCTAATTCCATTTGCATCAAGGTAAAGTAAATTTAAAGGTAAAGTAAATTTAAAGGTGTCAAACTAGGGGATCCCAAAAACTTATAATGTGAATCCAACTGAGAGAAGAAAAGTTACTAGAGCGTCTTGTAATTCATGTATACCAACATTATCAGATATGAAGATATTGCTTCACTGCCAGCGAGCCTGTTCAGTACCCTGGTGAATTTATCCGACTTCCCATATCAAATTTCCTTTCACCACTTCATTGTTTTCTAGCATTTAAATGCTGAGATGAGGGCAATCAATATAATGAATTTCCTTTCTTCATCTCTTTGGACTAGACGGGGCCAATCAATATTGAATTTCCTTTCACCATCTGTCTGTATATCTTTTCTTTTAATATGAAGTGGGGGAAATCGATCAATATGTAATATACTCGGGAAGATATCCGCTTGAAATTTTTAAGAACAGAGGCCTGCCAACTCACTTAAATGGCTCTGGACTAATCTTCTCTCTTGCCTTCAAATATCACGGGCTTTAGGGAAATTCTTGAGGGAAAATTCTTGACATCTTTTAAGGGATTTCCTTGAGCAAAATGAATCAGTTTATTCCTGTTAGGAGAGCTAATAAGGTTAGGATTAACCTAGACATAATTTTGTTTCACCTAAATTTAAAGAACTATAAATTCAACCTATTCTCATTTTTGAAGGTTTGATTGAGAATTTTCATAACCAAAGTGAAACCTTTATTTTCTCAAGGAACTCGTGATAAACACTCAAGGTTAGGTGAGAAGCGGGCTTCATCGTGCTTAAAGGGAAAATAAAGGGCTTAAGAAGCACTACTGCACACATGACAGTTCTTTAAAGGTTTTTTTTTTTTAATTCAATGATAACATCAACATCAATTGAACTAATGATTTATTTATTCATATCTCTTAGGATAATTTATCTTGAATTTTCAGAACAAAATCTCATACCTTGGTAACTCCTAGTTTGCCGGCCAAAAGGCTGTTAATTTCTTACCTTTTTCATCGGAAGACAATTGATATACTTATCTGTGCTTGTCGCCTTTTTAGCATCTATAGTCTCTTGGTTGGTTAGCAAATTTTCTACAGAATAAGTCAGCATGCTGATTGTCAGGAAATCTCATGAATAAATTTATATATATATATATATTGAAAAAACTTACTGAAGGAAATGAGACTATACAGTGAGCGTGAAAACAAACCAGTATGTACAATGAGAGTTCAAAAATACATTATTGCATAAAGTGTTTCAGGTGTCTCCCATTTACAGGGGCGTTGAGAATGTTTTCATCGAGATTTTCTAATAAAAAAACATTTTTTCCCTCAGAAGTCGAAATCTTATATGGACCAGATTGGATCAAACTTGCCATGTTTACCAGTGTCTTCTCTCCTGGCTTCCCATTTCAGGACCAGATCACTAGGGAGGAAATCTCTATATTTAGCTTTTCGATCGAATAAGGCCTTCATGTTATCCTGATATCTCTGTAACCTCTCATTCACTTCGGCTTGATTTTGTTGAACTTCAACCAGTTGGTTTATCCTCCTGGTAACATCATTGGGTTCTTCATTTGAATCTTGCCAAAGTTTCATCACAGGTAGAGCAAGATTTATTGGTATAATGATGTCGATACCATATACCATCTGAAAAGGGGAAATCCCAATTGATCTTTTGGTACTTATCCTGTTAGCCCATAGAGCATATTTTAAATGTATATGCCATGCTTTCTTATTTTCAGTCAAAACCTTCTTTATCAAAGTAATCAGACTCTTATTAGATGACTAAGCTAAACCATTACCCTACGGATAGAAAGCTTAACATGGCCATTGACTTAAATGCTTGGGCATTATCAATGACTATCTTTCAAGGACAACCAAACCTGGATAAAATATTTTCTTTTAGGAAATTGATTACTACTGAGTCGGTTGCATTTCTTGTGGGAATGGATTCCACCCATTTAGTGAAATAGTCTGTTGCAGTTAGAATCCACTTGTGTTGTGCGCGGGAATGTGGGTGAATTTATCCAATGAAATCAAGACCCCATTGTTGAAATGGAGCTTCGGTTTTAATCGGAACTAAAGGAAAGGATGGGACTTTCTGTTTGCCTGTAAACATCTGACAAGGAGTACAAGTTCGAACTTTAGTGTTTACATCTGTGAATAATTTAGGCCAGCAATACCCGGCTCTTAAGATTTTATAAGCCATTGCCCGCCAAGCATGGTGCCTGCCGCACACTCCCTCATGGAATTCGTCTATAACCCTTTCTGTTTCGGTCTCGACTAAGAAACTCAGCAGGAAACCCAAGGGGTCTTTCCAATACAATTTACCGTCTATGATACAATATTTTACAACGTGTAACTTCAATGTCCTGGTTTTGGATGGGGTTAAATCATTAGGACATCGAAGGGTCAGTAGGTAAGAAACGATATCGCCGTACCAGAATGAAGCAGAGAACTTGTCTTGAATCTCAGTTATGGGTGGAGTGACGTCAAGCTCATCTATTTCTAGAAATCCCTCATTTTATTGTAGCTGATTTATCCCAAGTGCTTTTAGATTTTATTCGGCTAACAATTTGGCCAAACCCTATCCTTTGATGATTTTAGTTGGTTTGACTTCCAAGTCGAACTCCTGAATCTTAGCCAACCACCTGCCTCTTCTTCCATCGCTGTCTGGCTGCACCAATATATCTTTAACAGAACTTGACGACACATAGGTAATGATCTTCGAGTGCAATACGTCGGTTCTGAAATCCTTGAGAGATTTTACCATTGCATAAGCTTATTTTTCCAAAATGTCATATTTCAACTCAACGTCCCTAAGACTTATGCTAAAAAATGCAATAGGCCGCTCAAAACCTTCATCATTTTTCTATAACAATACAACTGCGATTGTATGTTCAGAGGCAAAAGAGAAAATCATAAACTCTTTTGTGTAATCCGGGATTGCCAGGACTAGAGCTTCACTTATTACTTTATTGATTTGTTGAAATGACGCTTTGGCTTCATTTTTCCATTTCACCTCCCTGTTTTTTTTAAGCATATATGTAATTAATTTAACAATTTTGGCAAAGTTAGGGATGAATCTTCTCAAAAAGTTTATTTTTCCTAAAAAGGACTGAATTTCTTTTACATTTCTAAGAATATTTATGGTATATATTGCCTTGAACCTTTTGGGATCGATTTTGATTCCATCTCTTGACACGATATGACCCAAGAGTTTGCATTGCGAAATGGGATTTTTTGGGATTAAGTGATAAACCAAATTTGCGACATTTCTTGAAAGTTTGTTTGAGGTGCGTTAGATGTTCTGCATCAGATTTAGAGAAAACAGTCAGGTCATCTAGATAGATAACAACAAACTTATCTCTTTCGCCCGCGAAATCAATATCCATGGCTCCTTGGAAAGTTTCCCCTGCATTCATTAAACCAAAAGGCATTTTGTCATACATAAAAGTACCCCAAGGAGTAGTGAACACAGTTTTTTCTTTGTCATCTTTGTGTACGGCAATCTGATTGTAACCTGAAAAACCATCAATCATGGACATTCTGTTAGCTCCAACTATTTTTTATAAAACATGATCCATCTTAGGTAATGGATAATTGTCTTTAAGCGAGGATCGATTCAGGTTTCTAAAATCTACACATAGTCTGATCTCACCATTTTTCTTTCTCACTGGGACTAAATTGGCTACCCACTCAGAGTATCTCAGTGGGACAATGATTTTAGCATCCATGAGTTTTTTAACTTCTTTTTCTATTACTGGTAGTAAGATGGGGTTAATCTGCCTGAGTTTTTGCTTAAAAGGTTTGACTCTTGGCTTCAAATGAATTTTATGTTCCATAATGGTAGTGCCATAAGTTCTCAATTCGTCATAATACCAATCAAAAATGTCCTTATATTGTCTAAGTAACTCCACATACTTTCTTTTGATTTCGAGAGACATATATTTGGATAATTTCACCAACCTAGGAACTTCTTTGGTACCTACATCACAAACCTTGACCTCCTCTGGCTGAGGCTGTAAGGTAGTCTTCAAAGGAATGTCATCATGACTAAATAGCCTTTCTAAGGGGATCAGATCCTTAGGTTTCTGATTATTTTTTAAAACAAGCATCCGGTAGTTAGCGATTTTATCATGGAACTTTTAGGGGTCTTCGCCTTCCTACATGATCCAAATAGGGTCATTTTGGTTATCTTGGTCAACATGCGTTTCAGCAAAGTCATCTATTGTCTCTAAAAATTTCCGGAGTTGTTCATCGTCCTCGAAAACTTGCCAATATTATATGTTATTCGATATGGAAGGCCTATGTCTCATTAGTATATGGTATTTTAATTTGAAAGCAGTGGGAGGTGTGAATGTTGAAGCTGCTTTGGCTAACACATCCGCTTGTTGATTTTATGTTCTGGGAATATAATGAATATTAACAGAGGAGAATTTTTTTTCGATCAGATCCCAAACACATTTCCGATAATATCTTAACGTAGGATGTTTGGCCTGGTATTGACGATTTACTTGTTTCACGATTAGCTCTGCATTGCCAAAGACTTCTAAGTTTTTAATTTTCATTCTCCTAGCATCTTCCAATCCTAACACTATGGCTTCATACTCACATACATTGTTTGTATGTTCAGTGTTTCACTGTAATCTATAAGATAAAGAGATAACGAATTTGTCACCAGGTGCCACAAAAAATCACCCCAGCTTCGGCCCCAAAATAAGACGAGGCACCATCAAAAAACATTTTCATGATACCAGTGCTATATACATCCTGTTTTACTTTTTCTTTTTCTTTTTTGTTTTCTATACAACTTTCTTGTATACACACATCAATATCGTCATCGATAGATAAAATACAGTTTCCTAAATCTTGATCAACAATATAAACAGGGTAGTTGTTTTGGTTGTGTGGGTCACTTACCATGAATGCTAACCTGGTTTCTCTATACAAACGCGTGAACTGTCCTCCAAAGACCGGGATCGTGGTGTACACCATGTCGAGTTGGAGGGATCCTCCAATTTTAGTGCCCCAATACCTTAATAAGAGAATACCGTACTTCAGGGGTATATCAACCATGACCACATCCATTATAACGCCTTTCGTGGGTATTTGTGCAAGATTTACGACTAAATCCTTTATCATGCCTATACACTTAACCTTTCTTGAATCGAAAGAATATAAATCTCCATAAGGTCTGGAAATTTCAAGACCGAGTCTCTCCATAATGGCTTTAGGCATTACATTGTGAGAGGCTCCAGAATCTAACATGCAATTATGGAGTAAGTGGTCGTGCACAGTTAGAGTGATATAGAAAGGGACGACGGTGTCTGTGGCACTGTCGAAATGTGGGCCAAAAATTATGTTAGGCTTGTCATATTCTAAATTTATAACATCGGCCTGACTTTCGTTTTTTGAAAAACTGATTAATTTGGCGATTTGTTTCCTGTAAATCAGATTTTTACCTAGTTCGACAAGAGGTATAGGGATGTTGATTTTATTTATTTCATTTTCCAGATTAAAACTTCCTTTGGTTTTGTCGATCTCTATGGTTTGGGTTTCTAACCCCTTCTTCTCAGTTTTCCTTTGTTGTGAGGTTTTAGTTTCAATTACAGGGACCTCCGTTTTCTCCGCATTCGCGACTGATGTTTCTGCTGACTTTGTCTTGGTAGGGTGTGTGTCAACGATTCTAGTTTTTATAGTTTATTTCTCAGCGTTTTTTGAAACTGACTCATCTATTTCACCCCTCGGCAAAATATTTTTCACTAGGGGAGTTGCGAGGCTCTTGTTTCTAGGCCTTAGATTGTATTTTTGGTGAAGTTCGGCCATTATATCATCTGCAGTTTCCTGATAGGTTGAATCTTCAATAATATCACTGTTTTTGTTATTTTGGGATCGATCTTTCATGGTTGTAAATTTTTCGTAATCTTGCCTCGTTAAAAATGGTTGTAGGCAGTCGTCGCCAAGATTATAGATGTCTTCTTCTAGTTCCTCAAAATCTTCCGCAACTTCTCCTCCTATAAAGCTTTCGCTTTTAAAAGGAGTTTGGATTTTTTGATCCTCATTCTTAATTTGTCTTGGTGGATTTTGAGGGTTGATTCCTTTTAAAATCCTTTCCGGGAAAGTGCTCATTTTTTTCTTTATCTAGCTCTATTATTGAGATCTTATTTGAGAGCTCTTTGATTATCCTCTCCATGTCATCTATTTTGTCTTCCAAAGATCTTCCTGATCTAGATGGTCCCCCTTGATCTCTATATCTTCTGGTTTCTTTGTTTCCAGTTTCAAATTTGGTTTTCAATTCTCCTGATGCCATCATGTTAGACTCAATCTCTAAGGCATCATCTTTCATCTTGGTGAGGTCTATTGATCTCCTCTCCCTCAATAACAGGGCGAAATCAGGGTCGAAATCCCCAACGAAGGTTACTTTCGCTGCGGGTTGGGAGGATTTGACCTCGGCTGGGATCTTATTATACAATTTATTGAACCTCTGAGTGAACTCGAGGACTGATTCAGATTGTTTCTTTCTTAGAGCCCCAAATTCAGTTAGATAATAGAGATGGTCTTTCCTTTCCCCCCACTATCTAATAAATGCATTTTCAAGTTCCTCATAAGACGATATAGATCATGCTGCTAGGCCTCATAACCAGGTTCTTACCTATCCTTCAAAAGTTTGAACCAAGAGTCTCGAATAGAAATCTTCGTGTTCGAGTCCAAGGATATCAGCAAATTGTTCAAAGAAATTGATGTGTTTGGTTGCAGTTAAATCACCCTATTCTGTGAATTTCGGAAGATTCTTCCTGTAGTTTTCAGGTAAGTCATGTAGGGGAATTGGGAGGATCAAAGGGGAATATCTAGCATCCACCTTTGCAAAGATTATAGGGGGTGGTACTTGGCCGCCCGCTCCCCCTCCTCTAGCTCCCCCTTCGCCAACTCCAACTCCAACAACACCTCCTCCGACCACAACCATTGATGATTTAGAGGTTGTTGCTTGGAAATTATGAAGAAGGGTTTCAGGAAATTGGTTATCGAGAGACAGGAAACTTGAGGAAGGGGAACTAGGGAAAAGTGGACTAGCTTCTTTAGACTCATAGGGTGAATATAAAGGAGAATCAATAGGAGTTGTGTTGAGAAGAATAGGGTGGCCGTAGGAGTTCTGAGGGATAGGAAAATGAACTTTGCGAAGTGATGAAGTGTCAATCAAAGCGGGAAGTGGTGCATATATTTTGCCTTTGTTGGTGAAAGAAACAATTGGGAAAATCTCATTTTTAAAATCAGGCGAGACCAAACTAGGCTCAAAGGTTGTAATCTTATTGGTAGGTAATCCCTCGTAATACGGTGGGGTATTCGATCCTTCAAAAAGATATCTAGTGTTCGGCTCTGTAATTTTAGGTTGATAAAATATATTTGTCGATGATACAGTCTTTTTAAGATATCTTCTTGATTTTAAAATTTTTTCTGGATCTGGAACTAGAGAAGTCTGTTTGTCGTCTGGTATTCTTTTGGTTAAAAGCCAGTTTATTTGTCGTGGAGTCGCCAAGTGAAAGATAAGGGTGGAATTATAAGGTTTTTGATCTTTGTTCACTATCAAAGATAGAAAGTGTCAATGTCATTCTCCCCAGGGAAATGCTTCGTTTCTTTGTTCCCCGACAACGACGCCAAAAAGATGTTGTTCCTGAGTTTGTACTTTAAGGCTCTAAAGTACATCGTCAAGGCATTTGAAAAGAAAGAGAGGGCTAAGGATAAAAAGGTAGGTTATATGAAAAGGGTTATTGTTGGTTCCTTAATAGTCTCTGTCTAGCTTCCTAATTTTCCTAGATGCTAATGTCTCTTTCAATAACCGCCCGTGAGCGCTCTAACTCAACCCGGTTGTTTGCTGTCTATAAAATAATGTTAAATAAATTCAAAGAAATGCTTGTTTGATCTAATAGTCCAGGTTCGATATTAGGTTGTCTTGTGACTGGGACAGTCATGGGTGAAAAGGATAGAAAGGGTAAAATCTTGTGTTTTCTTTAAGAGTTCGCTATTTCTGCTTCAAAACATGTAAAAAGAACTCCAAAAACCTTGAATTAATAGTGTGATAAAATCAAAGGTTGTTTCTGGTATCTGAGTTAAATTTTGAAAAAAGGGGAGATGCAGGAAGTGAAAAGAAAACATAAAGCTACCGAACACGGTGAGGCCTTAATTAAAGAGGAATCTCACTTTGTTGACAGGAGAGGAAAATAATCAGGAAAAACTCTTAATGAAGCATATGATAT
Organism: Picea engelmannii; assembly: GCA_009831015.1. Taxonomy (NCBI): domain Eukaryota; kingdom Viridiplantae; phylum Streptophyta; class Pinopsida; order Pinales; family Pinaceae; genus Picea; species Picea engelmannii. Next base: position 1,332,968 of record ML784018.1, read on the forward strand.
TGAAATTTAAAACATTTGTAGGTCTTATATCTGCTGATAGTCGATACAGAGGAAAATATGTAAACGATTAAATTGCAAGAATAATTGTTCACCACAGTAGAGGTCGTACTAAATTGTAGTTAATTATTCATTAAATATATATATGAAAAATATGAAACAACAGAGAAATACATAACTCAAATTTGACCAGATCTGGAATGTTCAATCCGTATTTGTATTTATTCAAAAATATCTTCAAATTCTTCCTTACAATGCACCTAGAAAAAGCCTTTGATCAGTATCCTGAAATTACATTTATACCAGAGCCTTGATGATTTTTGGTTGGTGATCTCCTAACTCCTAGGGACAAATGGTTACAAGAATTGCAAACCCCAACTGTTTACCTGATTATCATTTACTTTCCTATCATTTTGATAATATAAGTTTTCAAAATGATACTTCATTGTTTTACTGAAGTATCTCCTTCTTTTGATTTGATACATTGAATACATTTTTCAAGAAGATGTACAGAATTTCTGGGAGACTCTGGAAGATCCTTTGCTTCAAATAAATAGAATTTTCTCTGAGTTTCTGGAAGCCGATCTTCAATTTCCTTACCAGCAAAATTGATTGATTGCAACTTTAAGTTGGGCTTCACTAGCCACCTGTCTATTAGAGTGACATCCATTTCCTTTAACTGTGAAATTTCCATTTGAAATTTGTTCAAACCCTCTTTGAAATTCAACTGGTGTATTACAATATTTATCTGTCCTAATTGCCCAATGCAATTCTCTTCCAATACCTAATGATTCCTTGTCCAATGAATCAAATATTCTTTCACAATCATCTTTGATTTCTTTGACAATTTTCTTATATTCTACTATGTTGTTTTCCCATACCTTAAGCATGATATCGCCTCTAATCTGCTCTGTGAAAGAGATCTTTAGAATTTTCGATACTTCTTCATTTTTAGAACATACAACTACCTTTTGGAAAGTGGCCCTCACTACTTTAGCTTCTTTTTCTTTAAAAATAGCATTATCAAAAGAATTGCTTGTTTCCTAAAAATAATTCTGAATAATCTCTACTTGGGAGATTACTTTCTGTTGCTTAGCTTCTACCTTCGCATGTGTTTCCAGTGATTGGTCCTGAAATACTTTCAAGTCTATAACCTATCCTTTTATTGAATTCAATTTAGCCTGTAGTTGTCTTACAAATTCTTCTTGCTAAATAACTTGTATTTGGCTAGTCTGCATATTTTCGTTCATCTCATCTAGACTTGACTTAAGCGATTGAATTTATTGCTTGTTAGGAGCTCTGGCATGCTCTAGACCTTTATTTATTTATGCTTTGATACTGTTCTCAGTATCTTTTAGTTGATCTTGTAATTGGGTTATCCCGCTGTTACTCTGTTCCAACCTTGCTCTCATATTGTTAACAATGAATAGATTTGTTGTTGCCAATGCTCCCATGGAGCCCGCCACCTTTGTAGCGAAATCTCCCTCTTCCAAGTTTTGCCCATCCACCAACACCTTGTGTTTCTTTATCATACCACCTTCTCTCATATACATCTCCTGTTTTAATACAACCTTCCTCTTTTTCCTAAAGAAGTAATTAGAGGGAGGAATTTCATCTCTGGTGATAGAGTCGAGGTCGCTAGCATATATGACTCCTACCTAAGGGAAACCAAAAGTAGATTGTAAAGGGGTCAAGGAAGTGATGGGGTTTCCCAACTCTATGGATTTTGTTTCACTTGTTTTCTTGGGAGTATCAATATGAAGAGTAGATGATGCAGGAGGGGGAGATTGACTGGACTCGCGAGGTGTCTCAGACCCTTTTTCTGTTTCTTCTCCTGGATTCTTTGTCTGTGGGACTTCTTTGTTTTGTGAAGGTCCTTCGACCTCCTATGGGTTTTCTTCGGTGTTTTATTTATTCTTCGCTTTCTGTTAGAGGCCTGGGGGAATGTTTTCTTGTTCTGGAGGGGGTGTTGTTGCTTCGCCTTGCAATACCTTGGGAAAACCGCTTCGCCTATGTCTCTAGAAGGCTAGAAGGCTGGTTTGCAAGTCATATAATAACGTCTGAACCCTGCCTAACACCTCTTTGTAGGTTTTGACCCCTTTAAAAATGTCATCGTGAGGGGATTCCTCATGTTCAAACGCTTTCATGCCATAGTGAGCCATGTGGCTCCCTGCCGTTTGATAAGGGTCGTGTTTCCTGTGCTCGAGATTCACCAACTTGACCTCCTCAAGAGCTGCAACTTGAACTTTGGAATGACCCAGGTTGAGTAGCGAAAGCCTTCCAATCTGTATGGGAAAGATTGGCCAAAATTTCTTTTGAGCTGTCCTCAACTCTATCCCAATAGCGCATTTATTATCTGATGAGCTACCTCCCTGCATACCAGTCTATCAGGGAGGAATTTGGGAAGTGCATGAGGAGGGATAGAACATCCGAAAACCCTGATATAGGAGAAATTCTCCCTAATAAACCAATCGGCAACCGCCTTGAGATTTCCTATGACTGACTCTGATATACGGGGGGTGCACAACCAAACATCATCTGATGCACCAGTATCACCACAAAATGTCAAATTTCTTAAAAAGAATCTTTAGGATTTTCTTCCCATAGCTTAGAATGATATTCATGAATCACTTCAGGGCAAGATGGGTTCCAACTCCAATTCATCAAAGGGAAAGGAGTTGTGAAACATATAGCGTCCATGATGTATGCTGACATGTAAAAAACTATTGGTCTACCACTGGACCTTGTGGTTTGATACTCCATAAAATCCTTAGCTAGGTTGTCTAATAGGATTTTGTTCCAATTGAAGCTATAGCCTTCGACTGCTTCATGTAAAAGGGGCACCCATTCTGTAGGAAAATGGGTAGGACTTTTCTTTCCGAAAAGTCTACATAACATCATAGCCACATAAACCATGTACTCATTCAAAGAGGCTGTGGCATAAACATTATGGGTATCGGCCCTGAATTTTGGTGGGTGTCTCCACCAATCTTTGATTATGTTGGGGTATGTTTGGTCTGCCTTTGTGCATTCTTTCCTTTGAAATTCACTTACGAATTATTTGTTATAAATGTATTTAGAAGTGGGAGACAGTTTGTACATTACTTGTATATTCTCCGGTCTGAAAGAGTCGATGACGACCCCTTGACTGTCCAAAATGATTCTTGTCTGCACGTCTGTCCTCTCTAAAGCCCAACTGATCATATCATTGTATGTCATGAGTCGTGCGCGCGTAGCCACTTTGTGAAGTTCGAACTCTACTATGTCGCAGAGTGTGTTTTCAGAATCATCGGGAAAATTCTTGATTTCGTAGTCTAGGGTTTCGAAAATTTGCCTCCAGGATTTGATGGAGTCAATGGCATGCAGTGTAGTATCAGACATGACATCTCCTTCTGGGCTGGAGCTTTCAGCTGCTTCTTCACTTTTCTTAGGTGCCTTTCTAGGTGCCATAATGTTCGTGTTTAGGATGAATTCCTGTTATAGAGACAAATGTGTAAGCTTGCTCAATGCAATTCACTTCTGAATTCAAACGATAAAAATGAAATTCGAAAAAATAAACCAATCCTCTATTAACCTTTAATTCTTCTTACGACGGGCGTACTGAGACAGGTGGTAAAAATTTAATGTCTTAATGGGGAAGATATGCCCAGAGATACGCAGTTAAGTCAAAAATATCTCTATTCATCCGTTGCAAATATTATCGTATATCGACGATTTCAAACTAGAGCTTTAAAAGGACTGCTTTCACTAAATCCCGAAATGCAAAACACGAAAATTCATTTTAATCTTTATTAATCCTATTTTAAATTAACTTAAACTCGTCTTAAACTTTATTAAAAAAAATCATGATTTTGCATTTCGGTATTTTGGGGATCCTGTACCCATGAGGCATGTCATAAGCAAACCCCGAATCGCGAAATCACTATGGAATTAGTTTAGACGCTGATTACTTATATTAACGCTTTAATCATTTAAGATTAGTAATTAACTTCTTCCTTTCGGAAAATCGGGGACTGAGAGTTCAAGGGCTAGCGCTTTGATAACACTTTGATACAAAGAAACCCGAAACATGAAAGATTAAGTTGTTGATCATGTTTAAGAGTTTAATTAATAACAATTAGAGGATACTTTGTGAAACGCTCGTCGGGGTTTATAACACTTACTTTTTTTTCTTTTTTTTTATATTTTATTTATTACTTCAATATAAGACCATTTCGGGATTTCGACATCGGGAAATTTGGAGTTGTTGATTAGTAAAATTTTCCTTGTGAAGTGTCGAATCCTGAAATGTGAAAAATCGAAAGATTTTTTACTCTTTTTAAGATTAAGGGCGGCTCCATGACTAGGAAAAAGTGACGCTTCAGGTTTAAAGGGTAAAACATTAAAATTCGTGTCAACACTAGGATGGTTGGTGATATTAGCAAAGGGAAAGTTTGCAAGGTGGGGAATCTAGCCCAAGAGATAGAAGAAAAGAAGGTCACGCGTGTGGAGTTGTTTTTTCGTACCATATGTGGTTTGCAGGAGGGCGAAGCACATATATACATGGGTTGAAGACATACAAATCACGTATAGGGTATACACGATTTGCAGTGGAGAAAACAACGTATGTCCGCGGGATGCCAGTTGGTGAATCACGTATCTGAGTTTATGGGAAGGTACAAATCCATACAGGTTGACAGGTGACGTTAGCAGGTCATACATGTGGTCTACAATAAATTCATGTGCAGTGGTGATTTACATATATTGTTGAGACTTTCTTTTATGATTTGTATGGTTACTAGAGAACAACACTGTTCTCAATTTTGGTGACTTTGGAGGTCAAGGTTATCCTCATATTTTGGTGATATTGTATTGGCTAGGAGGGTTGTTTTTTCGCTCAGGATTTCTGATGATAACAAGATAACATAACTAAAATTGTGTCTCATGTGTATTGATGATTCATCTTTGATCTTTGTGTTTTCGCTACATCTTTTTTTCAGTGAAATTTTTTCAATGTAGAATGGTTCAGTGATAACAATTAGGGTGTTACTATTGGTTCACTAGGAAGCAATTTCTCATATCTGAAAATTAGTCACATAAGAGTGTATGTGAAAATTGACAAAGTGCATAAAACAAATTAAAGAAACCAAAGAGAGTGATTCATAACCAAAATATGAGAATAAGACGATGTTAAAGTAGGAGATATCAAAACATAGCTAATCAAATTTCTAAAAAATATGAGAGGAGTGAAGATTTAAATTTCTTGTTATGATGTAAGCTTGATGGTAGAAACATTAATACACTAACTGCGTGAGATGGTCGAATGGTATTCCTAGTGTGAGAGAACGGTAGACCTTAGAGAATGAGGTATGTCACTAGCAAGTTGAAGGGACGTGTTTCTATATGGTGAGATTTTGTGTAAGCACATTGAATTTGAAAAGATAAGGAAAATGTATAGATTTGGAGCAATATGGTCACAAACACTTCGTAAAGCACCTATATTACAAATAGTTTTTTTTTCAAATAGTTACAAAAGATTACAAGATTTCAATAAGAGTTGAACGTGAGGAGAATGAAAAGTAACATGTTTTAAGGTATGTGAATGGTTTAAAGTTTGCAATTTAAGATGAGATACATATGCACAAAATTATTTTAGTGGAAGAGGCATAACAATTGGTGCTATAGACAAATAATAGTTAGCGCACAATGCTAATGTGAAGAGTGTTTGTAGAGGAATAAGATCTTGTAGTGGAAGATGTTTCAATTCCACAAAATAGGTGGAAGATATGCGTGGAAAAACAACTAAAATGATAGAGGAAAACAATGCGACAAGTAAAGGCCAATTTAGAGGTTTTGGAAGACTCATAGGGTGAACAAGAGTCTTTGGTGATCGCAAGCAACAAATTCATTACAAGCACAATTTGGATAATTTGTGACTATGCTGCCAAAAAAGTTAGTCACAACATTTGTAAGCTAAATACTAGCAAATTTAAGCAATTTTGATGTATTTTAAGTGATGTAGCAATAAATTACTAAGATAAAATACTAATATAGATTAGGGATAAACATATATGACTTGTCTACAACCATGTGAATATAAATTAGTAATATTTATTACTTACATATAATTTAATTCAATAGTATAGTCATTTTAGTATGCTTTATCATATTAATTCTGATTTTGTTATGTTGAATTCATTTTTGTATTATGCATGGATGTGCTGACATTGCTTTTCAACACCACATCAAATATCATGTAGTGTATATGTTTGCACAATATAATTATTTACTACATGAATTGCAACTCCTAGCTCACATATATATCACCTTTAATGCCAACCATGATAAAAAAACATTCTTTCTCAAATATTTGATCCAAATTCTAGCATTGCTTGGAGTTGGTTGAGTAGTACATTTCATATTCAATCAACATCGTACCTACACTTGATTCAACATCACTGTATTTTCAACTTTTCTGGATTATTTGTAATCCCTAATACTTCCATCTATATAGGAGAGTTGAACATTTGACAGTGGATACTTCAGAGGAGGAAATTCCCCCTTCTCCATCTTCAGGTGACATGACTTGGAGACACGAGGCTCTTTCCTTCCTACTATCTTCCAAAGCATTGTATCACTTTGGCTTTGCACCAATAGAGTTTAGTTCTGATAGATTAGCTTTGTTATTTTTTTCTTTTTATAGGAGTGACCTTAACACTCCCACTTTGTATTGACAATTTTGTATTGAGTAATCCCATTAGCTCACATTTGGTCATTTGTTGGATGTTCATAAACTTATCTTATCTATTGAAAAAGCAAGACTATAGCTAGGGCTAACTTCTCTCAGGGCACATTACTATATTTACTTACTTATTTTGATTTGCCGTGTCTTATTTTATGACAAATTTAAGAAAAATAGTATTGATATGGAACACAATCTTAATATAAACATATGCTATTGCAATAAGATATCCTATAACATCATAAAGATAACAACGACGAGAGAAAACAAAGACAATAAACATTTTTTTTTGAAGAACTTGGTTTTTTATTCTCTCTATATTAGAACAAAATCAATTATTTTAATAAAAAACCAATTGCATGAGATAATTGTTAAAAACTGCGAAAAAAACAAAAATGAGAAGTAAGCAAATATGGTATATACATAATCATATGTATGTATATGGACAAAACAATATATACGAATTGATGAAGTGTAGAGGATATACAAAGTTTTAGAATGAAAAAACATTGTAGTTTCCAGTCTTTATAATTTTTTATAGTATTAAGAGGAGAAGCACTCGTGAGAGGACATCTTGCATCTAGTGACCCCTTAAAAGCATTATTTTCATAAACATTGAAGGATTTGGTTGCATTGAATAGCTATATGATGCAACTCCAAGGATCATAACCATGGCCGAAGAGGAAGGGTCTAGATCAATAAAGAAGAGGCACAAAATGGAGGAGGAAGAATCATGGAAAAGTCCTACAAGGGTTGCTTGTATTATTACTCTCAATTAAAGGGAAACCAATGGAATCCTCTCTCTCCATGTTATACTCAATAGTGATTTGCAACAAGGTACACCGACGAACCCTTATTAAATACAATATAGTCTTAGGGTTTCATTCTTCTCCTTCTATTTTTTTTCCCATTTTTGTTTTGTACATTTAAATTCAATTTTGTTCAATTAAGGGGAGTTAAAACTTAGCTATTGCAACATGTGAGAAATTATGCCCAAACACTATATTAGGTCATTTGTTGTCAATGGAATCGAAAATTGTTTGCAAGTTTTCTTAGAAAATGTTTTAAGAAGATACATTTTAAATAACGTTCTAGGTTTTCAAGAGTTATTTAACAATTTTTATTTAAGTAATGAAAATTTATAGAAAAAACACGTTGAATGGTGAGCTTGTATTTAAATCCCTGTAAAAACACAACCAATCAAACATTCTAGTTTTTTTAATTAAAATTTTTCTTTCATGAACATGCTCAAAGGTCGAGGATTGCATTACATAGCATGGAATTCATTTAGCTTAGGTGGCAAGTCTCAGGGGTACCTATTCTGCCAAATATGCCCAGGACTGCACTTGGCTTCATCCTTTTTTGACATGCCATTTAAATGGGGTAGGCTACAATGATAATGGAACCTTGGTGGATGGCTTAATACTCCATCAACCTCACCAACAAACCAATCTTAATTCAAGTTGAAACGTAATTTTTATGCAATGGAGATCTAAATAAGGCTAGGTATAGTGAATGGGAGTTAGGTTGTCTATTGTCAATTTATCCACATGTAGCATGGTATATATTGAATAAAAGGTTTCATATTTGTTTTCCTTGGAATAATTCCTGGGGAAACCCACCAGGCACTTCCCCTCATTTCGAGGATGGTACCTAGGGTAAACCAAAATTTTCAGAAAGCCGAGGCTTTTTCGATAACTTACTCATTTAAGAGCTCAAAATGTCACTTGCGAGAATTGAAACTGGGTGGGGGGGAAACACCCCTCAACAAAAACCACTCAGGCTAAACCCAATCAACATAAAAAAGGTTTCATATTTTTTTTGTTATGGGAGAGAGTGATATACTATTTACAATCCTGCCATTATAGTTTCTAAATTTGACTAGTTTGGGAGTCTATTATTAAACTATATGAATTGTTGAATTTGATTTTTCAGACGTGAATATTTTCCTTTGAATTTTCGATTAGTTGTTTGGTCTTTCTCTTCTTCTTTTGAAGATTCAACAAGAATCATTGCAATTGGCTTAAAGAGGCTGGGCACCACAAATGGATTGCTTGCATAACGAAATGGCCCTCAAGGGATAAACTATTAAACATAAGCACCTTATTTTGGCTAAGTTGTTGTAGCAAGGGGCACTCGTTTATCAAAATTACCCAAGACCTGCACCTAGACCCAACTTCTTATTCATTCCTTAGAATCTGGATGGAATTGAACCTTGGTAGGTTGTTTGACATACCACCCTCTCCACTACTAAATCACAAGCCCATTAACATCTATTCGGTCTCATCAATATATTAGGTGCTAATATTCCAATAATCTCTATCATTGACTATGAGCATAGATTATAACAAACTAGAAGCATTGTCTATAAATTTTGTGATTTAGTTTTTTTGTCTTACAAATTTGTTTAGTCTTGAAACTTTCAGGAATCATTACCATTGTTTTTTTTTTATTTTGTAAAAGAAATTGAATAGTCTTTGTATTTAAAAGAGTTGTGCCAGGGCAAAGAGAATTCATACAAGTCTACAAAAATAGGCTTACATCATGAGAGTATTTCTAGGACTAAGACTAAGACAACAAAATATAGAGTCCTTTCCAAACAGTTGCCTTGTTTTTTTATACTAATTACATATTTGTAAAATTGGCCTAAACAGTACACAAATTTGAAATACATGAATTAGTTAGAGGAGGTAGAGTATTGATAATTTGGGGTGTTGGGCTGATGCCGAGGCCCTTCTTCAGTGTCCATGGGGAAATTCCATGGTCGTTGTTATCACTGAAATTTTGTCCACAAATGGTTACAAGAATTCAACATCGCCAAACAGTTATGACATCACCCCTGGACCAAAATTACCCCAAAATCATTTCCAAAGGGTCAAAAACTATGCAACCAATGCTAAAATTAAAGTGCGCTATGACTACACAGGATGCGCGTGCACATGCGCAAACCAGAAACGTAGGAAAAGCGCACATGCACTCGATGCGTGACTGTGGTCACAAAAAGCCACACACTTGTGAGAACGACGCATTTATGAGAGTGGTCGGCCTCCCACCCACTTCTGGTTCAGCTTCCAAGTTGATTTGACACTCAAATCTGGACTGAATCCGACTAGGTGGCTGGTCAAAGACCTAGAAATGCCCTAATTAGCCTCTTTACACACTACAAGCTGGTTGCACAATACCTCAAAGAGGTGCTATAAAAAGGCCATGGATGCACTTCATTTTTCAAGGAATTTCATTAGCAAAGTTATGTTGCCACTATTCTCTTGAGGAATCCTCTATTCTCATCAAGAGTATATTAGCATCATTGCATTGGGCAATCCATCTCACCCATTGAGTGGATCAGCAAGGAATTCTTTCACCATTTTCATTTTCAAAGTTGTAAGAAGAGCTTATTTGTGGGGGTCCAAGAGCCCTCCCTTGGAGGAAGAAGGGACTCATAGTCCTCTTTCTTCTTGGTGTTTTCTTTCACTAATATCAACCTTACCATTGGTGGCATGGGTCTTATTGTTTCTTTTGTCCTTATGTCCCTATGTTCATTAGTTTAGTTGTTATTTTATTTCTTAGTTTATTTCTTAGTTGTTCTTTTATATTTCTTTCTCTAACCCTTTTCCTTACAATTGTCCTTCTTAGCAAACCCAACTAAGCTTGCAAGCACCTCTATTTTGCTCACAAAGGTGACGAAAGAGGCGCAACAGATTGACGACTCCACTGGGGAAAGGTATCGATTTCCTACCCCATTTGGGTTTTTATAGCTCTTCTTTTGGTTTATTTAACTTGCAGGTGCATTAACCGGCACAAGATGACCTGCTAAACATCCAATTCCAAGTTGAATTGAGAGAATTCCATCTGGAATTTTTCTTTTCGGCCGTGTGTCTGTTGTGCACGGTTTTTTTTGGCCCATAGACGCGCATCGTGCACACATGTGCCTAATGTTGAGAAATACTGAGGGGGGGGGTGAATCAGTATTTTGAGCAATCAATTGATTTTCTCTTTTCTTTCACTAAAAACCT
>ML784018.1:1365208-1398870 GCA_009831015.1 Picea engelmannii
CACTTTGTAAGAGACATGATTGAAGAAAAGAAAGTATCACTGATGAAGGTGGACACTTTGAAGAATGTTGTAGATTCATTAACAAAATCTGTGAGCACTGAGAAGTTCTCTTGGTGTAGAGGATCCATGGGCATTGCTGCCCTCGATTGTTGACTATGTAACCCTGTAACCCCCTATGTGCAAAGAAAACAACAAGTGGGAGAGTATGTGTTATATTCTTTGCACGAGTAGTAGTGTCTGAGCGTCTGCACCAGGCGCGTAGGGGGGTTAGAGGGGGGTACAGGGGCGGCGCCCTCGATTTTTTTTTTCTGGGACGACATATTTCCATCGGGACGACATATTTATGGGATGACATATTACCGGGACGACATATTACCGGGACGACATATTTCTGGGACCACATGATATTAGGTGGTTTTTCGGCACATGGTTTTTTGCCGATGGTTTTCTATTTCCGGTTAAGGAATTCAGGTTTTGGACTAATCCAGGTCATTGGGTTAGGGTTTTGGATGCCGCTGGCTCCTATATGTATATTGTATTGTAAACAATGTAACATAATGTATGAATATAATATATGTTGGTTTTCCCAGTTTGGGTTTCCAGGTGAAAAATCTCAGTGTAATGTTTGTATTTGCCATTGTATCTTTTCTGTTCTTTTCTGAATATCAGTTTGTAGTAGATATTGTACAAGGTTAGAATTTACAATCACTATAGCTTCTTCATGTCATTTCTCCTGAACCCGAGGCACTCCCGATGCCTCCATGGTTCTTGGATGACTTATCCGAGGATTCACCCCCAAATCCCCCCAATTCTCCCATTCATTTCCCTATAGAAATATTACACCCAACTACCACTGGTACTCCTCAGTACTTCAATATTTGGTTTATGTCGAGTGAACCATCACAATCTCATTGAATCATTCCCCCTGCTACTTCTTCACCCGAAGACAACCACACGACGACAATCACCGATATCGCTCTTTTAGACCCCTTGTATTCCTGCCAATTTCACTGTGACGAGGACATACTCGAGGAACTAAACACCCCCGACTACCCATGGGATGCACTACACCACCGAGCGCTCTTCTTTCCACATGAAGCCTCCACGCCTCCTAACCAACACCCCATATACGCGGTCAAAACCAAGGATTTTATCCCATCAGGGCATATAGACTGGTTCAACAACCCCATTCCTGCCCCTGATGCTTTTGAAGAAGGCAACATGGCCAACATTTCCCCAACCATCAAAATCGATATTTCCATCAAAACTGGAGTCGTCGAGGAAATCACCATTGGCATCGCTTGCACTCCTCAAGAAATCACCGCCTATAAAGCCCTCTTCCAAGAATATCGAGATATTTTTGCCCGGGCGTACACATAAATGCCTGGACTTGATCCCTCTATCATCGAACATCGCATCAAAACCTGGCCTGACATTACACCAGTTCGTCAAAAATAGCGACCGCTACACCCATCCAAAGCAGCGGCCATCAAAGCCGAGATTGAGAAATTACGTGTGACAGGGTTCATCTACCCCATCGCCTATAATCATGGAATTCCAACCCTGTACCCGTTAACAAAAAATAGGGCACTATTCGCGTCTGCACGGACTTTCACGATCTCAATCACGCATGTCCCAAAGAAAACTTTCCAATGCGTTTCATCGATCAAATCATCGACGACTGCGCAGGCCATGAGGCTCTATCCTTCATGGACGGTTTATTTGGTTATAATCAAATCCAAATCCACCCAGCCGATCAATACAAAAATGCATTCGCTACCCCTTGGGGTACCTTTGCATATCGTGTCATGCCTTTTGGCTTAAAGAATGCTGGTGCAAATTTCCAACGGGCTATGACATACATTTTTCACGATCTGGCTCATATCATCCTTGCATACTTGGACGACCTCACAGATCGATCCAAGAAGCGCACCCAACATCTTGATGATTTACGAATCATCTTCCAACGGTGTCGTCAGTACAACATCTTCTTGAACCCCCTCAAGTGCGTGTTCTACGTCACTGCAGGGTGCCTCCTCGGATTCATCGTTTCCCAAAGCCGTATTACCGTGGACCCCCTCAAAGTCCAAGCCATCACAGAAATTCCACCTCCTCGGAATTTACGTCAACTCCAGAGCCTACAAGGAAAAGCTAACTTTCTATGGCGTTTTGTCCCAAACTACGCCACTCGAGCACACGGTTTCCTTCGCTTACTACGCCACGACATCCCATTTCAATGGGATGAACATGCCCAAAAATCATTTGACGATCTTAAAACGACGCTATCTAACACCCCTTTAATTAGTTCACTCGACTATAATCGCGACTATATCCTCTACATATCAGCATCAACTGTCTCAGTAGCAGGAGTTCTCGTACAAATCGACGATGATGAACGTGAGCATGTCATTTACTACATTAATAAAAAACTCTCAGGGCCAGCCTTGAAGTATAAACACGAAGAGAAACTAGCCCTTGCAGTCGTCCTCACAGTCCAAAAACTGCGTCATTACATTTTGCTTCGCACGACTAAGATCGTAGCAGATTCCAACCCTATGCAATACTTGCTCAGTCGTCGACAAATTAATGGAAAATTTTCCCGATGGATCATTATCCTTCAGGAGTGCGATCTTGAATTCTGAACACCCAAGAGCAAGAAAGCTCTCGTCCTCGTCGAACTTGTCATGGCCTTCCCCTCTGATACTACCAGTGCCCCTGTCAATACCGACTTTCCCGACGAACATCTCTTTTACATCACTTTGGATGATCCTTGGTACGACGACCTCCTCATCTACCTCCAAACCCAAAAGTTCGGTAACCACCTCTCATGAGATGATCACCGTTGTATTCACCACCAGGCCCCCCGCTACCTCCTCATCGGAGACATCTTATATCGGTGAGGGGTCGACACCATACTTCGTCGATGCTTGACTATTGACGAGGCCGATAGAGTCTTGAACGACTTCCATGGCGGCGCATGTGGGGGCCATCTTTCAGGAATTCCCACTGCTCAGAAAATCATTCGAGCAGGTTATTTTTGGCCTACATTGTTTCACAATTTCATTCACACCATGAAGCGATGCGAGAAATGTCAGCTTTACGCCAACAAAACACGAGCACCACCTTCTCTTCTTCACCCAGTCATTACTGCCGACCCCTTTTGTAAATGGGGAATTGACTTCATGACTTGTAATCCCCCCTCCAACAATGGCCACAAATACATTGTTGTCGCAGTCGATTACTTCACAAAATGGGTGGAATCTATGCCCACCTTCAACAATACTGCTGACACCACAACACATTTTTTCTTTAACCACGTCATCTCCCGCTTTGGAGTACCACTCCAACTAGTTTTCGATCATGGGAAAGACTTCGAGAATGAGATTTTCATCGAACTCTCATCTCGGTTAGGATTCTCCCATGAGTTTGAGTTTTCCTCACCATATTACCCTCAGTCTAATGGAAAGTTCAAAGCAGTTAACAAGGTCCTCAGGACCATGTTACAATGCACGGTTAATAAACATAAGACCAATTGGCATCATATGTTATTTTCCACGCTATGGGCTTACCGTATGGCTGTGAAAACAACCACTGGTTTCACACCATTTCATCTAGTCCATAGGGTTGAGGCCACTCTTCCCATCGAGTGAGAAATTCCCACCTTACGCACCGCAATTGAGCTATTACCCGACACTGCTCCAATGGAGCAGCGCTTGCTGAACTTAGAGTCCCTGGATGAAGACCGTCGATCTTCATTATAGAACAATGAGGCAGCCAAAAAATGATCAAAGGCCACCTTTGATTTCCATGTCAACCTTCGCTCATTTCACGAAGGCGACCTCGTCCTTGCTTACGATATCGCTCATGATACCTTCGACCATGGAAAATTTGAGTCACTATGGCATGGCCCCTACATTATCCAACATTGCCTCACCAAAGGCGCATACATCTCGGCCTCTCCCGAAGGCCTCTCTCTCAAAGAACCCATCAACGGGTTATACTTAAAGAAATTTTATGCCTAAGCGTAGCAATTCTACTTTAGGTTATTTATTTTATAGCGTTTTTAATATTTTTCCCATCCCTCACATCTAAACTATCATTTGTGCTATTGACAAATGCTTCCTCCAATGGCCTACCACATCGGTTACGCCAACAACGCCAGTCGTTGGACACAAAATCTCGCTTCGGCAGCTTGGACCTTCTATACCCCCTCACATGAAATGATCCATTCGAGTGGCATATGTTTGGGTTCCGCCACCAACAACCAAGATGAATACACTGCCATCATTGGCCTCCTCGCCGATGCCCAACATCATCATATTCGTCACCTTAGTGTCTTTCTCGACTCTCAACTAGTCGTTCTCCAGCTCAACAATGTGTACTGTGTCCATGATCCTTGCCTCTTTCGCAAATACCTGCAGGTTAGACTGTTATCTCGACATTTTGATTTCATTACATTTACACATATTCCAAGAGAATTGAATCAAATTATAGAGAACTTAGCTAACATTGTGTTAGACTGGCATATATCACATCAAGATACCTCTACACATACATAAAAATTTCAAAAACCTGTCACAACATATATAGATTAGACATCATCAAACATTAAAAAAAACACATGTAAACATCACATAGACCCCAAAATGTATACTCATATATATATAAATCGGTCACCAGTGCCATCAAAATGTTTACATACAAAACATCATATATAGAATCCATAGGCCAGTACATCACCTTGGTACAAAATGGGCTCACCAGCCTATATACAAAAATACAAAAATACATAGAGCACCAATCAAGGTGCCTCTAGAGAACCACCTCCTGCCCCTCCCTCAAGCAGTGGTCCCCCACCCACTACTGGTCCCTCTGGACCGGGAGGTAACCATCCGGTCATCACAGCACCTGTTACTGCTGCTCGTCGTACCACAACCTGCCACGACGGTGGAACCCCTACACACTGCTCCAGGATTCCCTCAACCTGGATACACGACCACATGCCCTCAGGCATGCCCTGTAGCACCGCCTCCAGGCGGCGACGAATATCCTCAAAATCTTCTCTGGCATCCGTCAGAGGAGCATGTGATGGCCCGACACCTGGGTCATCAAACCGATGTCTCCTCGCTGCTCTCTCATCCTCAGCTGGTCTTGCCCTGACATCCTCACACCGACGTCTCTCTCCTACCCGCGGCCCTCCCCGCGGCGGTCTCCCCGGCTCCTGGTGAGCCGGTGCCCTCAACAACTCAACCTCGCGCCCGCAAGGTGCCACATCTGCACATACAAACAACCAAAAGATAGTATCAACATCCATACCAAATACACATGTCATGCTATCTCAAAAAATCCACATATCAAAACTCATAAACATACCTCAGTGATCAAATACCTCCCCTGGAGGTAACACCATGTCTGAATCACCCCGAAAGTCAACACCAGCATATGGAAACTGCAGTATCACCTGCGGCATCTGCTGCCACATCTGTGCCACCTCGGCCGTAAAGAAGTGGCCACCCTCGCCACCACCATGACGAACCAAAATAGTTGACCACCGCCTCAGTCATGGCTCTTGCGCCCCAGGAGCGCCCAATAAAATCCTAGGGCGCAACATAGGCACCCTCTCCAAAAACCAGGCCACTAGGATGGACCCAAAGGCAAAGTCCCCTGTATCAGTGGATCGACAATGGTCCAACTGCCCTACCATCCTGACATGTAGCATAAGCTCCCAGGAAAAGTGCTCACCGGCCAATACCCTCTCCATAATACTCAGCTGACCACCACTGATCCACTGAGTCGCGAGGGACCCATAAACCCTCACAATCACCACTGCTATACAACGATGCGCTAGATCATCCATCGCCCCGATGATCACAACGAAGACCAACATAAAGTTCACCCTGGAACAGTACCTCCGACCCACTGTCACTAATGCCACGTCTGTAGGTAACACCGACTCCATCGGTAGGGGTGTTCCCTGAAATAGGAGCCCAATCAAAAAATATATATCCTCCACCGCAGTGAAGGCAATCTGCTCTCCCCGCACCATAAAACAATGTAGGTCCAGACTCCACATCCAGATAAGGAACTGTAGGAGATACTCCTGCGCCCATATCAACGGGCACTCAAAGAACTTCAGCAGCCCACAGGCTGCCAAAGTAGCATGAACCCCCAACTCCTTAATCGCCATGACATCCATCAGCTGGGACCAATCCCGCTCTCGCCAACCGACCGACATCGTGCAAAATGATTGCCTGCAACCACACAAAACAGTCCTAGGTCAGCCATCTTGACCATAAAAACCATTAAAAAGATAAGTTTTACACCTGCCAACCTTGCCCCCAAGGCGCGACTGTTTAACCCACAGGCACGCACATATGCGTGCCTGCCCATCCCATAGGTGCACATGCATGCGTGCCTGCCCACCCTACAGGGGCGCCTCCATGCGCCCCTGTCACGGACACAGGCACACATCAAAGCGCGTCTGTCCACTACCCAACCGCGCACCCATGCGCGGCTGTGTAGCAAACATACACACATATCATGCGCACCTTTGTCCCCACTATGGGTGCCCCCATGCGCGACTATCCAGGTAACAGGCACACACTCATGCGTGCCTATTTCTGGATCGCCCGCGCACTTGGGGGCCCACACCCCTAAAAACCCCTGTACGACCCTCCGTACAGCCCCTGCCCAGAAATGGAAAACCTAATTCTATGCAGGACGATCAGACTACTAACTTGAAGCTCGCTAATCCTAAATCGGCTTCCTCGCTCTCCCAGAATCTCCAAATCTCCTCTGAATACCTCTCTTCTAGTCACTCTGGCAGCAAGTACAAATGAGGTGGCAATGTGGGCCCTTCAGTTATATATAGGCCTTTTCGCCAAACTTCCAATCACCATTCCGGGAGCTCCGGGTGTCCGTTCTTCGATCCGTCTTCAACCACGGGATCAACATCCCGTCATCTACATCAAGACAGTCCCCATGCCACTTTTAATCCTTAGCCCCCGGGGTGCCATTTTTTCATACCCCGTCGAGGTACGCATGCTCATGTTCAAAATTATCAAATACAGGCTTGTATATTCGATTCTCTTCAGATATTTTTCACGTCGGGTATTTGGTTTTCATGTGTGTAGGTACTTGGTCATCATACATCAACGCAACCCCTTCAGGTATATAATCAACACTGGCATGTAATCATTCCCTCTGAATCTCAATTGCATCTCCAGTCACACCCTATGACATTTGCCTCTAGGATCTCCATCTCCGGCTTTGCAGTACCAACACCTCCATTTGCATCTTAGGTACTATCACCTGGTAGCACTCTCCCCCACATGAGTTGTCTCATTCATAACACCCTTTTTCACTTTGACACTCATGCTGTTTTTTCAAACCCTTTAGGGATGGGAGTCCCGATAGTCTTACATCATGTCGCGAATTAGCCACATACTCCTTCTCCTGATTTTGGTAGCTTTCCCACTGGACTCCCCGATTATCTCTTCAAGGTTCTCTTTTTAACTGCACCTCCGCAATATCATGAACCCTCCATTTCATCCACAATCAATTTTCCCCTCTGCAAATTTCCCTCCATTTCATCTACCTCATACAGAAACCCACCCATGGGGCCCCCACCTTCCACCAATTCTCCAAACTAATGGTGCCCTCGCCGGCCCAACCATATTACACTGGGGCACCCGTTTATGTAGTTGTACAATCATCCCAAATCATTCTTTATTTATTGTACAAAAGCCTTTATTTCTAGCATTTCCATACCTTTTTGTCGTCACCTTTGGTGACCTTCTTCCCTTTTTGGAAAATGCAACCCATGTCACCCTTGGTTGGGGCATTCCTTATCATCTACCCTTGTTGACATCGTCCATATGCTCTGAGTATCCCACATGCCACTTACCTCTTCCCTTTGAGTTTGTTCACTTTGTCCCGCCTCTAGCACAACTTATCCCACGTCTTGTTGTCCCCCCGACACTCGACCTAATTGAACGGTTGCGACAACTTATACTTCGCATATTCCCCCAACCAAGGGCAGTCTTGAGTCTTCATACATCTTGACTTCGACCATGTACCTCCTTCAATTCCTAACCTCACCTAGTAGATTTCACGAAGCCCTTTGCTTCTGGGAGTCACGTCCCCCTTTTGTCGACATCAACGCAGTTTTCCAAAAGGGCGACAGTATATTGACTCTCATTACCTTTCCAATGAGAGATCTCGGACGACACAGGGAGAACCACAATTTCTCCCTGCTATCGTTGACCCCCGTAACATTTGACTTCAACACTTTCTCGAGTTACGGTGGGTCTTACTTTGCGACTATTGAAGTTATTTCTTATATTTGCCGAAGACTTCTGACCTTGGCTGGGTTATCAATGCCTACAACATCCGTGATATTTCTTACAGATATCACTGCCTATTGGTCAGAGTATGTTCCTCTGCAGAATTGTCTTCTTCCTTTATCACGACCGCCCCTAAGGGTGCTGCAGTTGTCTACATCAACACATCATTCCTTTTTGAGTTACATGACACGAGCATGGGGCATGCCCACCTCGTTTGTACACAGTATATTTTTTACACACCTTATGGAAGGTTGGGTTCTACAGGTTCCCTTCTCCCTCCAATGGGCAACTCTTGACAATCCCACTATCGCTCTTTCTTACAATGACACTCTCAGTAGAAGAAACATTGATGGATTTCAGCTATACATATGCTCCTAACCTCATCCATCAAGGGGCATCTGTTATCACTGAAATTTCGTCCGCAAATGGTTACAAGAATTCAGCATCGCCAAACAGTTATGAGGTCACCCATGGACCAAAATTACCCCAAAATCATTTCCAAAGGGTCAAAAACTATGCAACCAATGCTAAAATTAAAGTGCGCTATGACTACACAGGACGCACGCGCACATGCGCAAACCATAAACGCAGGAAAAGCGCACATGCGCCCGATGCGCAACTGTGGTCGCAAAAAGCCACGCACTTGTGAGAACGACGCATTTATGAGAGTGGTCAGCCTCCCACCCACTTCTGGTTCAGCTTCCAAGTTGATTTGACACTCAAATCTGGAATGGATCCGACTAGGTGGCTGGTCAAAGACCTAGAAATTCCCTAATTAGCCTCTTTACACACTACAAACTGGTTGCACAATACCTCAAAGAGGTGCTATAAAAAAGCCATGGATGCACTTCATTTTTCAAGGAATTTCATTAGAAAATTTATGTTGCCACTATTCTCTTGAGGAATCCTCTATTCTCATAAAGAGTATACTAGCATCATTGCATTGGGCAATCCATCTCATCCCTTGAGTGGATTAGCAAGGAATTCTTTCACCATTTTCATTTTCAAAGTTGTAAGAAGAGCTTATTTGTGGGGGTCCAAGAGCCCTCCCTTGGAGGAAGAAGGGACTCATAATCCTCTTTCTTCTTGGCGTTTTCTTTCACTAATATCAACCTTACCATTGTTGACATGGGTCTTATTGTTTCTTTTGTCCTTATGTCCCTATGTTCATTAGTTTAGTTGTTATTTTATTTCTTAGTTTAATTATTAGTTGTTATTTTATATTTCTTTCTCTAACCCTTTTCCTTACAGCTGTCCTGCTTAGAAAACCCAACTAAGCTTGCAAGCACCTCTATTTTTCTCACTAAGGTGATGAAAGAGGCACAATAGTCGTTATTACCAATACCTTGCCAGTGTCACCGTCTCAAGGAGAGAATTTTTCATGGTTGATTGATGCAGAGGTCGAGTGCTAAGGGTAATCTTGAGTCTTTAATTATTGAATATCCAACTCCATGTCGTCCATCCTCTAAGTTAGAGTGGCCAAAGCTACCTCAAATTCCCCAAATTTAGTGTCCAACCTTTGACTTAGAGTTGTCAAGGCTACCTAAAAAATCCCAAAATTTAGTCGAAAGTTGTTGCAGAGTAGAACTATTCATCTAGGAAATTTCTTCATGGCAATGAAGAACCTTTGTAAATTCACTCTAGGATAGTTCCATCACTACCCACTATAACTAGAGGCTAGAATTTCTCCAAACCTCAAGGATGCCAAATCCATAACCACAGATAACAATGTAATGCAAGACAATGAAAATGAACCAAACGAAACAAAAAATAATCATTACCAGGGCCAGAGAGTAGAAATCGAGAGATCGGAAGGAACTTAGAAAGAGTATGAAACAATATTATTCGGGAGGAGACCCTTTCATCAACTGCCCCAATCAAAACTAACAAGCCCGACATAATGGACTCCCTAAAAAGAGCACCCATCGAAACCCAAAGTAGGGGCTTGGAACCCCACTCAGAACTACATAAATAATCCCTCCTATACACCAACAATGAATCCATGTCTTGATCCATCACACCACCTAAAAAACTAGAGAGGCTTATGCCAGAGTGAATGCCCTCACATGTAACATTAATCACAGAATGTGTGAGAGGGGGATCACAAAATCCATAGAGATTCATCATAACACTTGTTTGATTGTACAAAGAATGATGGGGGGTAATTATGGAATGCACATAACCCCCCCCTTTCTCCATTTATGTTTATAACACCCCTTTCCATCCTAAATCCAACCTTGTCCCAATGATCAACTAGAAGGTTTAAATATCTTCTAATATGATGGATCTCGAACTTTTCAAAGCTTACACCAAGGGATAAGATGTGATAGATTATTCCATTTAATAGATTGTTTTCATTTTGGATTCTTTTATCTATCGCTCAAACAACCATATTGGAGTCCCCAAAGACTGCAATTTTGGTGATGTTACACTATTTTTCTATACACAATCCTTCATATAATGCATAAGCTTTAACAATTTTATTTGAATTTATTCCTAAACCCAACGCATAATAGACTATCATATTTCCTTTGAGATCAAGGAGACTCCCACCCACATCTGCCGCCCCACATTACCATTGATTATTGACACAAGTTAGGAGTTTCCAATACATTGCTAGTTCAATGCTTATGCTTTTGTTTTCTCTAATAAAATGTGTGTGTGGTTGAGAAGCCATGGATGATGATTTCAATTATGTCAAGGCAATGTTTGTACTGTCTCAAACACTTTTGAGTTAGTTCCTTGCTAATTCAAGGACTAGAAACTTATATTTTAATATTTTCCCAAGACATTGTTTTGTTTGATAAATTCCTATAAATTTCCAAACATAAGTGCAGATGGAATATTGGAATATTGAAATAGTATGGGGCCATGGGCTAGTATGGAAAGAAAAATGTCATAGGAAATACATGGAGAGCATAAGTTTGTAGTTCAAGCCTCAAGCTTTATTTTATTTCTTTTGTAGTAATCTGTTGTTAGTTTTAGTATGATTTTGCCTATCCATATCTTCAAGTAGGTGACTAATAGAAGTTTCCAATAATAGAAATTGTGGCATAGTTCAATGGAAGCTTAAACATCTTTATGAAATTATAGGGATGATCTATAACCCTTTCTTATTAGCTTGCTATATAGTTTTAATGAAGACCCTCATTTAATAACCACTATGGTGTAGTGGCCAACTTGTTGAGCTTATGGTTATATTGAGAGGGGGGGTGAATTAGTATAAGATAATTTTTACTTTATTTAACCATTCATATATCAACCATTAACTGAGAAACAATAATCATGTATAAACTCAAATCACAATGCACAAAATTTAATGTGGAAACCCTTGCGGGAGAAAACCACAAAAACTTACTTTTATAAATGTCTATAGGCACCAACCTACTGTTACAAATATTGTATGAACTAACCTATTGGAGAAACCAATCTCCTTAGCTGAGCACCAACTGAGCAAGATGTAGGCACCAACCTACTGGAGACACCAATCTCCTCAAATGAGCACCAACTCAATAAGATGTAAGCACAAACCTACTGGAGATACCAATCTCCTCAAATGAGCACCAACTCAATAAGATATCACCAATCCAAAATATTCATACATAGAGTACTTATAGTTTCACATGCATGATTCATTCTATATATAATCCTTCAAACCTTAGCAAGCCTCATATCATCATTCCTAGAATTTAATCACTGACGACAACATCCACTGACAACAACATCCATTCACGACAACATCCACGGATGAAAACATCCATTCACAATAACGTCCACTAATGATAACATCCACTCACGACAACATAAAAACCTCATAGCAGTGCATACGACAACATCACAACCTCACATCAACATCACAACTTCATAACAGAGCATACAACAACATCACAACCTTACAACAACATCACATTCTTAGAGCATACCTTGAGAATAACAAATACCTTAAGAGAATCCCTTAGACTTCTCTTGCACACTAGAAAGACACCCCAACACCTTGAACACACTTTAGACTTGATCTCTTCGTTTGTTTCTCTAAAAAAGTGAAGTTCTATCATGTATTTATAGTAATTATGTCCCCAAAAATTAACTGAGTCGACCTCAATTTTTTGGCTAGGTTGTCGAACAAAAAAACTCATATCTCCTCATTCCTAGGGAGTTAGAGGGACTTCAATATATCATTGGAAAGGTATTGGAATGAGATTTCCAACCATGTAACTTATGATCCCATTTGAGTTAGGTATGTAGGGTAAAATTTCCCTCAAATATAGGGTATCCAAATTGACCAAAAATAATACTTTCAACAATCTCCATTTTGCAATCTTTATCTTGGACATCTGGAGGCTTGTAATATTTATCTTGGACATATTGTGAGTTTCTTCACTTGTATTTAGGGTATTCTTCTCTTTATTTCAAGGGATTATTCACTTGAATTTAGGGGCTTCTTCACTTGGTTTTAGGGCTTATTCAAGGCTCCTTCAAGGTTGCATTTGTGTACAACTCAAAGTGGGCATGTGAAAACAACCACATGTTATCTCAATCCGTCAGGGCCATGCTTAATAGCTACGCCATAAGGGGACCAATTTGGAGTTATATACACTTATGTCAAGGCTTCTTCAAGGATATTCAAGTGGACACATAATCATCACTTTTAGGGGCTTCTGGGCTTTGCTTTAGGTGTTGTCACATAGTATCATAATAGGCTCATCATATGTCACTTGTATGTCTTGCAGGGTTTGCTTCATCTAGAGAATCTGAGCACAACATGTTGATGTTGCTATATATTCTACTTCTGCTATGGATAATGACACTGAAGATTGCTTCTTTCTCAACTAGGACACTAAGCAGTCACCTAAGTAGAAATATTCTCCACTTGTACTTCTTCTGTAATCAATACTTCCTGCCCAATATGCATCTGTGTAGGTGACTATAGTTAACTCATTTCCTTTTGGATAACATAGCCAAAAATTTGTTGTTCCTTTAAGATATATGAAGATCCTTTTCATTGCTAGAACATGGGTTTCCTTTGGTGCCACTTGAAATCTTGTGACCTGTCCAACTGCTTGCATTACATCTGGTATTGAATCTATCACATAAAGTAGACTACCAATCATTGATATGTAAATTCTTTTATCCACTTCTTTAGATTCATCATCTTTTCTCAACTTGCAACCGATAAACATAGGAGTACTTACATGTTTACAATCTTCCATTTTGAACTTCTTTAACATTTCCTTGATGTACTTGGTTTGGGAAATGAAAATGCCTTCATCTAGCTAAGATATCTAAGTAGGGACATTTAAAATTCATTATGCATATCCTTAGCAAACTTCTGACTCAATCTATCATCATCACTTTCAAAGATGATGTCATCAACATACACTTCAATAATAATCATACTGCTTTGATCCATTTTTATGTAGAGGTTACTATCTTCATTTACCTTTATGAATCCTTGTTGCAGTAAGTACTTGTCCAATCTTGAATACCAAGCTCTCGAAGCTCGCTGAAGTCCATACAAATATTTCTTTAATATACAAACATAGTCTTCCTTTTTTGATAGTATAAACCCTTATGGCTGTTCTATGTAGACTTCTTCTTCTAATTCTACATTTAGAAAATATGATTTTACGTCCATCTGATACACTTTGATCCTTTTGGAGCATGCATAAGCCAATAACATTTTGATTTCTTCCATTTTGGCCATGGGAGCAAAGGTTTCTTCAAAATATATTCCTTCAACTTGAGCATATCCTTTACACACTAATCTTGCTTTGTTTCTGGTTACCTGTCCATCTTCGTTTAGCTTGTTTCTGAAGACCCATTTTGTCCCAATCACTATTTTTTCCTTTGGTATTGGAACTAGTTCCCATGTATCATTCTTATCTATTTGATTTAGTTCTTCTTCCATATACTTGATCCAATGTTCATCATTTTTGGCTTCCTCAAAGCTACTTGGTTCAACTATGGACAATAATGAAAGATGTCCTTGTTTTGGTGTCTGTGCTTTCTTTCTTCTTCTCATTTCTATTCCGACACTTCTATCTCCAATGATTTGTTCTGGTGGATGATTCTTCTGAACCCGATGGTTAGGTCTCCTATAAGTTGTCTGAAAATATTGTTGGTTGTTTTCTTCTTGTTATGCTTCTTGCTACTTCTCTTCTTGTTGTTTTTCTTATTCTTCCTCTTCTTCTTGCTTTAGTTCTTCATTTTACCGTTCTTCAAAGATGTTTGAATTTCTTCTTTCCTTCCTAGTCTTCAACAAGTCTGTTTCATAAAATTTTACATTGATGCTTTCCACTATCTTGTTGAGTCTTAGATTGTATCACTTATATTCTTTTCTTTTGCATGAGTACCCAACATATATGCCTTTGTCCACCTAGGAGTCAAATTTTTCCAATCTTCTTGTTTTCCCTTTTTATGTAACACTTGCATCCAAACACTCTAAAGTGCTTGACATTGGCCGATCTTCCTTTTCATAACTCATATGGAGTCTTATCACTATTACTTATGATTAATCCTCTGTTCAAGATATGAATGAGTGTATGCACTGCTTGTCCCCAAAAGATATCACTTAGTGATGCAGGGGCATCACTGGCAAGCACGCAGAGCGAGACATATCAACGTCCGAGAATCTGTACGGGAGCTCAATGCTAGCATTTACAATAGATATTTTGAATACCACCTTAACTCAGCATCGAAAAAATCCTTTGGGGCACGCTTGAGCGATCACGAGCGAAGTGGGAGTTTCCACTCTGGCTCTGGAATGTGACTGCACTAGGATAAGTTTTGATATAGACAAGTAGTCAGGGAAAACCCTAAGATCCCTCTGTGATAAATAGAGGTTTTATATGCCCAAATTAGGCTGGCTAGAAGTAGATAGATGTTAGTAGAAAACAAGATAGGAGTTAGGAGAAGATTTCAATATTTTTTGTTGTTCATTTATAGTTGTAACCATTTTCATTTTGGAATATAACAGAGGGAAAATTGATCCAATGCATGGTGTGGACATTATTTGCAATTCCCTGTTATTTTTCTTTCATGAATGAATAAATTCTGTTATGAGTAGATGGAACTGTGAATGTTAGGATAAGTTTCAATTGTTTCTCTTCTGTCAAAGTAGTGCAAGTGTGCACACAAAACACAAGGAGTGTGTTGACGGAGTCTGTTTCGATTCCAAAGCTCAGAAGAAATAACATGAAACTTTTCCTTTGCAAGGAGTGAAAAGAGACTGGTGTAAGGCATGCACAGTCATCCACAAGAGTCTGAACCTTGCATAAAGATATGGCGCAAGGAGTGCACATATCCAAGATTCGACTAAGTGTTGAAGGGACTTTGCAGAAGTCGAAGAACCAGGAAAGGAGAACACCAGGAGGGCGAGAGGAGTTTCTCTTCAAGAAATCCTTTGGATCGGAGTTATCGAAATCCCTAAACGCAAGGAGTGCGTGGGAAACTAAAGTCTTCACAAGAACAAGCTCAGGAGGGAAAACACTCTTCATAAGTGTTAACGAGATCCAATAAATGGACTCGCAGGAAGGACAAAGGTCGAAGCCTTTGAATAATTCAAAAATCTTCTAAGTCTGAAGAAAGTGTAAGTGCAAGAGAGGAAGGATCTCAACTATTCGGTCCGAGTGAAAAATAATCGTAGCTGTCTGAACAAGGTAAAGTGCACACAAGAGGAACAAGGTCATGAAATTCTGAAATCATAGGAACCATCCATCAAGGGGGACACGTGGCGAGAGATCATCGTTTCGTTGACTCGTGACTCAGAGGAGTCAAAGCTAGAGTCATAAGAACTCGTGAATCATGATTTGATTTGAGCCGTCGGATCAAGGGGAGATCTGGACTATTGGTTTCTTAGAGAGACATCGAGAGTTCGAATATCGGGAGAAGGGAGGTGAGCGGTCCCCCAACTTCACGAAACACGAAGCCCCAATACACAAAATCACGACGCGTTCGGAAGATTGACCCACAGTCATTGCAAAGGGTCACATCAGTGGAGGAGAATAGAGGGGCTAGCATGCGCTAGGCTCCTGTCAGTATTTCAGAGGTCGGGAGAGTCGGGGTGACTCATGTGCAAAGACCCGAAACGTGAAATCACGACGTGCCTTTTGATTAGGCGAGTGGTCACAACTGTGGTCACGTAAAGGAAAGGGCTTAGCCAAAAAAGAGCTAGCGCCCGTTTGGCGTTAAGGTGTGAACAATGCTCATGAGAGGGCCCGCGAGTCTCATACGACCTGCGTCTTTCGAGAAAGGACCCATGTAAGTGGGTTTGGGGTCTAGTAGAGACCTGAAGGGTCATTCAGACTCAGTTTCTTGATCGATCCTAGACTGGGAGGTCATGCATCCCTTAGGAGAGAAGGGGGGTCTACACCAAGTGGTATCAGAGCGATTTTCGTTTGTAGATTTCAGGCGAAGGAGAAAAAGGACTTGAAGTTGTACTCTGTGTGTGACAGACCGTCAACACAATGCCACCAAGGAGATGAGTGGAACCACCTTTGGCCAATCGAGCTATAGAAATGAAGATGCGAGAACTTCGTGCAAGATTATAGGCGATGGAGGCAACGCAAATATGAGCACCTGATGTTGGAGACGTCAACAGTGCAGAGAGTGAAGAAGTAGTGGACGAGAATGCCATTGGAGAAGCTGCAGGAGAGGATGTTGCCGAAGAACACTTGCTGAGAGCGGTTTGCAGATTGGGAGGCAGAGCCAAGATGGAGGTTCCAATGTATGAAGGCAATTTAGATGCTGAAGAGATATTGGATTGGATAAGATCCATGGAAAAATATTTCAACTATGAAGACGTCGATGAGGAAAGGAGGGTGAGACATGCCATCACCAGAATAAAGGGACATGCAACGTTGTGGTGGGATGAACTACAGGATGAGAGGAGAAGCAAAGGCAAGCATAAGATAAAGAGCTGGGACAAAATGGTAGCTAATTTGAAGGCTAAGTTCATGCCCAAGGATTATCAGATCAATCTATTCAGAAAAATGTAGAACCTGAGACAGAAAGGGATGACAGTTAAGGAGTACACAGAGGAGTTCTATAGGATAAACATCAGAACTGGACAAAGAGAAAGAGATGAAGAAAACGTTTCCATATATATAAATGACATGAGATATGAAATCCGGGACAAGCTCAGCATGATGTCAGTAAGGACAGTGGATGATTCTTATCAGTTTGCACTGAAGGCAGAGGAGAAGTTGGCCAGAAAGAAAATCCATCGAGGAAGAGGCAAGGGCCCTGTCCCAAATAGAGGTAAGGGAGTTAACCATGACATAGCACATAAGTCTAAGAAAGATACTGAGAAACCACACAGTCACTCAAAAAGAGGAAGAAGTTCCCGAGAAAGATAGGGTGGTGGAAGAGGTTCTTCTAGAGGAAGAGGAAGAAGAGGAGGAGGATAAGTAAGATGTTATGCCTGTGGAAATATAGGACACATTTCTTGGGAATGTCCTGAGAAAAATAAAGAAGGAGGAGGTGAAGCTCACATTTCAGAAGCACAGAGAAGAGATGTTGAAGCAAAAGGAGGAGAGGATGGACGATCCCTAATGTTGAGGAAAATTCTCTTAAAGCCAGAGGTAGAAGTTGAAAGGCCAGTGCAGAGGAACAATCTCTTCATAACAACTTGCAAGACTAAAGACAGAGTATGCAAGGTGATAATTGACAATGGGAGCATTGATAACTTAGTATCCACAGAGATGGTGGAGAAATTGGAGTTGGAGACAACTGCACATCCAAATCCATACAAAGTCTCATGGTTGTAGAAAGGACACCAGGTAATGGCTACTAAACAATGCTTGGTTGAATTTAAAATAGGAGGATATAGAGATGAAATCCTATGTGATGTAATTCCCATGGATGTATGCCATATTTTGTTGGGAAGACCATGGTAGTTTGATAGGAATTTCATTCACGTTGGGAGGAGAAATACATACACATTAGAGAATAATGGTAGGAAACACATGCTGCTACCAATATAGGAGAAGAAAGTTAAGGAGGAAGCCATCATGAGCATACTTCTCATGAGTGGGAAGGAACTCCTGAAGGAAGTCAAGGAAGAATAGGAGATGCAGTTTGCTGTGGTAAGGAAGCCTAGAGTTATCCTTACAAGTACTTCGATGGAGGATTTGCCTGAAGAAGTTCAAGAATTGTTGGATAATTTTGCCGACATAGTGGTGGATGAGCTTCCTAACTCATTACCACCCATCAGAAGTATCAGTCACAATATTGAATTGATACCAGGAGCAAGTCTGCCAAAAAAAGAAGCATACAAATTGACACCTCGAGAGAATGCGGAAGTGAAGAACCAAGTCCACGAATTGTTAGACAAGGGTTAGGTCAGAGAAAGATTGAGTCCATGCGCAGTACCAACTATGTTGAGTCCAAAGAAGGATGGAGGATGGAGAATGTGTACAAAATCAAGATCCATTAACAAGATCACCATCAGGTATAAATTTCCTTTACCCAGAATGGATGATTTAATGGACTTTCTAAGTGGAGCAAATTTCTTTTCTAAAATAGATTTGAAAAGTGGATATCACCAGATTAGAATGAGAGAAGGTGATGAGTGGAAGACAACCTTTAAGACGAATGAAGGTCTGTATGAGTGGCTTGTTATGCCATTTGGCTTAACAAATGTCCCGAGTACTTTTATGAGGTTGATGAATGAAATACTGAAGGATTTCATTGGCAAGTTTGTGTTTGTGTATCTGGATGATATACTAATCTTTAGCAGGACTAAAGAAGAGCACTTGAGGCACCTAACAATAGTGATGAGGAGACTACAACAGGAGAAGATGTTGATAAATTTGAAGAAGTCCTCTTTTATGAATACATAACTCATTTACTTGGGTTTTGTGATCTCTTCAAATGAGCTGAAGATGGATCCAGAGAAGGTCAAAGAAATCAAAGAATGGTCGTCACCAAGGAGCATGCTTGAAGTGAGAAGCTTCCATGGATTAGAAATCTTCTATAGGAAGTTCATCAGAGACTTCAGTGGAATTTGTGCGCCAATGATGGATACAATGAAGAAGAAGCAACACTATTTTAAATGGACAGAGGAATCCAAGATGAGCTTCAATATATTGAAGGAGAAAATAACAGAATGACCAATTCTGGTCTTGACAAATTTTGAGAAGACATTTCAGGTGAGATGTGACGCAAGTGGGGTTGCAATTGGAGCAGTTTTGAGCCAGGATAACATATCTGTTGCCTATTTAAGTGAGAATCTGAATGAGACCAAGAGGAAATACTCCACGTATGATAAGGAGTTTTATGCCATAATTCAATCCTTGAAGAAATGGAGACATTACCTTGTCCCACAAGAATTTGTCTTGTATAGCAATAACCAGGCTTTACAATTCATAACCAGGCAAGAAAAATTGAATCAGAGGCATGCAAAATGGGTTGAGTTTATGCATAATTTTACTTTTTTCATAAAACATAATGTTGGGAATGCTAACAAAGTTGTTGATGCATTAAGCAAGAGATGTTTGATTCTACAAGAATTTCAGGTGAAGACCTTGGGGTTTGAACACCTTAAGGATATGTATTGTGATGATACATACTTCAAGGAAGCATATGAAGCATGTGCAAATCTCATGCTCAGAGATAGAAGCCAATGGACATAGTATATGGTTCAAGAGGGATTGTTGTTCAAAGGCAATCAGTTGTGCATACCGAAATGATTAATGAGGGATAATCTTTTGAAGGGAAATCATAGTGGAGGATTGGCTAGACATTTCGGTCATGATAAAACGTTTGCATAATTGAGCAGTTCATACTAATGGCCAGGTATGAGAAAATA
Organism: Picea engelmannii; assembly: GCA_009831015.1. Taxonomy (NCBI): domain Eukaryota; kingdom Viridiplantae; phylum Streptophyta; class Pinopsida; order Pinales; family Pinaceae; genus Picea; species Picea engelmannii. The sequence continues at coordinate 1,385,363 of ML784018.1, forward strand.
AGCGATAAATTTTGTGAATAGATGTAGAATTTGCCAACATGCAAAAGGGAAAAGGCATAACACTGGTTTGTATCAACCATTGCCAATACCAGAGAGGCCTTGGGATGCAATAAGCATCGATTTTGTATTGGGATTGCCAAGGAAAAAAATAGGATTTGATTCCATATTTGTGGTGGTGGATAGATTTTCAAAGATGGAACACTTTATCCCATGCCAAAAGACCAGTGACACGACGCATGTTGCAAACCTATTTTTCAAGGAAGTTGTGAGACTTCAAGGCCTACCCAGAAGCATTGTCTCGCACATAGATACAAAATTTGTTGGTCAATTTTTGAGAACATCGTGGAAGAAGTTGGGAATAGATTTGTCCTTCATATCAGGTTATCACCCTTAGACAGATGGATAGATTGAGATGGTAAACAAAAGTTTGGGAAACTTGTTGAGGAGTCTGGTTACTGAACAACATAATCAGTGGGATCAGATTCTTCCACAAGAAGAATTTGCATAGAATGATTCACTAAACAGGAGCACTGGAAAGAGCCCATTCCAAATATTGTATGGAATGCAACCCAGGGGAGTATCTAAGTTGAGAGACTTGGAACAGAGTGAGATCATGAGTGTTGGAGCAAAAGATTTTGCTGCAGAAATGAAAAAGCTCCATAACCAGATCATAGGACAGTTGCAGAGTTCTAACCAGGAGTTCAAATGCAGAGCTGATCAACATCGCAAAGAACTTCGATTTGAAGTGGGAGATCAGGTTCTGGCACATCTCAGGAAAGAAAGGTTCCCTAGGGGAACATATAACAAGTTAAAAATGAAGAAAATAGGACCATGTAAGATCTTAAGGAAGTTTGATGCAAACACCTATGAGATTGAGATGCCAGATGGTGTGGGAATATCACCCATATTCAATGTTGTAGACCTATATCCTTACAGGAAGGATGACACAGAGGGATCAAAATATCAAGAGAAGATTCAGTGGGAGAAACAAATGCTGAAAGTAGAAAAACCACAGATGGAGAAAATTGTTAACTAGAGGATTGGCAAAAAGATTAGGAGGAAGACCTATTTTGAATATCTGATCAAGTGGAAGGGATACCCAATAGAAGATTCCGGTTGGGAAAATGAAGTTTCTATACAAAAGCATGGAAAATCGGTGTAGGAGCTCATGGACAGAAGTCCATGAATTTTTGTCAAGGGGAGTATGATGCAGGAGTATTGTTGGCAAGCACATGGAGCGAGACCTATCAATGTCTGGGAATATATAAGGGAGCTCAATGCTGACAGTTACAACAAATATTTTGAAGACCACCTTAACTCAATGTCGGAAAAATCCTTTGAGACACGCTTGAGCGATCACGAGCGAAGTGGAAGTTTCCACTCCAACTCTGGAATGCAACTGCACTAGGATAAGCTGTCAGGATAAGTTTTTATGTAGATAAGTAGTCAGGGGAAACCCTAAGAGCCCTCTGTGATAAATAAAGGTTTTGTATGCCCAAATGAGGCTGGCTAGAAGTAGATAGTTGTTAGTAGAAAACAAGATAGGAGTTAGGAGAAGATTTCAGTAGTTTTTGTTGTTCATTTACAGTTGTAACCATTTTCATTTTGGAATATAATAGAGGGAAAATTGATCCAATGCATGGTGTGGACATTGTTTGGAATTCCCTGTTATTTTTCTTTCATGAATGAATGAATTCCTTTATAAGTAGATGGAGCAGTGAATATTAGGATAATTCTCAATTGTTTCTCTTCTGTCAAAGTAGTGCAAGTGTGCACATAAAATGCAAGGAGTGCGTTGACGGAGTTTGTTTTGATTTCGAAGCTTAGAAGAAATAGCCCGAAAATTTCCCTCTGCAAGGAGTGCAAAAAGACTGGTGGAAGGCGTGCACAGTCATCCGAAAGAGTCTGAACCTTGTGTAAAGATCTGGCACAAGGAGTGAACAAACCCGAGATTCGACTAAGTGTCGAAGGGACTTTGCAGAAGTCGAAGAACCAAGAAAGGAGAACGTCATGAGGGCGAGAGGAGTTTCTCTTCGAGAAATCCTTTAGATCTGAGTTATAGAAATACCTGAACGCAAGGAGTGCGCGAGAAACCAAAGTCTTCAAAAGACCAAGCTCAGGAGGGACAACACTCTTCATAAGTGTTAACGAGATCCAATAAACGGATTCGCAGGAAGGACAAAGGTCGAAGCCTCTGAATCCTTCAAAAATCTTCTAAGTCTGAAGAAAGCATAAGTGCAAGAGAGGAAGGATCTCAACCGTTCGGTCCAAGTGAAAAAGAATCGTAGCCGTCCAAACAAGGTAAAGTGCATGAACAATAAACTCTAAAAGCACACAGGAGGAACAAGGTCACGAAATTCTGAAATCATCGGAACCGTCCATCAAGGGGGACACATGGTGAGAGATCAACGTTTTGCTGACTCGTGACTTAGAGGAGTCAAACGCAGAGTCATAAGAACTCGCGAATCATGAAATCATGATTTGATATGAGCCATCGGATCAAGGGGAGATCTGTACCGTTGGTTTCCCAGGGAGACATCGAGAGTTCAGATATCAGGAGAAGGGAGGTGAGCGGTTCCCCAAATTAGCGAAACGCGAAGCCCTGATACACGAAATCGTGACGTGCTCATAAGATTGACCCACGATCATAGTGGAGGAGAATAGAGGGGCTAGCACGCGCTAGGCTTCTGTTGGGATTTCAGAGGTCGGGAGAGTCGAGGTGACTCATGTGCAAAGACCCGAAACGCGAAATTGCGACGCTCCTTTAGATTAGGCGAGTGGTCATAGTCGTGGTCACGTAAAGGAAAGGGCTTAGCCAGAAAAGAACTAGCACCCATTTGGCATTAAGGTGTGAGCAACGCTCAGGAGAGGGCCCGCGAGTCTCATATGACCTACGTATTTGGAGAAAGAACCTGTGTAAGCGGGTTCAGGGTCTAGCAGAGACCTAAAGGGTCATTCCGACTCATTTTCTTGATCGATCCTAGACTGGGAGGTCACACAACCCTTAGGAGAGAAGGGGGGTCTTCACCACTTAGCTTGGAGTCATTCAACATGGTTTTGGCCATTTCTTGTACAAATATTTTTTCCCTTTTAGCAAATCCATTTTGTTGAGGTGTCCTAGCTGTTGAGAATTGTATTTTTACTCCCTGTTCTTCAAAGAAATCCCTGAATTCATTTGAAGTAACTTCACATCCATTATCTGATCTTAAGCATTTGATTTTCAAATAAGTTTCATTTTCAACCAGTTCCTTGAATACCCTAAAACATTCGAAAGCTTCTGACTTTTTCTTCAGGAAGTAAACCCAGGTCATTTTGGTGTAGTCATCAATAAGTAGCATGAAGTATTGTTCACCATCCAGTCCTTTTTTTCTCACGGTCCCACATAAATCAATGTGTAAAATCTCCAATGTTTTTTCGTAGAGTATTCCTTTGTCTTGAATTCAACTTTTGTTTTTTTTCATGCTGATAGTGATTGCACATAGTATCCATTGGTTTTGTAATTTCTTGCATTTCTTTTACAACTTGTTTCTTGTTGATCTTGACAAGATTATCAAATTTTATATGGTCCATTATCCTATGCCAAATCCAACTTTCATCTTCTTTTCCCAAACAACATATTTCTTCTTTGATCTCATTCAAGATGTATATGTTGTTTGGACTCCTTGTCGTTGTTGCCACTAGTCTGCATGATCATTCTTTCCTTATTTCACATTATTTTGAATTGAATATAAGTGTGTGTTCCTGATCATACATTTGGCTCACACTTAGAAAATTATGCTTCATATTTTCAAAAAGCATGACATTTTCTGCGACAACATCTTTGTTCCCAAGACTGACTGTGCCTTTTCCTATAATTTTGGCTGAGTTATCATTGCCAAACGTGACATACCCTTCTTTTTCTTTCTTTAGTGTTACAAATATGTTTTTGTCTCCAATTATATGCTTTGAACATCCACTGTCAATATACCAATGGCTTCTTCTATTTTGGGCTTGTAAGACAAATCCACATTCCTGAACCTTCAAATATTCTTGCTTCCTTTTCCAAGTTCTTTGTTGTTCCCCTATATCCTTGAAAGGGATATGCCTAGTTTCTCTTGAAGAAACTATCAAATCACTTCTGCAATTTCTCGCTATGTGTCCAAAATTGTTACATTTGTAGCATTCAATTTCATAACCCAGAGTACCAAAACTATTATAATTTCTGTCAAATGCGTCACGAGGATTTATGGGATAATTTCCTTCATAATGATTCTTGGATTTTCATAGCTACTTCTGTTCCAGGTGTTTCTACCTTTTTCATAGGCTCTACAATTTATGGCTTTATGCCCAAAATTATTGCAAGAATAACACAAGCCAAGAAAAATATTTTGGTACCTGGGTGTGGGTGGTCTTCTAGTAGGTGTTGTTCTTATGAAATCATGATATTCTTCTTGGTCTTCTTCATTGTTGGTTGTTGATTCCATGTTCCTCTGAATGCATGATCTTCTTCTTGATTCTTCTTTATTTCTGGTTTCTGTATATCCTCCTTTAGTGGCTTGCATTCTTCTTTCTTGATGGAACCCTTGATAGTATATGCATACTTTCTTTACTCTGCTTCATTTCCCGTCACCATAGAGATTGAACCCTCATCAATATTATTTTGTTTGTATCTAAGTCTATACTTTTCATAGAATGGTTTTTGATTGCAGATGATTTTATCTAGTATTTTGGTGCTATTGCCAAAATTTAGTTGGATGTCCTTCTTCTATAGTTCCTTTCTTAGTGAGACTATTTCAACTTCCAAATTCTCTGTTATTTTATTCTTTTCTTCCAGTTGTCTCTTGACTAGTTATTCAATCACTTTGGGTTCTTCCAACTGAATCCTTATATCTATGATAGTATGCTTGGCCTATTCTTAATTTTTGATAGGGTTTTTAAATCCTTCCTTCAGTTTACTTAACTCTTCTTTGAGAGACTTGTTTTTCTTCCTTGTTATTCTTAGATCACTTAATGAACTGATGAATTCTATCTCAATATTCATTTCTCCTTCTTCTTCATAGTCTCCTTCATTACTTTCAGTAGTTTCATCTTAAGTATCTAACACCATGAAGAGTACTCTTCTTGAGTCACTATCACTATCATCATCTTCATCAGATGAGGAACTATTGTCTTTTGAATAGAGGCTTTTTTTTTTCAAAAATCTTCCTTTATTTCTTTCCTTGTCTCTTTTCTAATATTTCTTTTCTTTCTTAGGAACTTCTTCTTCATCACTATCTGAACCCATTTCATAAGGAAATTTGGAAGTAAAATGGCCAACTTTATCGCAATTAATACATTTGAAATGAAGCTTACCTTTGTACTTGTCAGTTCCTCTTTTCAGCTTTGTCACAAAGTTGGCTTCTTCTTCATTTTCTGAATCATCACTATTGCTGGAGCAGGGTTTTGAACTTAGCTTGTTATTTCTTGTCTTCTTGGAGGATTTGAAAGCTACTTCCCTTCTAGATTTATTTTCCTATTCTATTCACATTTCATATACTGTAAGTATTCCATGTAATTCGTCCATGCTCAATATATCCATATATTATCTTTCTTCTAGAGATGATATTTTAGGGTCAAATCTCATTGGGAGAGATCTCAATATCTTTTTCACAATAACTGATTTTTCAATCTTTTCTCCTAGTCCTCTTACAATATTCACAATTTCATTAAATCAGAGAAAACAAGCTGCAATATCTTCATCTTCCTTCATTCTCAGATGTTCAAATTGTCCTATGTAAGTCTGAATCTTGGCCCCTTTGACTTTAGCATCTCCTTTATAAACATTCTTGAGCTTGTCCTGTATTTCCCTTGTAGAATCACAATGCATAACGTCCTTAACAAATTCTGAACTTGTTAGACCACTTATAATGACATTTATAGCCTTTGAATTGTATTCACTGATATTTTTCCAAGAATTATTTGTTGGGGGAGAATATGGTGTAGTGTATCCATTTACTACAAATTTCCAAACATAAAATCCTTGGGCCTGCAAAAATGCTCTCATTCTTATGCTCCAAAAAGCATAATTTTACCCATCAAACAATGGTGTTCCATTTTTGGTAAATTCTCCTTGCTTATCCTGCCTTCCAATGGTTAGACTGTTCCTGAAGGAACCTTCTCTGATACCAATTGTTGAGCTTATGGTTATACTGAGAGGGGGGTGACAAGTATGAGATAATTTTTACTTTATTTAACCATTCATCAATCAATCATTAACTGAGAAACAATAATCACATATAAACTCAAATCACAATGCACAAACTTTAACGTGGAAACCCTTGCGGGAGAAAACCACAAAACTTATCTTTTATAAATGTCTGTAGGAACCAACCTACTGTTACAAATATGGTAGGAACCAACTTATTGGAGACACTAATCTTCTTAGCTGAGCACCAACTCAGTAAGATGTAGACACCAACCTACTGGAGACACCAATCTCCTCAAATGAACACCAACCTATTGGAGACACCAATCTCCTCAAATGAGCACCAACTTAATACAATATCACCAATCCAAGATCTTCATACACAATTTACGTCTAACTTCACCTGCATGCTTCATTCTATATATAATCCTTCAAACCCTAGCAATCCTCATAGCATCATTCCTAGAATGTAATCATTGACAAAAACATCCATGCACAACAACATCCACCGACGAAAACATCCAGTCACAACAACATACACTAATGACAACATCCACTCATGGAAACATAATGACAACATCACAACCTCATAATAGTGCATACAGAAGCATCACAACCTCACAACAACATCATAACTTCATAGCAGAGCATACAATAGCATCAAAATCTTAAAACTACATCACATCCTTATAACATACCTTGAGAATAATAAAGACCTTAAGAGAATCCCTTAGACTTCTATTGCACACTAGAAATGTAAGTTTTAAACCTGTGAAGTAAAGCAATGCATATATATTTTTAAGAAAAACATAAATTAATGAAAGGCTCATACACATAGTACACAGAGATTTAAGCTGGAAACCCTTGACTGAAAGAAAACCAACCTTCCTTGGTGCCACACCTTTCAAATATTCATTGTATTAATTTCACCATACAATATATACAATGTTTTGGGTATTCTGTAGCTACTAAAACCCTAATCCCTTAATCCGAGATTATTTTTAGAAAAACGCTAAAAATAACAAAAATTACCCAAAAACACATTCGGGGCACTACCCCGAACCCCATCGGTTACGGCCTACCTCTCAGAGTCGAACACTATGCGTAACTAGGGGGGGCATACCTGACCCCCCCTGGGACCCCCCTAGGAAGCGCCTATGCACACGATACATGGCTTGAAGGCAGTTGGGATCGTCAGATGCAGTTGTCAAATCTAACGTGCCCACACACACACATGGAAAGAATATAACAGATACCCAACAATAAAGACACCCCAACACCTTAAGCGCACCTCAGACTTGATCTCTTCATTGGTTTCTCTAAAAATGAGAAATTCTATCCTGTATTTATAGTAATTCTGTCCCCAAAAATTAGCTGAGCTGGCCTCAATTTTTTGGATGGGTTGTTGGACGAAAAAACTCGTATCTCCTCATTCCTAGGGAGTTAGAGGGAATTCCATATACTGTTGGAAAGCTATCAGAATAACATTTCCAACCATGTAAATTGTGCTCCCATTTGAGTTAGGTATGTAGGGTAAAATTTGCCTCAAAGATAGGGTATCCAAATTGACAAAAAATAATACTTTCAACAATGTCCATCTTGCAATATTTATCTTGGACATCTGGAGGCTTCTAATATTTGTCTTGGACATCTTGTGGGATTCTTCACTTGTCTTTAGGGGATTATTATCTTGGTTTTAGGGGATTCTTCACTTGTCTTTAGGGGATTATTCTCTTGGTTTTAGGGGATTATTCACTTGACTTTAGGGGCATCTTCACTTGATATTAGGGATTCTTCAAGGCTCCATTTGTGTACAACTCAAAGTGGGGATGTGGAAAAAACCACATGTTGTCTCATCCTGTGAGGTCCATGCTTAATAGCTATGCCATAAGGGGACCACTTTGGGGTTATATACACTTATGTTAAGGTTTCTTCAAGTTGACACATCCTCATCACTTTTAGGGGCTTCTGGGCTTTGCTTTAGAGCTTCTTCTAAGGTTTACATCAATGAAAATCAATTTTCCAACACGACTTACTTTCAACATTTTCTTTAGTCTTAATTCCCATAACTAGCCTAAAGTAGAGCTTTACTAAAAAATCAAGGAGGCCTATACTTGTAAAATGATGATTCCAACATGTCATGCAAGGAGTTAATGTGCCTAATATGTTTAAAAGATTTTATTCTCCTTCCCATTTTTTACCTACAATCAATTGGTATCTTAAACTTAGAAGTTTCATAAAGGACAGTCAATGATTATGTACAAAAATTATAACTTTGATCCTTTCTATGATCTATTTGATTTGTTTTACCTATTTTGTCAATAGGTAGAGCTTGGGATGCTACTGTTGGACCTTGCAACACATTCAAGGCTTTCAATCCTTAAATCCCATTTATGGATCACCACATCATACCCTTCTCATTCTTCAACACACCATCTAATTCTCATTCATCCTTGCAACTTTAGAGTTCATGACCAATATCTTTTAAAGGTATATATTGAGCTTTATTTCCATTCTATGTCTTTGACTTTTTGTACTGCAATGATGCAAATGATGGCATGCAAGCTGTTTGATTTTCTTTTTTTACTATTGAATACATTGCTTCCAATCTTCCATCATTGATGGAAAATTTATGCTTGGCATAGTACTAATTTGAGATTGAGGTATCTGGCTTCATCCATCTTAATTGTTTTCCATTTTCACAATATGTGATGTTTGGAGGCATCTTTGGATGCCCATGGCATCGAGCAGTGTTGAACTTTGCAACACATTCAAGGCTTTCAATCCTTAAATCCCATTTATGGATCACCACATCCCACCCTTATCATTTTTCAACCCACCCACCCAATTCTCATTCATCTTTGGAATCATAGAGTCCACTAATATCTTGTAAACATATAGAGATTTATTTCCATTCTTTACCTTTAATTTTTTGTACTGTAATGGTGTAGATAATGGTAAAACATTTGTTGGATTTGTTCTTTTTTTTTCTATTGAATACATTGTTTCCAAGTATCTATAATTGAAAATATATGCTTAGCAGAGTACCCATTTAAGATTGAGATATATAGCTTCTTCCTTTCCCGAGCTCTCCTCAAAATTTTATCTAGGGTTTATATTATAAGTTTTCTCACCTAGGGTTTATATTATAAGTTTTCTCTTCTAGGGTTTCTACTATAAACCTACCAAACAATTTTAGTGTGGGGATTTTGTTATAAGATTTTCTTGTCTCACTTATTTATTTGTTCCTATGAATAATTTTAGTGCATGGATTTTGATTATTAAGATTTTCTTGTATCATGTATCCCTTTTTCTTATGTTTGGGAATCATTGACTTATAACAAAATCCTATATGAATGCACACACTTCTTTAACATGTGCCATGTAATTAGTACACATGGAAGTCGAGCAAAGCTTGTGATAACTTAAGCATTGAGAGAACTTGAATCAATAGAGTGGGGGAAATTCCATGGTTAGGTTCCATGTCCAATGATATATGTGAATCAAACTATTTTTAGAACCCCACTATCATGAATATAGAAAAAAATGCATAATTCAAAATTTCCCACTATTTTATCCATATTCCTTGAACATTCTTAAGGCACACTTGGATATGGTTAAGTTCACAATTGTTGGCGATTTTCCAAATCCCATAGAATGAATAAATTTATTTACAAGTTCAAAAATTCTCCTCTTATCTAGTCCTCCACTCTATTTCACATAATTGTAATTTCCAAGCCTTCATTGATATGCAATTTATTTGTTGTCTAAATTCATTTGCAAGTTAAAAAATTCTACTCTTATCTCCTCCACTCTATCTCACATAATTGTAATATCCAAGCCATGTTTGATATGCAGTTTCTTTGTCATCTTTCAACTCAATATGAGATAATGCTCACTGCATTTATAAATCCCAATCGGGAAGTGATAAACTCAAATGTCTACAAAATCCTTAATATGTAATCCATTCTCCCTATTTAATATAATTAAAAAGTTGGCATAATTATTATGATGATTATGGAAAATCAATCATAGAGAACATAAATGGCAACTTGATGTTCTTGGTATTGATCTATCCATGTTATATTACAAAATGAGATAGATCACTAAATAAAGAAAGCCTAGAAATAGAAAGCCTAGAAAGGGGTACATTAATTGACCACTTGTTTTTTTATTTTTTAATCATCATAAAGATGAAAACGTGGGTTAAAGTATGATAGTCTTGATGAAACATTTTGTCTACTTGCATTGTTGTATTTCATAAAAAAGAATGAAAGATATGGCAAACAACTAAAATATGCTTTTGGAAATTAAACTTTATATTGGATCACTTGGATGGGCTTATTAGTTAAGTATAGTGTAAGATGTGTTTCACACAGTGTTATATTATAATTTTTGCTATCTCTAAATTTAGATAAATTGATGAGACAATGCATGCTATTAAAATACTTATTGAACTACTTTAAGAAACATATTTTATCAAAATTATTTTAACATTTATGTATATTTTTTGTTTTGTTTTTGAACGTGTCTAATATTGCAAAATGGACATAAACATTATGAAAGTGATAAAGTGAAAATGTTAGACCAATATGAGGGTGTTGTCGCTAGGTTTGGATGAGTTCACTCACTTTCTATAATCTATGGAGTGGTATTAAGCTCCAAACATGATAATGTCAATATTACTATGATCATGAAGACAAATTAGATGGATGCAAGCGTTTGAAAGATGAGGGAATTTTCACTTAGTGGACTTTGAAACATTCAGAAAAAATGTAAATGATATTCATGTACTTGTCTAATTGTAAAGTATAGTGCTTAATGTTGTTGAGTTCATGGAGACAACTTTTATGTAATACTCGATTAGTGGAAAACTCACTAATGTACTTCACTTTCCACACACACTTGTTTAGATCATATGTGTGTACTCAATTTTAAATATAGTATTGTTTAATGTGAGCTTACATGTTTATAATTTAATATATTTTTTATTCACATCTATGACACTTACATTTACATGCATTTTCTTTTAGATTTACATGAATATGTTTAAGCATATAATTGTATACATTTGTATGATTGATATTGGATTATCATAATAGTGAATAACACAAATAAAATGAATATGAAACTATTCGAATAGAAATAAATATAATGAATATGAAAGTACTAAACCAATAATAAATATGTATAATAACAATAATGATATATAATACTACTAATTTAGTCATGTTATAAATGGTTGGGATTACATTGCCCATCTAGTGGTTTATAACAATGCTAAGTAAACTAGTAAAAATGATCAACAATTAATAACTAATTAAACTAATAAATATACTACACAATGATATTAATTAATGGTCCATTAAATCAGTTAATATATTACAAAATGAACAATTAATGACCACTTAAACTAATAAATATACTACAAAATAACGATAATCAATGACTAATTAAACCAATAAATATATAATTTCACTCAAACGAATTAAGTTAACCAATTAATGAGTAAGTGAAATACAAAGTTTAGTCTTGTTATAAAATATTGGAATTATAACACCATTAAATGTCCTTCCCAAAATACTAATGTGTGTGTGTGTATGTTTTAGTTGTTTTTTACGGTTACAAATTAGCTAATTTGTACTTGTGATTGTATACTTGTGATGCAGGAGAAAAACCACCCCAAGTCAGATTTGAAATTTTGACCTTCCAAAAGGTGAGGACGTGGACTGATGTGGCTAAGAGGACGAGATTTCTTCGATATTTATGTAAAACTGATAGGGTTTTGTTGAATGTTTGTTATGGTCTTTAGTGATCTTAGCGATTTCATGAGGATATATCAGATTTGGAAATGATCTGATCCTCTTATTGATTTTGTCTTTAAATATGTAGCCTTCGGGCATTTGAAGGAGGCCACACACAATGTAGGATCATTCCGGGGAGAGTGGCTGGTCCAAAATGGATCCAGGAAGGCCTAAAAATAAAAGTTCTTAGAACTAGATGAAACCGACCATATAATTTTTTCCTCAAACAAACACTGTATGCGAAAGTTATCACGTTCTGATCAAATTCCCAAACAGGGAAAAAGTCAATTGGTCAAAGTCAACGTTGATGTCAGTAGGTACGACATGTGATGTCAACATGACATCATCATGATGACGCGACATCACTAGGAGTTGACACGTGTCATGTAGATTCGACATTTTCGGGATGAGTTGGCACTGTACGGATTTTACACGTGTCACTGTACGAATGACATGGGGCATTTCGTATAATGACGTGGCCTAGTGACATGCTGACACGTGGTAGTATGGACGACAACTGGACCTATACGAAAGGTGATGTGGCATGTGGCTGGGCAGTTTGTGCAGTATGGATGACATGTGACATGTACGATGATGATGTGGCAGGTACGACAATGCGACACATGGTAGGTACACACTACTGCATTTGGGTCAAATTCCGACGGCGCATTCGACGCAATTGCCACTTTCTATTGTCAGAAGATCGACAAACCTTGGACCCCCTCAAACGTCGTTTCACATGACGTCGGTTTTCCGACGACCTAGTTTTCATCTGTATTGCGACGTTTCAAACGTGGCAAGACTGACGTTTCAAACGTGGCAAGACCGACGTTTAAAACGTGGCAAGACCGACGTTTAAAACGTGGCAAGACCGATGTTTAAAATGTGGCAAGTGAGACGTTGCAAACGTGGCAAGACCGACGTTTCAAACGTGGCAAGTGAGACGTTGCAAACATGGCAAGACAGACGTTTCAAACGTGGCAAGTGAGACGTTTCAGACGTGGCAAGACCGACGTTTCAAACGTGGCAAGTGAGACGTTTCAAACGTGGCAAGTGAGACGTTTCAGACGTGGCAAGAGAGACGTTTCAAAGGTGGCAAAAGAGACGTTCTTAAGTTGGCAAGAGAGACGTCTAAAACATGGGAAGAGCGACGTTAAGAGGTATCATCTACGACGTGGTTGCTATGGGAGCGACACTCCAAGATGTCGCAATAGCGACCTTCTTGTAGGTATTTAAAAAAAAAATACAATATCAGTACTAAGAGGGACAAGTACATTAACCTTTGCTAAGATACTAGCCATATCAATATTTAAATCTATATCATCGGTCTATATTTAAGAAACTCAGATTTTTTTATTAACAATTTATCCTCTTAGTTTATGTATCCATTAGATACATCAAAAGTTGCAATCAATCCATCAATCCACTGTTTTAAGGGTTTTGGAAAAAGTTGCAATCAATCCAATATGTTTCAAGTATCTTGGCATTTCCAAATTAAAATGTCATGTAAAATCCTTTAAAAATTAAAGACGATGGATGTT
>ML784018.1:1422983-1456341 GCA_009831015.1 Picea engelmannii
AATAAACCCAATAAATATTAAAACAGATAATGAATGTATATACCATCGGACGATATTCATTTGATCCCCCGTCCATGTGCCCATATTTTCTACAATGTTTTGTAGCTGTTGCTATTAAAACTCTTTCGGGACGTCTAGTACAAATTTTTTTGCAAGGGCAATAACATTTACCGTCACCCTTTTCACCCTCTTTAATTCTTTTCCCAGCTCTAATGTTTTCTGACATTCTTCCCCACAAACTTATACTGAAACAAATATCTATTGTTTGTTCGCCGAGAAGACCTGCAAACCCTTTTTGAAGCGTCGTTATTATAGCAAACTTGTCGCAACATACGTCAAATGCAACATATTTATAGATTTTGTAACGTCGCAATTCCGACGTAAAAAAGTCCTAAGTGACCGTTGGTATTTTGACTTGGTGAACATACTAAGGTGACCGTTGGAGGGGAAAACCTAGTTTCGAAAACGTCGCAATTGCGACATACATTTTCACAAATGTGGAAAGAGAGACGTTCCAGTGGAAAACGTGGCAAGAGAGACGTTCCAGTGGAAAATGTGGCAAGATCGACGTTAACGTGGCAAGACCGACGTTAACGTGGCAATTGCGACATACAACTTCACAAACGTGGCAAGAGAGACGTTCTAGTGGAAAACGTGGCAAGAGAGACATTAACGTGGCAAGAGCGACGTTATCGGGCAACATGAATTTTTTTTTTTTATAAATTTCCTCTATTTTGCGATAATATGGACAATTTTGTCCATAACGCCGCAAATAAAACGTCGGAATTTTTACAATATGTAGTAGTGACGACAATGACATGGCATGTACGATGGTGACGTGGTAGTGTTGATTGGGCAGCCGACTGGATTGATATGTCAAAAATATGAGCCAATCCTAGGGTGACATGTGGCCCAATCACAGGGCACCACGTGGCACCCCAAATTTTTCCAAGGTTGGCTGGATAAAAGTTGTTTTCCACATCCAGGGGAATCAAACCCGTGACCTCCAGGCTGGGCAACGATTTAACAAACTGGGTGCTAACCAACTTTGTTATACGTGTGTCTTGTTATAGAAAAAACAAAAAATATATTTAAGTTTGTGGTGGCGCGTTTTAGGGGATAAGCCCCGGTCGATGGGGGCCAGCCTCGACCGACCAGGGCCTAACCAATTGCAGGCACGTGGGAGTATTAGGGCGTGGCCATATGGGCCAACGCCACATGACCAAGATCCGAAGGGTAAGGGGCCAATGTGCCAGTCCAGCCCTCAACCACATGGCAGGGTACATATGACTACGAGCCCGAATTTCGGGGGTTGCACCCAGATTTCGCCCAATTTTCGGTTTTAAAACTATATTGTATAATTTTATTTGATTTTAAGCCTGTTTTTGGGAGATTTTGTCCATTATTGGAGGACCTGGAGCTCTTTTTGAGTCCAGATCTTGGGAGGAAGTTGGGAGGATGTTAACAACTCCAAATATATATAATCCAAAGGTTCTTGGCAACCTTGGAGAGGTTCGGAAGAGGATAAATTCTATAGAATTGTGAAGCCAAAGTCAGTTTTATGCAGGGAAGCCATTGAGGAGAGGAACTTTGCAGGCCAATTCTAGGAGCTTCGCTCAAACGTTTTTAGTGCCGTCAGTTGTGTTGGGTTCTTAAGGTCTAGCAGAAGACAACCAGACCAATTTGTAATCCATTTGGCACTTTTCTGATGTACTTTTGAAGCTTTGAAGATAAATAAGAAAGCTTCACCCACTGAGACAAAGGCCTGGAGATGTAGGCAATATTGCCGAACTCCGTTAACAACTTTTTTGTTATGGTTTGATGATTCTTTGTGCTTACTTTCAGATCTACATATATTATTATGGTTTCCATGTTCAATCATTAATTATTCCTCTTTCTTCAATTCCTAAATGGTTAATGAAATCATGTTTTAAAAACTTAACCATAGTCTTTAAAATATCTTTTCAAATCAAGTGGTATCAGAGCAGTTTGACGGTTGGTTTTTGAGTTTGCATGATTACGAGGGAAAAGCCGAATCTTGGTAAAGGCGAGCTTGTCAAAGAGAATCCTGAGATTGGATCGAGAAAGAGAACTTTTCAAAGTGAGAAGATGGCATCGAAAGAGGGACTTTCTCATGACAAGATAGAGTTTCGAAAGACCTTCTTCGCCATGTTGGAGATGGTAAAGGTTTTATATGACGATTACTTGGAGTGGAAGAGACCGATTCTAGGTGAATATTCAAAGGGAAAAAGTGAAGAAGGAGAGGATCCTCCTAAACCTCCTCCTTCACCTCCTTCTTCTCCATCAACTTCTTCTTCTTCAAGAACAAGTTCCAAATCCACGACAAGTAAACATTCCCATAAACATAAACATGATATGACTTTAATTAAGCTTGATGTGAAGTTAGAATTACCTATGTATGATGGTGAAGTCAATGCAGAGAGGCTTGATAAATGGATTAAACAGATGGAAGTTTATTGCAGTGTGCAACAAATCAAGGATGAGGCAAATCAATTCAAATTGGCATTGCTTCGAATTGCAGACACATCACTCATTTGGTGGCAAAGCAAGTTGCAAAATGGAATGTAACAAGTGGGTAATGTATTTCCATCATGGAAAGGTTTTGTTTCTGCACTTAAAAAACAATTTTATCCTTTGGGTTATAAAGAGAAGGCTTTAATTGAATGGGAAGGTCTTAAACTAAGAAAGGAACAAACAATGCAAGAATACACAGATGAATTTCGTAAGATAGCATTAATGTTAGACATTCCATTACATACCCAAGAAACTCTTACGAAGTATATAGGAGGTTTAAATGCACACATTCGTAACACCGTATTTATGTTTGGAGTTACTAATCTTGATGAGGTTTCTATTCAAGCAACATACATTGAGGCTGGAAAAAGAAGAGTTGGTGTATCAGGGGAATTGTCTTCAAGAAAAGAGGACAAAATGAAGTGGAATGGAAAGAAATAAAATTCAATGACAAGAAAGGAAGAGAAGATCTCTTGCAAGCATTGCAAGAAATAAGGGCACGATGGTGACCATTGCCGACAGTTGCATCCTGAGAAGAGACTGAAGTGGTTCAAAGAGAAGAAAGGGAGGCAAACAACTGCAGCAAAAACACGGCCAACAAACTTGGGATCAGATTCGGGTGATGAGTCTAAGATCACAATAGTTGGTTTGACAGGTAAAATTGGTGATGGATATGATTCTAGAAGTAAATTGTATCACATAAGGGTCATAATGAAGCATACTAAGGTCGACACATTGATAGATATTGGATCTCAATCTAACTTGATTTCAGAGGAAGTGGTTAAACAATTGGGATTAAACACTCAGATGCATCATAAACCTTACTCACTTAAATGGATAAGCAACAATCATAAATTGCACATAACAAAACAATGCACCTTAAATTTTGCAATTTCATCAAAGTTTGTGGATGAGGTAATGTGTGATGTGGTGCCACTCAATGAATGTGGAATGGTTTTAGGAAACCCTTATTTGTATGATCGCAAAGAAATCTTCTACAAAGAACATAATCAATATCACTTAACCAAAGAAGGAAATGAATATGTTGTACATGCTCATCACTTAAAAGCAAATCAATCTCTTCAAACAATGGAACAATTAAGGAAGGCAACTTATGCAAGCAACACACCTTTAATTGTGCCAAATCAAGCAATTGATCTTAAGCATGAACATGAGATGATTGTAGAATGGAAGTTCAATCATACTTTGCTTCAAGATAAACTAATGTCATGCAAGTACTACAAACATATTAGCTCATTTGCAGTCATATTTCTGATGTTATCATTGCTAATGTTTTCAACATGGATGGTAGTGGTTTCAGTAAGATGTGACATAGTACAAGTGGCTAACAATATCCTGTCAGTTGTCATTGTTGTTTTTCAATTGATCTTGATGAGACAGGTGCACATGACAGAGTTTAAAGACAAAGAACAAGTGGGGTGGCCTATCTCACACTTGATGACTGGTTAGTATCCTTTTGGAGGACCAAAAGGTTTTAGTGGGGAGGTGTGATCCAAAATGGATCCAGGAAGGCCTAAAAATCAAATTCTCCGAATCAAATAAACCCAACGCCGTTGCGTCTATCTCATCATGCTGATTCCGTCCATATAATTTTTTCCTCAAACAGACACCGTATGCGAAAGTTATCACGTTCTGATCAAATTCCCAAACAGAAAAAAGTCAACTTGTCAAAGTCAACATTAACGTCAACATGTATGACAAGTGACATCAGCACAATGTCATGATGACGCCATCATGTTGACGTGGCATTACCAGTAGTTGACACGTGTCACGCAGATTCGACGTTTTCAGGCTGAGTTGGCATTGTATGGATTTGACATGTGTCACTCTACGAATGACACGTGGTAGTCTATACAGTGACATGGCCCAATGACAGCCTGACATGTGGCAGTATAGACAACAGACAAACCTATATGATAGGTGATGTGGAAGGTGATTGGGCAGGTGACTGTGCAGTACAAATGACACGTGGCATGTACGGTGATGATGTGGCAGGTATGACAGTGCGACACGTGGTAGGTACGACGGTGACGTGGCATGTACAGTGGTGACGTGGCAATGTTGACTGGGAAGCTGACTAGATCGATGCGTCAACAGTACGAGACAATCCTAGGGTGACACGTGGGCCAATCATAGGGTGCCACGTGGCACCCCAGATTTAGCCAAGGTTGGTTGGGTAAAAGTTTTGTTCCACCTCCGGGGGAATCGAACCCGCGACCTCTGGGTTGGGCAACAATTTAACAAACCGGGTGCTAACCAACTCCGCTATATGTGTGTCTTGTTATACAAACGACGCAAATTATATTTAAGTTTGTGGTGGTGCAGTTTAGGGGATAAGCCCCGGTCAGCGGGGGCCAACCCCGACCGACCAGGGGCTGGAGACCATGGCCTAACCAATTGCAAGTGCGTGGGAGTATTAGGGCTTCTCCATATGGGCCAACGCCACATGACTAGGATCCGAAGGGTAAGGGGTTAGCACGCCAGTCCAGCCCTCGGCCACATGGCATGGCGCATATGACTAGGAGCCCGAATTTCGGGGGCTACGCCCAGATTTTGCCCAATTTTGGGTTTTTAAACTATATTGTATAATTTTATTTGATTTTAAGCCTGTTTTTGGGATATTTTGTCCATTATTAGAGGATCTGGAGCCCTTTTTGAGGCGAGATCTTGGGAGGAAGTTGGGAGGATGTTACCAACTCCAAACATATATAAAACAGAGTTTCTTGGCAACCTTGGAGAGGTTCGGAAGAGGAGAAATGCTATAGAATTGTGAATCCAAAGTCAATTTTATGCAGGGAAGCCATTGAGGAGAGAAACTTTGCGGGCCAATTTTGGGAGCTTCACTCAACCGTTTTTAGTGTCGTCAGTTGTGTTGGTTTCTTGAGGTTTAGAAGAACACAACCAGACCAGTTTGTAATCCATTTGAGACTTTTATGATGTAATTTTGAAGCTTTGAAGAGAAATAAGAAATCCTCACCCACTGAGACAAAGGCCCGGAGACGTAGGCGATATTGCCCAACTCCGTTAACAACTTTGTTGTTATGGTTTGCTTATTCTTTGTGCTTACTTTCAGATATACATATCTTATTATGGATGCCATGTTCAATCATTAATTCTTCCTCTTTCTTCAATTCCTAAATGGTTAATGAACTCATGTTTTAAAAACTTAACCATAGTCTTTAAAAGATCTTTGCCGATTCTGTGTGTGTGTGTTTTAGTTGTCTTTTACGGTTGCAAATTAGCCTATTTGTACTTGTGATTTTATACTTGTGATGCAGGAGCAAAACCACCCCAAGTCAGATTTGAAATTTTGACCTTCCAGAAGGCAAGGATGTGGACCGATGTGGCTAAGAGGACGATATTTCTTCAATATTTATGTAAAAATGATAGGGTTTTGTTGAATGTTTGTTATGGTCTTGAGTGATCTTAGTGATTTCGTGAGGATATATCAGATTTGGAAATGATCCGATCCTCTTATTGATTTTGTCTTTAAATATGTAGCCTTCAGGGATTTGAAGGAGGTCACACGCAATGTAGGATCATTCTAGGGAGCGTGGATTGGCCCATAGAGGCCATGTAATGTATAATCGAGCTCAATGTTAATGTTAATGAGTGTATTTTTTTTGTATCTCGAGTGTTATATTTGTGTGATGAATCTGTGGTTTAATTTCGTTGATGTGTGCACAACACTATTAAATCTATGATTGAGTTATGTGTGAGTGAGAGGCCTTGAATGAGTAGTTGTTGCAGGTCTAATCTGCAACGTGAACATGTGTTGTAGAGTGGAATAGAAAAGATCCATATTCTATCAGAGAATAAAGATCGATCGTCGATCACTAGAAGGATCGACGATGATCCAACCTTTCGAAATGATATCGTGGGAATATCGTCAATCACTGGAAGGATCGATGACGATCCAACCTTTTCAAACAATATCGTGGGAAGCCGTGATCTAGTTGTCCATTGAGTGGGAAGATTGAATGTTTAAAATGCTTTATTGGAATGACGATCGTCGGAGGAAATCGTGAAAATATGTCTTTGTGTGGAGTGGGTAGGTGCAGAAGCCGAGATGAGCAAGGAGTGCTCAAGAGGTTCTAGTGGAGAGAACCTGTAATACCAAAAGGCCAAAGATCAGGAGGAAGATTGGTGAGGTATTGGGTAGCATGTGTTGAGGCTTGCTATAGAGGCTTAGTTGCAACTCACTGATGAGCATAAGGAGGAGCTCAATGTATGATGCATGAGGTAAAAGGAAGACCAGAGAGTGAATATGGATGCAACAATGAAGACACACAATCATGATATCATGAAAGTTTTTAACCCTGGGACTTTGATGCAGGAGAAAAACCACCCCAATTTAGATTTGAAATTTTGACCTTCCAGAAGACGAGGACGTGGACCGATGTGGCTAAGAGGACGATATTTATTTGATATTTATGTAAAACTGATAGGGTTTTGTTGAATGTTTGTTATGGTCTTCAGTGATCTTAGAGATTTCATGAGGATAGATCGGATCCATAAATGATCTGATCCTCTTATTGATTTTGTCTTTAAATATGTAGCCTTCGGGCATTTGAAGGAGGCCAGACACAATGTAGGATCAGGCCGGGGAGAGTGGCCTGGCCCATTGAGGCCATGTAATGTATAATCGAGCTTGATGTTAATGTTAATGAGTGTATTTTTTGTGTATCTCGAGTGTTATCTTTGTGTGATGAATCCATAGTTTAATTTTGTTGTTGTGTGTGAAACATTATTAAATCTATGATTGAGTTATGTGTGAGTGAGAGGCCTTGAATGAGTAGTTGTTGCAGGTCTAATATGCAACATGAGCATGTGTTGCAGAGTGGAATAGAAAAGATCCATATTCTATCGGAGGATGAAGATCGATCGTCCATCACTGGAAGGATCGACGATGATCCAACCTTTTGAAACGATATCGTAGGAAGCCACGATCTAGTCGTCCATTGAGTGGGAAGATTGACAGTTTAAAATGATTTATTGGAACGACGATCGTCGAAGGAAATCGTGAAGACAAGATCCAGTCATCCATCAGAATAGATCTAGAACAGATATAACAATCCATCGGTAAACCAGTTTTCAAGTCTCTTCCAACACTCTGATGCAAGAGCATTGAAGAATATTCCTTTTTCGATACCATTGGAGCTTATACGGTCAGATATTTTCCTTTTTCAACAGAAAGAGTCTTTGATTGAAGAATGAGTCTTCAATCTGGGAAATGATATTTCCACAGTAAATTCCTCCCAAACAAGAATATTTTCCATCACCTGTAATTCTTCTTTTGAGAGGGATTCGGCTTGTAAATAAAACTAGCGAAAAATGTGCGAGAAATGGAGTTGCTAAAATGATCTGGTAGCTGCTCGTACTTTTGTTCATAGTTAGATCATATTCGAATGATCTGGTATATTCTCGTACTTTTCTTCATAGTTGGATCATAATCTTCTGAAGGAGATGAGACTCTTGTTTCATCCATCCAATGCATATTTCATACCGCTTGCCTGCGCATAAGACCATGCGAGTTCATCTGGATTTTTAGAGAGATGGATATGTGCACGTTGCAGAGAATCAATATGCTTTCCAATGCTCTTCCAGTTCTAAATCCGTGATAGAAAACCAGGCTTGCTTCTAGATCGTGGATGTGTTCCATTTTGCCAATTGGTTAAAGGAGCAGAATCCCATGGATCCGAGCGAGTGGATGAGAGCTGGGTCAAGAAAAATGTTGTTGTTGCATCCAATAATTGCATCTGTGGCTATCCTGATTTGGGTTCCATTTCCAGCTCTCCATGCTAGAAAATTTCCAAGGAGAGGGAATGATTTAGTTAAAGATCTCCATTGGTATGAGGTCGATGGAATGTGTTTGTTTCTAGATTTGATCTAGTCCATTATTGTCGTAGGGGCGATATATTTTTCCAGTAGAATAATCATCCATGAAGCAACGCTAAAGGAGTTAAGTATATCCTCTAGAGCTTGACAGTCTGCAAAGTTACAACGACAAAAAAATAATATATCATCAACAAATATTAAATGTGAGAGAACGATATGGTTTCCGAAACAAAGTCCCTGGAATTTTTGTGTATGCCTGGATTCTAGGATCACTCGGCTTAGTCCCTCCATCACCAGGATAAAGAGGCCGCAGAATCCCCCTCCCAACTTTGAAGCAAGAAGTCCCAGACCCATTAATAAGGAGGGCAAAGGAAGTTGAAGTAACTCCCTCCATTATTCATTTGACTGTTGGAACATCTAGTCCGATCCGGAGCAACAATAGTCTAAGAAACAACCAAGAGACTCCGTCAAATGCTTTAGACATATCGATTTTGAAAACCATAACTTATTTCTTTTTGGATTTTATGGTATGCAAGCCTTCCTAGGAAGCTCCAATGGCCTCATTAATGAGGCGTCCCTTTATGAAGCAGAATTGTTCTTGGGATATGTAATTGGAAAGCAAGGGATTCAGGAAGAGGGCGATGAGCTTGGAGTGAATTTTGTAGAGACAATTGCATAGGGAAATTATTTGGAGATCTTCAAAGGAAGTAGGGAGGTCGGTTTTGGGTACCAAGGCCAAGAACACATAGTTAAGAGTAGGAGTGATTCCCGCCCTTTTCTGATCTCTTCAAGAACAAGTAGAATCTCATTTATGACAAGGTCAAAGAAGTCTCAGAGGAATTCAATAGTCCAGCTGTCGAGGCCATGACTTTTATATTTTTTGAAAGAATCAATTACTCCTATGATTTCTTCCAAGGTAATTTCCATGAAGAAGTCTCTATTTTCTTCCTAGTCAACCATCTGGGAAAGAGTTTTAGAATATTCAACATATACCCGATAGACTTATGCTCCTTTACTGCAAAAACATTCTTGAAATGACTGACCCCTAGATCAACAATTTCTGTAAAGCCTTTTTTCGTAATTCCTTGTTGGTCCTCCAATTCCCATAGAGTATTTCGAATATTTCGGTGGTTCACAAAGCTATGGAAGTATTTTGAGTTTTGATCGCCGACTTCTAGCCAGATTGCACGGCTCTTAAGCTGGCACATATGCTCTTGCTTGGGGAGTATGACATGTCGTTTGGCTTCCAGGAGTTTACAATTTTCCCAGATTTCTACATTATCCGTGTGAGGTCCAATTGCTTGTTCTTAGAGTGCTTCTAATGAGTGCTCAATGGAGAGGAGGTCCTTACCTTGTGCTAGTCTCCTAGATTTTTCCTAGGCCGAAGATTCCCTTTTCAAGGACTGAAGGTTTTCGACAATATGATTACAAAAAGAATGACCCCTTTGTGTAGCGCAAGGAATCCAAGTGGCTTAGACGAGTTGTTTATATTCCTCGATGCTCGATCAACTAGAGTTATACTTAAATGGAGATCCCGTCTCGGAGTCGGATTTTCCGAGTTCTAGGAGAATAAGCTAGTGATTCGAGCAACAAATCGGATCGACCCAGGTGTGGATATGGTTGACAATGAGCATGAGTTCTTCCTTGAAAAGAAATCGATCAAGTCCTTTATGAATACCATCCACCCTTGCTCGATTGTTGTATCAGGTGGGTTTTAAGGACACCGACTCAACATCAATAAGGTTGCAAGCTTCAAACCTGTCTAGGAAGAAGTGTGAGAGTTTGTCTTCCCTTCCTTGAGTGCCCCAAATCTTGTCATTATTGACCATGAGATTAATATCGCCACAAATGATTATATTATAATCCTGTAGTAATTGAAAACCAAGAATGTTGTTCCAGTATGCTTCCCTGCCGACATATGGGTCGTATACATTGAGGATTTTTAGCTATCTATTTAAATCAAGGTTGAAAATATTTGCAAAAGAATCGACCTCAATCGCATAAGAATTTTAAAGTGAGATCTTGGGGGAGAAGCCTGAAATGAGCCCCTTTGACAAGGCAACTGAATCTATTCCTATAAAATTCCAACTCGGGAAAAGATGAGAAAGCTCAGTGTGAAATGTGTTGAAGGAGCCCATAGTTTCTTGTAAGAGCATTTTATCTAGCTTATTATTATCACATAGTTTTCATAGGGACAATTTTTTGGCTTTCCCTCCTAAGCCACAAATATTTGTAGCGAGTATGATCATTGGGGAACCTTTTGTGGGGTCGTCCTTGCTATAAGGACCCCAATGATCAACTTTTGTCTTCCTTGACAGATCTCCTGGGAAGCTTTTTCCTTTGCATGTTTGATTGCTGATTTATGACCAACCTTAGGAGGAAATGTATCTTTTAATGTGTCATGGCCGAGCTCCCTAGAAGGCCCCGCACCTGATCCCCTAGTTCGCAAAAAAATAAGGCTCTCTGCCCGCCGAGGAAGAAGACAAACCTGAGGTGGAAGTTCTAGTATTGTGACAATGTTGATGCAAGGGGTTATGTAAGTTGGGAGGGAAAGCCATCAGAGAGATGTGTGGGCGGGGTATGAATTAGATCTAAGAACTTTGGGCAGGGACCTTCCTTTTTTTATGAATCTTCAACATTCTCCTTTGTAGGAACCGATGAAATAAGTACAAAAAGATAAGGAGAGGAAATTAACGTATTAGATCCTTGGAGAGGTGAGAGATATGCTTTCCACAAAGAGACTAGAGCCAAATGATGTGCTTCGGTGAGCTCCAAATTGTTGGGTATATGTTATATTCCTTGCATGTGTGTGTGTGGGTACGTCAGGTTTGACAACTGCGTCTGGCGATCCCTTGCACTAGTGATCTGCTTGTGCTGTGTGTGTCGGGCGCTTTCCTAGGGGGGTCCCGGGGGGGGGGCAGTGCCCCAATTTTTTTTTTTTGGGCGGTTTTTGCTATTTTTAGTGGATTTTGCTATTTTTAGCGGATTTTGCTATTTTTAGCAGTTTTGTAAATTAATCCCAGATTAAGGGATTAGGGTTTTGGTATCTACGAAATACCTAAAAACATTGTATATATTGTATGGTGAATGGTGAAATTCGATATAATGAATATAAGAAAGGTTTTCCCAGTTGAGGGTTTCCGGTATAAAATCTCTGTGTACTCTGTGTATGAGCCATTGATTAATTTTTGTCTTGCTTAAGAATCTATATGCATTGCTTTACTTCACAGGTTTAAAACTTACACAAATCGCTCACAATTTTATTTAACACTGAGTGTTGTTCCTTTTGAAAATTTAAATCGGCCTTGGACTGATGCACAGGTCGAGGATGAGACTGCTCTGTTTGGACCAAATGAGGAGTTTCATCAGGGAAATGATCCTTCATTTTTGGTTTAATAGTTGAATCCTCAAACTGTTGATGGAGAGGCGTGAGGCTCTTGATCTGACCCGCTTCCCTAGCATTGTTTGGGCTAGAACGTCTAAACCCCATATCAAAATCAACATGTAGGTGACCCACATGATAAAAACATGCACATCAGAAGGGAATATGCATGTAATCAAGCTGTTGGGTATAAGTATTTTCTCCAAGAACTATATCCAGAGACTCAAAGAGTCCTTTCCTTAGATCAATATCTACGATAATTTGAGCTAGTAAGAGGTAATTTGAGGTGTTATAGTGTTTATCCGACGTGATGTATTTACCTAGAGCTTCACCTATGGTGTGAAACCTGCATCCAACCAAAATTCTAGGGGAAGATTCAGTAGTTTAATACAAATAGGAAGGTTGGAAAGACCATCCTCCTTTGCATCAAAGAGTAGATGCCATGGTTTCGAACAAAATAGATGGTGATCCCAGAATCATTGTCCTAACAGAATGGATTTGCATCTACATTGTTTTGAAAGACTACCCCCATCCAACCCCTCAATAAAAGGTGACAAATCGACAGATAACCCAAGAGGGGACACCATTCCTTTTCCATCCAAGCTAGAACTGTCTGTAGTGCCATCCACTTTCCAATGAATTTTCCAACTATAACATGACCATGGATGTCAACAATTTGTGCAACCTATAAATCCTTTCCCACTACCAAAGAAACCCACCCCCCACACGATTTGATAGTAGATTTTCTTTTCTTCTTTGCATGTGGATGGGTGTAACATCCCAGTTTTAACCCTTATGAACTAATAATGTATTATGTAATTATGACTTAGGTTGGTGAGCCAGTAAAGTTGAAAAGGGGATAGAGTGCCTAGGAAATGTAATACTTCATATAAATTAATAAAATACACCACTGGCTGCAAGACAGACAAGGAAAAAAGAGATAGGAGGCTATGATTCCACGAGAGAGGGGGCTTGAGGGGATAAGTCTTTTTATTTATTATTTTATTTACCCATAATTGATTTTATGGAGAAAAATGGGTTACATGAGCTTCTTGGGAGAGAGGTCATGTGGCTCTTGTCTTGATGTAATTATTTAAACATCCCTTGGGGGATGTTTCAGGGTCGTTCTTCCCCTGGTTCGTCTTCTTCCCCTTCTTCTTTTTCTTATTTTTCCTCACTCATTCTGGAATTCATGTGCTCTTGGTATGAGCATGGATACGAATGGAGGTTTGGGTGGATCTTGGTTAAGTTTTCTCACAATTGTGAATCCTGAGAGTCCCAACATGGATATTCTTGACGAGAAGCACTGAAGCCCAAGAAGGAGATGGAAAACCTAAGGGACTGTGTGGCATAGAAGGGCGTCCATTCTCTTGGGTTGTGTGGGCTGGCCATAAGAGAGCTGGTGTACTTTGGATTGCTGTGAGTGCTGAACGACCTGTGATATCTTGAGTGCTGAAAATCCTGTCAGTATGATATCAATGGTAGTTCTACAAGAACTGCCCACAACTGAGAATCCTTGGAGTTTCCAGTAAGGATATTTAATGACTAGTAGCACTAGAGCTCTGGAGAGAAATGGAATAACCTCAGGGATTGCATGGCAGAGAAAAGTGTTCATTTCTTTGGGTTGTGCAGGATGAGGGGGAAAGAGAGCTAGAAATTAGGATTTGTTGTGTGGTTGGGAAACTTGAGAGCTAGTTAGCCAACTGTTGCATGCTTTAGATTTGGCCTAGGACTCATCCTTGTGGATTCATAGCCCTGGCTTGGGGGTGACCTGGTGTTGAGAGTAAAAGAACATTAGTGTCTATGGTTGGGAGGAACTTCCTTGGTCTGCAACCAGTTGGTGAACATTTACTTGCAAAGATAAGTGCTCTCTGTGTTTTCTGTCTAATGTTATTTCCGTTGTGTATTTAATTATTTTTGAGATATGTATTTTAATGTATCTGTCTACTAGTTATTGTTGTGCATGAAACGTTGTTTACTTCTTATGTTGTAGCATGGATCTTGTCTTATGCATGCGATTTTCATGCCTCTAACATTGTTGAACAATCCTTTGATTTCGAGATAAGATCAAAGAACAGAGTCCTTGGACTACAACGTACCTCGCCTTCTGGTGGATGGGTGTGTTGCAGTCGGATTAAGTGGCGTAGCCCGACCCGTGGGTGGCTGGGTATGTTACAATGGGGCTCTTTCGATGGATCTGTCCTTGAACCAAGAGAACGACTATTTACAGAGTGATCCAGATGTAGCCTTTTTTTTGCAGAGGTAGAAAGATGAGAGCCCGCCTTCGATGAAACTTTGGGAGGTAAAGACTCACAGTCTAGAGGATGAGGAATAAACTTAGTAGTTTCACATGAAACCCATAAGGAACCATGGAGAGGGTTGTGCACCTTGGGACTTACAAAATCCACCGTGGAGCCTAGGAGATGTTGGGTCCATTTGGTGGAGGGGGTGAGAGGCCAGGATCTGACCTATTTGGCATCAAATGATCACCCCTTGAAGGTGGATCCAGTGCGGAGTTTTGATTGGTGACATAAATTGATGCTTTGGGAGAGGATAAGATCTCTGACTCTGACAACAAATCATCAGATTAATCTACCAGGGGATCGTAGCTGTCAATTCTATGTATGAAAATGACCCCATGCAGTGTACACATGGTCCTCGGGTTAGTGCTTCACAGTCTGACAGGTTGGGCTGCTCATCCTACCTCACAATTCAAATTATGCTCATTAACATACTAAGCACAACACCAAAAGATAGGTAGTTGTGAAATAATATCTTCAAAACAAAATGGATGTCTAAAGCTAAGTGATGTTGTTGGAGAAATTTCTATTTTCGGCACTCTAGTTCAATGGGAGTTAACTGAATAGTTCTATTTTAGACTTTCTAATCTTAGACCATCACTATTATGCATGCATTCCTAATTATAGGATGTCATTGCCTATATGAGTGAAGATTACTCACTCATTGATTATATCATAATATACATTGATTCTCATTCTTCATTATGTATCTCTCTTCCTTTTCTTGATAAGCTTTGTTTGTGCATGATTTAGCTAGATCTCTTGTGTAGGTTTCCATGAAACACTGACATAGTATCAAATCTATGCTGCTTGGAGCAAGCCAGAAAAACCAAAGAATAAGGAAAATCAGAGTTTCGACGAGCTAAATCCGTGGTCGTACCTTTCAACAGTGATTTCTCCACAAATATTAACGTTTTGAGGAAACGACTCTAGTGAGAAGTAAATCGATCCATTATACAAGTGCGTTTTCAACCGTTTGGTGAGATTCCTCACTGTTTGCTCAGAAAGTAAGTCGGAAGATAGCCTCCTGAAACTGATACGAATCCGTGGTCGTACCTTTCTACAATGATTTCTCCCAAAATGTTAAGTTTTTGAGGAAACGACTCGCGTGGGAAGTAAATAGATCCATTCTACAAGTGGGTTTTCAACCATTTGGCGAGATTCCTCACCATTTTCTTAGAAAGTAAGCCAGAAAATAGCCTCCTGAAACTGATACAAATCCGTGGTCATACCTTTCTATAATGATTGCTCCCAAAATGTTAAGTTTTTGGGGAAATGACTCACGTTAGAAGTAAATCGACCCATTCTGGAAGTGGGTTTTCAACCATTTGGCGAGATTCCTCACCGTTTGCTCAGAAGGTAAGTCGGAATATCATCTCCTAAAACGGATACAAATTTTCACTTAAAGTGCCATTTCTGCCGTGATTTCTTAATTTTTCACTTGCAGATTGAGAGTAAATTTTTAGGGGTTCTTAGAAACAGTGGGAGAAATGGATAGGACAACTATTATACATTCAAACTTGGTGGTAATCCTCACACCATACAATTATTTTGATTGGAAGCCCAAGGCAAAATTCCAACTCAGAAGGAAATGATTGTATAATTTGACGATGTCGACAGATGTCAGAAACAAAACCTTCATCAACGATTGAGAAGATGAGATGGACGAACTGTAAGGATGAGGCCACATGACTACTTCTAGAGTTAATCTCTATTGATCTATGGTTTCATGTTGCCGCATGCAAGACTCCAAACGAGATCAGGACCACCTTGGAAGGACTCTTTGGAAAGCAGGATGAGATGCGAGGTCGTATGCTTGAGGTAGAGTTGAATACCTTAGACCCTAAAAGTTTTGATAATATACATGATTTCTTTACTAAATTTAAATCTTTGATATTGAGCTTGGGTGAATGGGGTATTGACAAGTCTACACAAAAGAAACAACTTATTCTAACAATCTTGGCCAAGCTAGGACTAGAATATGCTGTAAATGTCTCTAATTTCCATTCTGGCAGATGTCTTTTTGGAACAAATTGGAAAATTCCTACGTTGACTCAGTTCATTGAGTCTCTTACACAAGAGTAGACAAAATTCATACAGATGGGACTCATGAAAGATCCCAAAGCACACACACTCACCATGCATGATGGGAAAGGGCCATCCAAACATAACGAGAATGAGGGATATTCCAAACCCTTTGATGATTCTTCAGGTTCCAAAGACTCTTTAGATTCCAAGAAGAAGAAGAAAAAGGGAAAGTAGTGCACTTACAACAATAAACTGAATCATGAAGAATCCACATGCATGAAGAAACATATCGATCTTATGTCACAGACACTTCAACATAACAACCTTGGAAACTTCATTCCAGAGGGAGTCAAGAAGTAGAAGGAAGAATATCCTACTCCTAAGAAAGGTAATCATCATGCTCTTGTTGCAATTATTTCCTTATCTGATTCATGGATTATAGATCCTGGTGCATCCCATCATATGGTAGCGAAAGAGGAAGTTTTATCTTCTTTGAGTCCATGTTCAAGACCCCCTATTTTAATGGGGGATGATACTCCAGTAGCAGTAGCAGGAGAAGGGAGAGTGGAACTCCACAATAAAAGTTTTGAGAATGTTTTACATGTTCCAAATCTTTCTATGAATCTTCTCTCAGTTTATCAGATCACTCAGAAAGGTAAAAAGGTTGAATTTACATAAGATTCAGTTTCAGTAATTGACATGCATGAAAATTCCATCATTGCAATTGGTGAGGTGGATCACAAGTCAATGTTGTATAAATTCACTAAGTTTTCTGACAATGACTCCTCTATTCTACTTACACATAAGGATAGTACTTTGCATGCACCTCCAGTGCAACATGCATATACTCTTGTGCTTCCATCAGTTTCAGACATTAGAGATGATTCCATACACTCAGATTCTGTACATGGAAATAAGAAGATAGTACAACCAGATAAGAAGCCAACGCCGAAGCTTCAACAAATGCCCAAGAAGGCACATACCACACTTCAGGAAGCAAGCAACCTTGCAGGGAATCCATTGGATTCGAGGAGGACTCGATCTCAGCATAAGGAGCCTTCTCATGTATTTTCAGCTTCAGAACCTGCGATGC
This sequence comes from Picea engelmannii, assembly GCA_009831015.1. Taxonomy (NCBI): domain Eukaryota; kingdom Viridiplantae; phylum Streptophyta; class Pinopsida; order Pinales; family Pinaceae; genus Picea; species Picea engelmannii. Next base: position 1,440,181 of record ML784018.1, read on the forward strand.
CCATGCATTGCTATATGGTTCAATCTACTGATCCACAAAACTACAATAGGGTTGTGAGAAATCCATTATGGAAAGCAACCATGCAGAAGGAGTATGACTCACTCCTACAGAATCAGACTTTGAATTTGGTTCCACTTCCACCAGAAAGGAATATTTTTAGGTGTAGAAGGGTCCATAGGATCAAGAGGTACAAGGCCTGACAGGTTGCCAAAGGACTTCATCAGATCCATAAATATTTCTACATCTTCACGAAGACTTTCAGTGAGTAGAAGTTTCAAACTTTGTAGGATTGTCTTGCAGTGAAGAACACCGTTTCCTAGTAGCTGCCATTTTCTTCTTTTGATACATCGTCTTTTGAGGCAGGGTTTTGTTCCCACATGGTTTTCCTTCTTTCCTCATTTTTATTCAGTTTTCATTACTTGCATTGTACATGAGTACCTAAAATGGCCTAGTAGTCGGGACTCATTTTTTACTCCTTAGTGATGTTCAGGGGGGTGTTGGAGAAATTTCTATTTTCGGCACACTAGTTCAGTGGGATTTAACTGACCAGTTCTATTTTAGACTTTCTAATCTTAGACCATCACTATTATGCATGCATTCCTAATTATAGGATGTCATTGCCTATATGAGTGAATATCACTCACTCATTGATTAGATCATAATATACATTGATTCTCATTCTTCATTGTGTATCTCTCTTCCTTTTCTTGATAAACTTTGTTTGTGCATGCTTTAGCTACATCTCCTGTGCAGGTTTCTATGAAACACTGACAGATGTAAGGTTATCATTGAACTTGGTGGCAAGAGAAATGGTGGTCAACTCTAATCAACACAATAGAATCCCCATAATTGTTTACACTACTATGGTTTCACATTGATATAACATGTTGGCCAATTATCATTGGTTGAAGAGCCCCTATACCATCACTAGTGATAGATAGAGATTCCAATTGTTGTAATGAAGGATGAACACATAAAGAGGTGTTACTGCTATGAGTTAAGAAGTTTTTGAGTGTGATAAAGGACATGAAGGAATGCCATGTTATTGTGTCTAGGAAGATAGCGAAGTGAGATGAGATATTAGAGCATGAGAAGAAGATCCCTAAAAAGGTGAAGAAGTTATTATATGAGTACACAGACACAATGTGTGATAAATAGCTAGAGGGCTTACCACCAAAAATGAATATTGCACTTGAGATTGTCTTGATTCTAGGCACAACTTTTGGGAATCAAGCCAACATGCAAGATGAATATAACAAATATATTGAGTTGAATTACAGGTAGGTGAGTTACTGTGGAATGAATGTACTGATAATGCCAAGGAAACATGGATAATGTAAGATATGCATATAATCCATATCATTTAACATAATTACAATAATATATAAGTTCCTATATGGACAAGTTGATAGATAGTTTGAGTGGACTTGATGAAGATTAATTTTAAGACTGGTTATTAACAGTTGTATCATTTTCCTAATTAGGCCATTTGAATTTTCCAATGTGTTAAGCACATTCAAGTGATTGATAATAGAGACATTGCGAACATATTCTTGGAAGTTTGTAATAATATATTTAGAAGACATTTGGACTTTTAATGGGAAAAAAGAAGAGCATATGCAACAATAGAGGATATTGTTTAAGTAGTCGAGGAAGACCGATTGCGCATTAACTAAAGAAATGTGAATTCTTTATGAAGTTGATGTACTTTGGATTAGACATATCCAAACACAAATTACCCATCGATCTAGAGAAGATGGATGCAATTATTGATTCACCCACATCTCATAATATAAATGAGGTAAGGATTTTTCATGGGATTATATATTTTTATAAAAAATCATTATAAGATTTAATGGGATATGCACATTTACAACAAAGTATTAAAGAGTGAGAATTCTAATTGTGTGCGTAGGATCAACATAGTTTTGAGATGTTGAAGCAAAAACTAAACGAAACACAAAATAACATTGAAATGTTGAAACAAAAGCTAAAAGATGCACCTAAATTGATGTCCCTAATTAAAAAAATATTTTTAAATAAATTGTGATGCAAGCAGAGTTGTTGCGAGGGAGAAAGAGAATTGCTGTGAGGGACAGAGGGATCGGAGGGACCTAAGGTAGCGACAGAGGGGCCCGAGCGAGTGACAGTGACAAAGTTTCTACGAGCAACGGGGGGACCTGATATCGGGAGGGGGCCAGTTTTTGGATTCGAGATTTTCGAGATTCAAGAGAGTCCCTGTCCGAGGGGCAGGTTACAGAGGGACCCAATCAGGAGGGGGACCCAGTTTCTCTACAAGGAAAATTCAAACTGATACATAACAGTAACATGGATGGAAATGGTTCTCTCTTTCCTCTCTTTATGTCTCCCTATTTAATCTTTGTTTATTTCCTTTAAGATGACACAAATCAAATGTGGGAAAAACAAAAACAAAACTGGCAGAAAACACATTAAAACAATTATGGGGGTTAGTATGGAGGAACCAAAAGAAATTTTATCCTTGGTGAGCCAAGGATCCAACATACAGGAGGAACAAAAACCAATTCTTAACACCACGAGAAACAAATATGAAAACTACTTGATTATTGTGGAGAGGGCAGGGTACAATGGAGGTTTACAATCTCAATTTACTAGTGGATATTCATTTTCCCATCTTATAGTGATAGTGGAGGATTTAAAAAGAGCATGGGGTTCTTTTATGGCAGATTTATTTCAGAGGGATGTAGGAAATACAAACAGAAGATTGGTTTTTGTAAACACAAAGTAATATAAGGGGATTCTAAAGCGTATACAGTCTCAAAAGATAAGGAAACCACATAAGAAAAAATTCACAATGATCTTGATGAAAGTGAACAACATATCCAGTAAGGCTTCTCAAGCCAGTGTGGAGCAAATAGAAATTAAGGATCTTGAACCAAACTTGGATAGAGCAGAGGTTCTCGAAGCAAACAAAGAAGACATAAATGCAGCTAACCATGAAAACAAAGACATCTGAAGTCCCACATCAACACCATTAATGTGGTCATATGAGATATATGTAAAAGAACTCATGAGCATGGAACGGAGACTTGAAATTTTAGAAGAGAATAGATGGTATGAAGGAAACAAAGTAAACAAAATTGTTGAGTTCAAGAGAAAATTAGAAGGAGAAAACAAAGATCGTAAGGAACAAATATCAAGCATGTAGGTTAAAATGGAAATAGGACAACAATAAGTGATTGCCTTGAAACAAGAATTAGAACAGATGAGGATAACCAGAGTTGAGAAATCATAAATGGTGAAAGATGAGGACACAACACAAAGACATGAGATTCAATTAACGTTAGTCGACTTGGAAGCCAAATAAAATCAGCTAAAATATCGGATAAAAGAGGCTAAATCATGGTCACAAGTTGTAAGTGGGCCATCAAACAAACAAAAACAAATCATTGAGAAGCAAATYAAAATACAAATAAAGGAAGAAAAAGATAAGTGAGGCAAGGCTGCAAATATTATTATCAAAGGACTGAGGGACTTTGGTGAAAATGAGAGGATGAACATTCTAGCAAGAGACTTCCTTAAGATAAGTTGAAGTGGACAAGGTGTATTCACCAGGCAAGCAACATTAGACAGAAGATGGAGGGAGGAAGATATAGACATGTAAGAGTTATCTTAAGGAATATAGAGGTTAAGAATATGATCCTTAGAAATAGAGGATTGCTTAGAGGCACACACAATAATCAAATCCTTGACATACAAAAGAAAAATCTTTTCAAAGGCAAAATGCTCATAAATCAAGAAAGTAGGGAAAGGTTTAGTGCTGCTCTTAAGCAACAATTTCAGGTTATAAAGTACAACATAGAAGATATGACAACCAATGAGACGAGTTGTCATGTTCACAGTAGTTTGCTGATCCCGATAATCCACAAGGCCTTAAGTGCATGCAAAAGGTTTCATCCCAAGAAAAGGGCTACAACTACCTTTCTGACAAATCCATGGTATGATGAAGAATGCAAGGAAACCAAGAGATCTCTAAAAGAGAGAAATTGGGGCAAATAAAACAAGAAGAAATATGAAATGTTAGTACACTAAAAAAAACAAGAGTATGTAAATGCAAGAATGGAGGAGTTAATCTCTCTTGGAAAACACAACCCCAAAGGATTTTGGAGAGAACTACAACAAAGGAGAAAGCAGATTGAAAACAATATTACAAATGTCCAATGGTTAGAATATGTGAGGCTCCTTTATGAGCGGGTACACAAGAAAGATACTCCTCCCATAGTGAAAACATCAGTGGAACTATTCACAGTGGATGGTATCAAGCAAGGAATAAAGAAGTTAGCAGGAAGAAAAGCGAAGGACATAGACAGGCTTCAAGCTGAATTTTTAAAGTGGGGGGTTGAGCTCCTTGCACCTCACATAAAAGGAATTTTCAATGGGGTCATCCAAGATGGATTTCTGGGAGAATGGACCACCAGTGTGGTCATTCCTCTCTTTAAGAATAGAGATATCAATAACCCTTCCAACTACAACACTATTATGGTCAACCCCCTCATGGGAAAGATTTTTGGGAGCATGATAGAGCGAAGAATCTACAGTTGGGCAGAAGATGAGGGGAAAAGGGAAAAAGGGCAGGGGAGATTTAGACCTAGGCATTATGCCATTGATCATTGTGTCACCCTTAGACATTTGATAGAGAAAATATGGGACAAACAAGGTGAGACAACCTATTGCTGTTTTGTGGACTTTAGGAAAGCATTCAACACAGTGCCTCTTAGACAAACTATGGAACATAATGGAACAATTGGGTATCCCAGATAGATATAGAGCGACAATTCACATAATTTATGAGAATGTTAGAGCTAAAATAAGAACAAGTGAAGGAATGTCTGAATGTTTTGGTAGTGATATTGACGTTAAATAGGGATGTCCGCTATCTCCCACTTTGTTTGGTTTATACATTGATAAGTTTGAAGCCTGGTTGAGCAGGACATATGGAAAGGGTGTCCATCTAGCAGGGTTTGTGGTGAAGCTACTTTTATACGCAGATGATCTTATTCTAATTTCAAAAACAACACATGGATTAAGAGAACATCTAAAGGCCTTACGCAGAAGCACTTTTGTCAGGAGGTAGGGATGCAAGTGAACATTACCAAGACCAAAATCATGATCTTTTCTTTAAATAGAAAAGACAAACCAATCACCTTTCTTTTCGAAGGCAGTGCATTGGAGATAGTGAAAGAATACAAATATCTTGGGATTAACTTCCACTATAAGCTCAGTTAGGAGACTTGTAGGGAGAAAAGGATATAGGGAGGGTGGAGAGCCTCATACTTACTCTAAAATAGGTGCAGAAAAGAAGAACTTTGGGATTGGAAAACAAAAAAAAACCTCTTTGGTTTGCCGGTTACGCCAGTTGTTCTCTATGGTTGTGAAATATGGGGAAGAAACATGCCAACTTGCATATGGATACAACTAGAAAGAATTCAGAAGCAATTAATTACTAGCAATATCAAAGTTAAAGCCATAGTCCCGTATGCAATTCTTTTAGCTGAAACATGTACTTTTCCATTGGAGGCGACAATGATAACCAAATTAATAATCTATTTAAAGAAGGTGGAAAACATGGATAACCAATGCTGGCCCAAATTAGCTACGGAGGAGGAGTTATACTGTAGGAAGAAAACTTGGATAAAGCAAAATAAAAAGTGGTGGAGTAAGTGGAATATCAAGTTGCATGAATGCTCTAACACCAAGGAAGAAACAAAAAAGTTCGTGAATGAAAAAATTAGGACTGTCATGTGGACCAATCACAATGGGAGTAAAACATCACACTACATCAAGGAGTTTAACCTAAATTGTGATCATAGTGAGAAAACATATTTAGGGGTAGCTATTAAAGGAAAAACAAGATTGCTAGTTGCACAACTGAGGATGGGTTCACACCACCTTAGATGTGAGACCGATAGGTGGAGGGTACCCAAGGATGTTTGGGAGGAGAGAACTTGCATATTCTGCAATTAGGATGTGGTGGAGATAGAGTGGTACTTTGTCATGGAATGTGCAGCCTACGAGGATATCCACAGTCAGTATGAAAACAACTTAAAGGTCGACAACATGCATCGACTTTTTGATGGGGATAAGATCAACCAGATTGCTAGTCTTCTAGTCAAGATTCACAACAGAAAATAAAACATTGAAAATAGTGTGAAGATGAGTTAGGATTGTTATACTCTTGGTCCCTTAGGCTGTTCAACCTCGTGGATGTCATTAAAATCAATCAATCAATCATAGTGGTTATTGGGAGAGGAAAGACCAAAAAAATTCTTGAGTAAAAAGGAATGTGCAACATTCTTCAACAAGTAGTTAAAAAATGATGAAAATGGACAACAATGTATTACTTAATTTAAATATTTAAATTTTAAAAATATTTAAATTGTGATTTTAAAATTAAAAAAATAATTATTAATAAAAATTCAAAAAGTTAAATGATAAATAAATATAAACTAAATTTAAATTGATACTTAAGTATTTATGAGATTAAACTTATTTAAAATAAAAAATTAATGAATTAAGTATTTAAGTTTTGACAATTAAATTATATCATTAAATATTTAATTTTATAATTTGAAATAAAAAAAAAACATTATTCAAAACCAAATGCTATATACACCGGTATCAGGTGATAGGGAAGCGCTTAATTGTGGGCTCGTTCCTAGAGGAGCACCGCCAACAACATCAACCCACATCAACCCATCTGGGCACTTGTTTTCATCTCCTGCATGCGACTTAAATCCCCCACCTAGGCGCTCTTCCTAACCCCCCTCATGCACCATTATTCCTCCATCAACTCTGACTTGATGACGCTCATCTGGCACCATCTGCTCTCCATGTTCGTCCTTCCCACGTCTCAAGATCTCGAGGCTTCTTTTCCTACAATTATGATACCTTCGAATTTGATTATGGTTTTTTTTGGTTCTATACGAATTTGTAAACAAGAGACTAGAGATTAAATGAATACATTTTATCATCCCATTCTTGATTATGTTGCAAAGACATATCAAAATTTTCTTTTAAAATGTCTTGGACAAAGTCCATTAATTGCGGTTAATAAGAAGCAATAAATTAGAAAATATAGATATATATGTTTCCTTTGTTGTTTGTAGTCAATGATTGTGATAAAATACATTTAAGGTATTGCATAGAGAGTAATTAGGTGCATTTACAACCAAAATATAGGTATGTATGTTTTTATTGATGTTTGTAGTTAATGAATTTGATAAAATACATTTAGGGTAGATATATATGTTTTCTTTGTTGTTTGTAGTCAATGTGTTAAAATACATTTATGATATTGCATAGAGAGTAATTGGATGCATTTATAACCAAAATATAGGTATGCATACTTTCTTTGATGTTTATAGTCAATAAATTTGATAAAATACACCCACTTTATTGCATTGAGAGTAATTAGGTGCATTTCTAACTATGTGTCATGTAAATTAATAAATTAAATTAGAAAAAAATAACATTACTTTAAAAACCAAAAATTAAAAGAAACCAATCTATTATATATTATAATAAATCTATTGATGTGCAAACCTTAACTCCATATCTATCTATCAAACATAAAAGACTCCATATCTATCTATCAAACATGAAAGAGATCAAATCTTTTGATGTAGAAACTTTTCCTAAAATTTTATACTAAAATAAATCTAAACTAATTTATAAATAAAAACAAAATCTAAAATGAATCTAAACTGTCCCCGAGGTGTAGGACAGTTTTAGGTCGGGTGCAATTCTCGAGTGATTTTGACGGCTTAGATGCCCCTGAATAGCGGTTTCTCAAGCCAAAAATTAATCCCGATGCCAAAAAAATCCGAACCAATTAACAAAAAAATATAAAAAATGAATCTAAACTAATTTATAATGAAGCCAAAATTAAATTTAAACTGTATAAATATAAAATAAATTTAAATCTTTACCCTTTTCGATCACTCTATACATCAACCATAATAGTTAAGGTTCATTCATTTATCATGATAGTGAAGTGAAAGTTGAATCTTAGGGCATATGAAATAGATTAAAGTCTTTACAAAGTTATAAATTCGTTTCGAAGCACATCGCCTCGAAGAAAAACATGGTTGTGCATGGATGTGTGCTGAGCAGGGATGCTAACGTTGGCTAACACCGAACAAGGAGTTGGACAATTCTATACATGAACCATCCAGAGCCGAAGGAGAACATAATTGTGTGCTAGGCAGGGGAAGCTGTCAGTTTTGATCAGATTAAGGACTTCTATGAATGGGACACAGTTTTAAGCAGATCAAGGACTTTTATGAATGGGGGCATAGATTTGTCATGATCAGATTAATGGCTTTTATGATTGGGGCATAGATTTTGGACAAGTAGCAAAGATGTGTAAGAGCCTGAACTGCATGATCCAAAAGCACATTGATGGGGCTGACCCAGGGATAGAATTAGAACTTGTCAAAACCATTAAATTTGACAATATGTTTCAGTTTAAAATTCCAACTCTGAAAATTTGACTATTCCAACTCTGAATAGAACTCTACTCTGAATAGGACTTTAACCATGCACCTAATTCATAGAGCTACCCAAGTTCCCAACCTAGATTTGAGGTCGCAAGAGCAAGGGAACATAATTTTTTCAGCTTTGCGAAAATAATTTTGGAGGAGAAACCGCTGACTGGTCATATGAGAGAACTTGGAGCACAGTGGGGGACATTATTGAGAGTCATTTCCAGGTACACTTTTCATTCTCCACCTTAACCAATTTCAACATGAACACATGGAGGTACATTCTTATAATTCTCCACCTCCAACAGGTAAAAATGTAAATATAGCTCACATTCTTCATTGGTCTGTCCAGAAACATCGACGTATCAAACAGGAGGTTAGAAATCCATGTCTTAGTCAAATTCTCATTCCAGACTAAGCATCTCGGCAGCTCTTCAATCCTTGTATTTATACATGTTAATTCAAATTTACTTTCCCCACAGTTGAAAGAAGAAGAGAATACATTGTCTTTTCATGTTCAATTGGATTTGATTTATTCTCATATAAAAGTTGAAGGTATACCATGGCATTGAGGAAATATCTACACTAAGGAAAGGAAGGATTTTGGTTCTTGAACTTTCTAGGGAGGATGATTTCAACATTCAGAGAAACTCATAATGAATTGGGTATTGAAGAGGAACAATCAGAAGAAGTTAATGATCTTGGTGACAATGGTGAAAACATGAATGTTGAGCAGCTGCAGCATGTTATGAATGAAAATGGTCTGCCACTGTAAATATATTCTGAACATGATGAACATTCAGATTCTTCACATACGATGGGCCTATGAAAAAAAAATAATTTTAAGCAGGAAGCCGATTGACCAGTTCATCATCAATTTCTTGATGATGTGGGCGACATAAATTTTTGCAACAAAAATTGACTTCGAGCTGAAGAAAATCAATGCCTTAAAAGTTGTAATCTCAAAACAAAATAAAGAATTGAGAACTTTATAAACAAGAAAGGCCATTCAGTGCATATGAATTTGATCCACAGATAAATTGAAAACTTTAATCTTTCGTTCAAAACTAAGCAATGGAGATCTGAGTTGAAACCGTTGAAACATTGAAATTGTATACAAGTGCAAAGGGATTACTTACAAACCAAAATGAATATGTAGAATGAACAAGCAATTGCTTCACAGTATGGACCCAATTTTTTGGAGTGTACTGAGAAGCCCAACAGAGATTTAATAAAGCTACGGTTCCGTGTGTCAAAGATGTTGCAGCTACTAAATGTGTGATGCATGGAGAACCTTCACAAAGGACTTACTCATCAGGCCGTATATAATTTTTAGATGCTTCAGTGATAATTTGTTTTCAGAAGTTTCAGTGATATTCAAGCAGGGAATAATAAGAAATATAATTCCATTGCAAGTCATTAGTGTAGTACAATTAGAAGTTAATAACACTTTTGACTGTCATGACTGCCCTGCTCATTGTATTTTTTACTACTCACCATGCTGATAATCTTGCACATTGGAAATAAGAGGGAGGAGACATGCAATACAAATCATTATTTCAACCCTATTGTATTCTTGAGGTTTGGCTTCGTCTCAGCTTTTCGATTTGTCAAGCCCCCAATCCAACACAAAACATCCATTCCGTCTCTCTTGGTTTACATATTCGTTAGATTTCTTTTCTGCAACGGTTTGCTTGTATTACCTGCAACATAATTTGCGTTGCAATATCCATTAAACATACAGGTTTGGATTTGCAAGCCTCCAATCCAAACAAAAGCATCCATTTCATCTCTCTCTTGGTTTACATATTCTTTATATTTCCTTTCTGCAAGAGTTTGCTTGCATTACCTTTGATTTCCGTTGCCATATCTATTAAACATATTAGTAGAATCTTTTAAACTGGAGACACACAGGCATCAATCTTATTTGATCTTATGAAAAATTTAGGATTTCGTGAGATGATGACCATTAAAAATTATTTGATCTTATGAAAAATTTAGGATTTCGTGAGATGATGACCATTAAAAAAAACAATTTGAAACATAAATCATGTATTCATCATAATAATTATAATAATAATGAATACATTATAATAAACAAAAAATTAACAACAATAATTGTAATTCTCAACGCCTGGAGCTGTTCTGTAAACTGTTTAAAATTTCAATATTTGTTTGTCACAAAGACTGATATCATCCGAAGATAAAATCAGCTGTTTTGTAAACTGTTTAAAATTTCAATATTTGTTTTTGGCACAAAGATTGATATCATCCGAAGATGAAGGTACCCTTGAAGCTTTCAGATGAAGGCCTGGCCCAATTCATGAGCCAAATCTATAATTGCTCTGAAAGTACCGCAGCTGATCAACAGTCACAAATGACAGTTGGATCACAGCAGCAATCGTCCTGATGGCAGGCAGCAGCAACACAGAGCCGCTAGGCTGCAAGCAAAATTGCCCATACAAACACCCCACTCAATACCCAAACCCTAATCAGATTCACATAACATTACTTACAAAGGGATTACTTACAATACTAAACACTAATCAGATTTAGCAAGTGCAAAGGGATTACTTACAAACCAAAATGAATATGTAGAATGAACAAGCAACTGCTTCGCAGTATGGACCCAATTTTTTGGAATGTACTAAGAAGCCTAGACAGAGATTTAATAAAGCTGCGGTTCCGTGTATCAAAGATGTTGCAGGTACTAAATATGTGATCCATGGAGAATCTTCACGAAGGACTCACTTTAGATGCTTCAATGATAATTTGTTTTCAGAAGTTTCAGTGATATTCAAGCAGGGAATAATCAGAAATATAATTTCATTGCAAGTCATTAATGTAGTTCAATTCGAAGTTAATAACACTTTTGACTGTCATGACTGCCCTGCTCCTTGCATTTTTCTAGTACTCACTATGCTGATCATCTTTCACATTGGAAATAAGAGGGAGGAGACATGCAATACAAATCATTACTTCAACCATATTGTATTCTTGAGGTTTGGCTTCGTCACAGCTTTCTAATTGTCAAGCCTCCAATCCAACACAAAACATCCATTCCATATCTCTTGGTTTACAGAATTGGTTTACATATTCATTAGATTTCATTACTGCAACGGTTTGCTTGCATTCATAATTTGTGTTGCAATATCTATTAAACATACAAGTTTGGATTTGCAAGCCCCCAATCCAACACAAAACATCTATTCCATCTCTCTATTGGTTTACATATTCTTTATATTTCTTTTCTGGAAGAGTTTGCTTGCATTACCTTAATTTCTTTTCTGCAAGAGATTCCTGGAGATACACAGTCCATCAATTTTATTTGATCTTTTATAAAAATTTAGGATTTCATGAGATAATGACCATTTAAAAACAATTTGAAACATAAATCAAGCACTCATCATCTAGATTATAATAAAGAAAAAGTTAACAATAATAAGCTGTTCTGTAAAATGTTTAAAATTTCAATATTTCTTTTTTGGCACAAAGGCTGATATCATCCGAAGACAAAATCATACCAACACCGAAGATGAGGGTATGTAACAACCCTTAAAGCTTTCACATGAAGGCCTAGCCCAACTCACGAGTCAAACCTATAATGGCTCTGAAAGCACCGCAGCTCAAAACATGTCACAAAAGTCAGTTGGATCACAGCAGCAATCGTCCAGAAGACAGCAACAACACAAAGCCGCCAGGCTGCAAGCAAAATTGCCCATACAAACACCTCAATCAATACTCAAACCCTAATCAGATTCACATAACATTACAGTCACTGCAATCAACTTCAAGAATAAAACGAAAGAAGAAGATGATTTGCAGACCATCCCTTCAGAAAGCCCGTCTGTTTCTGCGGCTGCCCCTGCGAGTACTGTGGCGGCGCAACCACATACGGTGGTTGCTGGGGGTATCCTTGACCGTATCCTGCTTGTTGGGGGTATCCTGCAATAGCCAAATATGCCTTAACTCTGCTTCATCGTCAAACTCATTTAATTCACCGATTCTCATGAAAAAGAAAGCACAAAGACTGACAGAATTCAAGGACACAAACCTTGAGCTGGATATGGATAGGCGTATTTCGGATCCGACATGATTTAGCCCTTCAGTTCAAAATAACTCCACCGACTACAAGGAAAGGGAATTCACGAAAAGAAGCAACTCAGAGATTAGAACTAGCGATTTACTGAATGAAAATTTGCCTGTGATTCGAACTGATGACGTACGTGCTCTGGAAAAGTAAAACTTCGCGGTGATGCGATGATTTATATGCTGTGGAAACTCTGGCTATATATATATTTTTATCTGTCGGTCATTCCTCAGTGCGCAGGACCGAACAGACCGACATGAGGAGTTTGCAGTGGCACGCCAAGTTCTTATTTCAAATTCTTTGTTTGTGCATATTTTGGAATATGAAATATGTAAATCGGTTGACTTGCGGGTCGTGTTTATTTTGGTGATTCGGAAGTTGATACCTAAAATATCAGAGTAACGTGCTTTATTTGATTTCTTTATTCTTCACTTATAATATCAATATCAATCCACCTTGCATTGATTTTCATAATATCAATATCAATCCACCTTGCATTGATTTCTATGAAACCAAGCCATGTTGAAAAGTGGCAAGTTGCATATGATTTCTATGAAACCAAGGCATGTTGAAAAGTGGCAAGTTGCATAGGAGGAGATAGGACAGATCATAACTCCCAACAAATGTCTTATTATAGAGCTTGGAGCTATGGATCATTATGAACATTGAAGTGATGGGAAGGGTGTTCGAATGTGGAATTAACCTTTTGTTTGGAAGTAGGGCTTTTATACTTCTTTCCCTCTTTGTTTGCGAAGAGAGAGGATAGTGTTGGATCATCGAATTAGACCTCATCTATGTCACTGGTGTCCACTTTTGGGAGGTTCGAGCTAGTATCAAAGTGGAGCAACTTGGGTAAGTCCACTTTTAGGAGGTTCGAGCTAGTACCAAAGTGTGTGGAACAACTTGGGTGGAATATTGTTAAGTTGTAGTTCTTGTGGAGTAAGATAGTAGAATTAAGGAGGGACATGTGGTTTGAGAATTAGGAATACAAAGTGGTCATAGAAACCTAGTAGAATAATAGGTCATTGGCACTTGTCTATAGTTTGAAGAGAACAAAGAAAATGAAAAGATTTTGAGGCATTCATAGAAAAGAAAAGTAGAAAAAATGAAGTTTTGGAATTCAAGATAAAGGCATTGCATGGAATGGTTTTAGATCCATTGGATGAAAGAGAAACAATGGAGAGATCCAGGCATTCTAGGGCATTACCACCCAATCAATCTATTGGTTCAATTCAAAATGAATTTGGCAAATACACGTAAGAAACAACGATTAAACGAGAATGTTTCCTGGAATGCACTATGGAACTCAACACAACTGCACAACTTACCTTTTCTTAGGTCCATGTCAAATTGGAAACCCCAAGTGGGGATGATGATGTGTGATATCCTTCAATAGTTTGAAATGTTTTTTAAATATTCATCTCTTCTAAATTAGTTTGTTAGGTAGTATTCATGTAAGGCTTTTATAAATAGTTTTAGTTTCAAAGTACAGACTAAGAGGATATCAAGATATATTTTGAAATTTTTACACTTTCAAAAACAATGTTGGTTGGTATGTTTCTTTTTGTTTTGGATTGACATGTTCTATAGTCAAGCTACCACTAATTTTAATATAAAATATAATAATAATCTAATTTTAAGGTCATGGTCTAACTAGACACCAAATTGATGCATGAGACCCTCTTGTTTGTGTGACAAGGAGCCCCTCTATGAAGGGATTTGACTAATAAAATGAGATAAAGAGAATATAGAAAAGTGAAGAAAAAATTGGATCTAAAAATAAGTTGATAAGTTTTGAATTCTCTAATTTTAATTTAATCATCATCATCATATAATTGTAAGGTCATAGCCTAACTAAATACCAAATCGATGCACCACACCCTCTTGTTTTTGTGACAAGGGACCCGGGATTTGATTAATAAAATGATGTATAGAGAATATAGAAAAGTGGAGAAAAAAATGGATCTAAAAATAAGTTGATAAGTTTTGAATTTTTAAAATAAAGTTTGTTTAATGTTAATCTTATTTTAGGATTATTTCATTCTTAAATGGTAAGGTTTTTATTCTTTCATGAGACTAGTGCAAGGTTCAAATCTCTTTCTTTTTATGTTAAAATGGGTCATTAAACCATGCTAATGTAGAGTTGGGGTTTATAACTTTCTATTAATTAACCTAAAGCATACACACACATGATTTTTTTTTGACAATTTTCATTCCCCTTTACCTTAAGCTTGTGACAGGGTTGTAGTCAAAACACAACTTGTGTCTTAAATCTGGTTCCAACGTTGCCAAAGTTGCCTCACTCTAGTACGATCTCATTGTATGGTGCATTTTCTAGTGCTCACCACCAAGACAAGAAAAACTAATGTAGGCATGGAGACCTTTACAAGTGTCTCAACAAGCATACAGATCTTTGCATCTTCATAAGGATTGAAATATGCTTCTCTAGATGGCATTGGAGTGCCTTCTTTTAAGTACAAAGTGTGTGGTTGTTGTATGAGTAATGTATTCCCAAATGCAAGTGGTTTTCATCCTCATTTGTGTCAACTTAGTGCTCTTCCTATGGGATTTGTTAAATCCTTTAAGCATGATATTGTTGTTGATGTTTGGACAACATCGAGACACATCCTTTCATGGATGGTCACCATATGTTCTCTATATATGGAACACTCATCATTGTCATAACATATCAATCTCACATATCATCTCACATAAAAATTCAACATGGTATCAGAGCTGGACTGGGCTTGACTCCCTCACAGGAGGGCCCAGGTAAATGAAAGGGAAATGGAAGCCATATTCCTCCCCGACTTCCTAGAGAAGCTTCTCGAACAATGGATGGTTTACATACACCACCGATATTACAAAACACTGCCATTGTTCTCCTTGACTACCCATGTACATGACCATGAAACCCTTGGGAATGTCCTTGTGAAAATCACGACTCTCCTTCTTTGAGCCACCGTGCGCATCACGACGATGAAAATGCAAATGTAAGTGAGGGAAATGCAGTGAATGGGGCATTCTAAAATGAGGGTGATGAATACGATGGGTGTGATCATACTCAGGTAAAGTCATGTGGTGGAGGAAACCTGTTAAAAAAAGAGCCATTTCACCATCTTTCTTAATTGGTAAATTGAGTCTGAAGAGTGATCACTAGACCCCTGATTGACTAAGGAAGATCATCGGTGTATTCCACAGTTGTTTGTAATGTAACTATTGGCAGATCGTGTGAAATGACAAATGATTCTATTGTATAAGACTGTGTTGTTAACTAATGAACTCGCGGGGAACTATGCACGTATGCTCTAGGTACAACATTGGGAGTTATGAAGTCACTAACCTATGATCGTGGTCCTCTTCTACTCATATATATTCCTTTTGAGATTCAAGATACTATCTATAGTTGTTGGTTGTGGAGCCTGATTATCTTCCTGATTCAGAGGTCTTTGCTTTCAGCCGTGTTTATACCCCATGAAGTATTTACACCCCAGAAGTATGTACACTCTTCCACGCGGGGGAGTGCAGAGGGGGGGTACCCCCTCTGCG